>JAQFVV010006643.1:0-568730 GCA_028023455.1 Epiperipatus broadwayi
CCAGTATAAAAACTACTAACTCACTTTCTGTATTGTCACTTTGTTCATACCTATTGTCCCATAACTTCATTATCTGTACCCTTTCTGCTTTCAAGCATTTACATTCAATCAACAGATGCCTAATATTTTCTATACCTTCCTTACACAATTTTCATGCTAAATCACCCATGGTTTTCCATTTACATGTATATTCTCTTGTTGCTAAAGATCCCGTTCGAGCCTTAAACAATAAACTCCTTTCCTTACTATTATCATAAATTAACTCACTTCCAATATTCCATTTATTTCTATATATATTTAAACTCTTCTTACCCTCCATACTACTTCTCCATCTCTCCAACTCCCTATTTTTTATTAATGCTTCTATTCTTTTATCCCATTCCTTACCACTATAACACTCAACAATCCTCCTAACACAATCATCCCACCTTTTATACAAGTATACCGATACAAATTTTTTATCCAAATCTTTTGCATACTGCATTACCTTTCTCACCCATCTTGTTACCTGCCCTTTACTCATAACCCAATTAAACACTATTTTGGCTATTATTTTACTATCCATAAACTGCAACCTACCAAACATTTTCATTTTATTTTTTGCATCTCTCATATAGAAACTTGACCATCCCATTTCTCCTTGAATTGCCTCCTTTGCTGTCCATATCTCTGCATCTAATGCATGTCTTCCTACTTCCCTTTGTACTTTCTCTAAATAATCTAAAATTCTTTTACTAACACATAATGCATCATTACCATATGTTAACCCTGCTACTGCAACTCCCTTCCATACAATTCTAGCTACATCATATTTATTATATGAAAATACTGTTAGTTTTTTTACCAAACCTTTTCTTTTCTTTGCTTCATTTACCAATTTTTCTCCCATTCAACCAAGCAATTTTCCTGATTACATAAGATGATCCCCAAATACCTATATCTATCCACCACACTTAACTTTATATCCCCCAATAAAAAAACTACATCCTCTCTTTCCCCAGTATTAACCATCATTATATTTGATTTTTCTTCACTCAATTTAATCCCCATCTCTTTACCCACCCTTGCACATGTCCTCAACATAATATCCATATCTTCTCTTCTTTCTGCACATAAAAAGATATCTGCAAAAAAAAAGACCCGACAAAGTATATACTCATTTGCCACCTATTAATGGTATCTCTACCCCTCTTCCTAGTCTTTCTATTGCTTTTTCCATTTCACTCAAAAACAACAGAAACAAAATTGGTGACATAGGGCATCCTTGCCTTAATCCCACTCCATTTTTAACTTTAACTGATTCTATATCCCCTAATTGGTAAGTATAATAATTATTTTCATATAATTTCTTAATAATATTTACTAAAGCTTCATCCATTCCCAAATTGGCTAATCTTACCCATAATCTATTTCTATTTACTCTATCATATGCTTTCTCTATATCTATAAAACTCATATATAATGATCTACCTGAATTCCTACTCATCTCCATAAGTTGTGTAACTACAAACAAACTATCTCCTATATGCCTAACTGACCTAAAACCTCATTGCATTTACCCCACTACATTATTCTCTTCCATCCATTTTACAACTCTTACAGCTACCATATATGTGAAAACTTTATAAAACTGATGTTACCGCTATCGGTCTATAATTATTTAACTTTCTATGATCCTTAGCCTTTCCTTTAAATAATAATCGTATTCTTGTATTACTCCAACTACCCGGAAAAACTGTCTTCTGCACCATCTTATTAAAACATGATAATAACTTTGCTTTTGCTCTATGCCCTAAATTCATTACCATCTCTGATGCCCATCCATCTAAAACTCTCGCGTTTCCACTTTTCAATCTCTTTCCTGCCTCATTCAATTCATTTTTTGTGAACCTAATATTCCCACTACTAACTGCTTTCATGTTTTCTATCACTAATTCCTTCACATCTAACATCTTTTCTATATCCATTACATATCTATTTAAGATTTTCTCTAGCTTTCCTCAAGAGCTACATTCTATTCCCTCATCTTTTATTAATATTATCTCTCTTTCTCCTACATTTCTTCTTTTAATGTAATTCCAAAATTTTTTACTCCCATCTCTTCCACTTTTATTAATATCCTCCAACAATTTATTATTTAACTTCATCCTCTCTCTGTAATTATCCATTTTAGCTAGCTTGTTCTTTTCTAAGTACTTCCCCCATTTAGCATTAATATCATTTTCACTTTCTTTATTCGTAAATAGCACACTTATATTCTTTGCATGCTTTTTTTCTTTCTTTTACACTTTTACTAACTCTCATTTTTTATTACTTTTATTCTTCTTCATATTCTCGACTAAAACCCTATTTGCCACTTTTTCTACTTCACCACACCAGTCCTTATACTCAACCCCAACCATGGTTTCTTCAACTTTTATTTTATACTCTTCCAACTTATTTTTATCATTCACTCTCCATCCACATCTTTCACTATTATTTTTACCTTTATTTCTATCCTCCATCACATTACTAACCATTTCTATTACAATAAAGTTATGATCACTATTACACACTCTCTCTTCATTATCA
Source organism: Epiperipatus broadwayi (assembly GCA_028023455.1). Classification (NCBI taxonomy): domain Eukaryota; kingdom Metazoa; phylum Onychophora; class Udeonychophora; order Euonychophora; family Peripatidae; genus Epiperipatus; species Epiperipatus broadwayi. The sequence goes on from JAQFVV010006643.1 coordinate 2,572, forward strand.
AACACCTTAATTTTTCGTATTTTATTCATTCTCTCTTTCTCTATCAATACGTAATCTATTGTGTGAAATACATTATTCCTAGACCATGTGTATTGTCCATCATATACATTTGATAAATTCCCAATGATCAAATTTACTCTTTGACAAAATTCCTTCAAAAACTGACCATTCTTATTATTGACATCATCAATTTCTTCAATATGCCCATTCATATCCCCTATAACCATTATTCTTTCCCCCTTTTCTTTAAAACTCTGTATATCCTTAACTAGGCATTCATATATACTATTGTTCCACTCCATTACAGTTTGACTATCTCCAGTGGCGATATACACTACAGCAACCATCCATTTTGTCTACCCAACCTTATTTCAAACCACAAATGTTCTTGACATTTAACAGTATTTAAATTTTTTTTGATATAACACCTATACCACCACCCCTTTTTTCTTTTTCTTTTCTGTTTATACCATGCCATACTACCTCTTCCAAAATAGGTTCTTCTTCTTCTCTTAGATGAGTTTCCACTACTGCTAATACCTCAAGCTCTTCATTTTCAATTGCTTTATTTAATTCCAGTCATTTTCTGGTCTCCTACCACCTTGCATATTCAAAACCCCAATTTTAACAATTTCTTCTTTCCTAACTACTCTTTTATAAATTCTTTTGCTTCCTTCTTCTCCATTACATTTATAACAAACTTTCTTACCACTAATCTTACAAAAACATTCCCTCTCCACATCTACACTTATATCTAAATCAGCCATCTTTTGCTTATTTCTTATATCCCCTCCATTCTTCTTCTTTTTGATAATATTACAATTTAAAAGCCCACCCCCCTTTAAAGATTTCCGGAATTATATTCTTTAAATATCAGACTCCCTAAAACTTCACTTCCTTGTTTTCCTAAGTGCAAACTATCTTTACTATACAACTCCCTCTTTCCAATAAACCAATCCCATACATCCATAAACATAACATTATTTTTCTCACACATTTTTTTCACTCTCTCATTTATAGAACATGCCCTATCTAACAAATGTTTCTTATCAAATCTTGGTAATAGTCCCACTACTCCTACTCTTCCTTTAATCTCTCTCAAATTCCTAATCAATTCTACATACTCATCCATTACTTTCTCTGATGGCTCTAACAAATTATTAGTCCCTACCATTACATATAATCTCTACTACCTTGCTTTCTTATTTTATCTGTCACATCCCTAAATTTTTGCTCCAGGCAAACATACTCTAACATACCTGCTTCTATTTTCCCTTGCAATTATATTCCCACATTCTCTTATTAGTGAATCTCCTATCAATACTGCCTCATAATCTACTTTCTCTACTCCATCTTTAACCTTTTCTATCACCTGAATTTCCTTATCCATTTCTTTCTTATTATTTCTACTCAATAATTCCTTTATCTCCTCACACTTCGTCTCTAACAATTTTAACTTTACTTCTACATCCTTCATTTCTTCCTCTAACTTACTTATTCTCTGGTGAATCATCTCCATTGCATTACTACTTCCTTCACCCATATTTTCTGACACTCCACTAAAACCATACTCTGTCCTATCTTTCTCAACTACATTTTGCTCCCTCTCCTCTGACTTTCTCTCTAGACTACCTATGCTTAAAAACCACTTTCTCACCTCTTTAATCACATTTACACACTGACTACATATCCACAAATCTGTTACATCCTTCCTATTTTTATTCAAACATTTCAAATGATACACCTCAGCACACACTGTACACTCTACTACTGCTCGTCTAACTCCTTTCTGTTGATCGTATATACATTGTGCCACACAAATGGAATCCATATTATTTTTCAAGTCACCTATTCTATATTTGACTTTATAATACATCTACTATTCTTCAAACACCCTTATACTGAAAAATAAAAAAACTTTTTTACTTTTTCCCAAGCTTGATCAAACTACAACCATGTGTTTACTAACATTAGGCCTTTTATCTCAAAATAAATGCCTATTTTAAAATTTAAAAAACTCTCAGTAACACACTTAACTAAAACGAATTAAACTTACATACAATTTTTTATAAATACCTCTTTATAAATACCTCACCTAGTCTTCAAACACACTTATACAGAAAAATAAAAACTTTTTTACCTTTCCCAAACCTGATCAAAACTATACCCACGTGTCTTCTAATGTTATAACTCCCAAACAAACGTTGCCTTTTTTCTCAAACCAAATACCTATTTTAAATTCAAAAAACCTTCAGTAACAAACTTAACTAAAACAAATTAAACTTAGATACAACTTTTTTATAAATATCCTTACGCTATCACACATTCAACAGGAACAACTTTTTTTAAAAAAAAAAAACTTCTAACCCTAAAATGGCGAATGAAAATCTTTCAGACAGTTAAACACAAAAATTTTCAATCTTTCAAATAACTCACTCTCTCGATCACAATTTTACTTTCATTCACAATAATTATTTTTTATATGGCTGCTCTCAAAAGATCAATCTCACACGTAAAGAAAAACAGAACTAAAACAAATTTTAAAAATATCCAAATCCAACTTAGCTCCATTTGCTTCCAATGCCATGAGTTTTTAGGTTTGAGTAACCTAGTGGCACTCTGTATGGCAGATACGGTAAGACTGCAACTTCCTATTAACCACTACCATTATAATTGGACTCCTAATGTGGCACGATGTATAATAAACCATGAGTACCCTGAGTAAATTATTTTTAAAGTGAAATATTTTTATCTATATTATATAAAGTTATGCTTTGAATATCTTGTAAAAAGTACTGCCAGTAAGAAAAATTGTGCATATGTAGAAAAATACATGCGAGGAATAAAATGTAATAATTAATATAAATCATAATTTTTTTTTTTTAAAAAAAACCTAAAATCATTTAACTTCTTTGACTTGCCTAAGTTAATAACGAAATGTAGAAAAAAGGGAACTCTTGAGGGAGGAGGTGTAATCTCAGCTGGGGTGGAAAGGATAGTCAGCATTTTTTTTCTTTCTTGTAATTACTAACCAAAGTTTTGTCTTTTTTTTAAAAAAAAAAAGTTTAGTATAATCAATTTGTGTAATGTCATTACTAACACTAAGTAAATTCTTTTTTTTAAAATGTTTTTGTTTTTTGAGGAAGTTCACTGATATGTAACGGTATACTATATGCCGTTACATTAATTTAAAATTAAAATGAAAACTTAAGTTCGTAAATAAAAATAGATTTATTAAAAAGAAAAAATTTAACTTAAAAACTGAAAATTGAAAGTTATATTTAACGTATATATTGTTGCACAGATGGAAAACTTAAACTATTTTAAGAAAAAAGTATTTGAAAGTATTTTTTTTTTTGTAAAAAAGTAAAAATATAAAGATTGATATTTTGAAAATAGAAATAATGTTGATTTCTATAATCTTAGAAAATGGAAATGATTGTTTTATTAATTAAATGATTGTTCTAAAGCACACTAGCCCTTGGGGCACTCGAATAATTAAATGGTCAGATAAGAGAATAAAAAGAAATTAAATGACCAATGCAAGCACGAAACCACAGCACGGACCGTAAATGAAACATGAGAGGATTAGTGATGTCTTGCTCGTTGAATCCAAAGATTTGCTGATAAGAGGCTAATAAAAATATAAAAGCCAAAGGATTATTATTAGTATTGTTGTTGGAGAGCTGACTTTGAATCTACATATGAACTATAGTTGTATTGCAGGCTTCATGATATACAAGTCTGCAATAGTTTTATTTTTTGACAACCAGCTGAGACCTCCCTATGACAGTTATGGACCAAAAGGAATGGCAAATAGAGGCTTCATTTTTTTTAAAAGTAACAAAGAACAATCAATCTACATAAGTGATCATGAAGATGGACCTCTAAATCTGCAGAATCCATAAAGTATAACCCTTTACTAATCAAACTTTCTTTTAAACAAATACAGTATATCTTCAATAAGTAATCAATCCATAAAAAAAGTAATATAAATAAATGGACTCTTATCTGACCAAGAATAGAACTCTAAATCAATTATAAATATTTATTTTTATATAAGTTTGCTATTTCAATCATTTCCATTTTTTTAATTATTTATTTATGTTTGTATTTAACTAGGTTATTTATTTCTATCTGTTAACTAAAATGTATTAAATTTAAGTTGGGTGTGGATAGCTATATAGATTCATTAAGTTTATGTTAGTTTAAGGGGTTTTAATTTCAGGCTATTTGTCTTGTAGTTAGGTCAATGCTGGTGGAGGGATATATGGGTGTTTATATCAATGTAGTGTGAAGCATGTTTAGCATACAGGGCAATGTGCCCAACTGAATGCATGACCCCAAAGAGGCAGTCATATCATTGCAATGGATGCAGATGTATTTCCTGCACCATTGACCCCTTCTAGCTCTATGGACAGGTATTATAAGCCGGCAGATAGACTGCTCTCCCCCATATATAGCACTCTTCTTTAATTAATTTATATACATGATTCCTTCACCAGACAGATGCACATTCCTGTACTGGATGAGGATCATGTCCCTCAAATAATATCACACTGTCAGATGCACATTCCTGTCAGCATGGTTTTATGCTAGCATCTTCATATTGCATTGGTTGTGACTATATATCTGGAAGCAGGCATTGGTTTGGCTATGAACTTTTAGTCTGAGATTGAATGATTTGTTTTGAAAAGTTATTAACTGTGGAATCTATGTAGCCTATCTATACTCAACATGCTAAAGTAAAATATTATTAAAATGTCCATCTGTGTGGACTATTTAAAATAGTAATTTAAATTTAAAAATTAATGTTAAAATCTAAATATAAATTTTATTCCTCAATTTTAAATGTGCATTAATAAAATCTGTTGGGTTATCAATACTGGAAGTGATCTAGTTTATTCTTTTTAATCTTTATTAAAAATATATTTTAATAAATATGTTTTAAACCTCTGCTACTCCATGAGCTAGTAGCAAGGGCTGACAGCTGTGGTAAAATATCTATGTAAAAATTGGATCTTTAACAGCACATATTTGCCTACTCTATAAATTTTCTAGGTTTGAGTAACCTAGTGGTGCCCTGTATGGCAGATACGATAAGACTGCAACTTTCTATTAACCACTATCATTATAATATATATATATTAATTACACACAAATATATTGTAAAGGTCAGATTCATCTGGTTTGTTAACATAGTGCAGAATTCGACCATCATCCAGAACTGCAGCACCATCTAGATAGCGAAGCCACCCGTAGTACTAAGTTCGAACATAGTTTATCAGTTCCACAATACAATCTACAAAACAACACATCTGATGCTACATTAGTAAATACTTTTTTAGGCACAGTGATCAGGGAAATGCAAGAGAATCAAGAATTTATTTCCGAGTTAGCCAATAATAACACCAATATTAAATATTTATATTTTACAGAATCGAGGAAATATTATATGGAATGGGTATCAAATAAATAAAGATCTAACGGCAGGCATATAGTTTAAAATTATTTATTTATAATATTTTGTAATCAATCATTTAACTAATAATATTTGATTATTTAAATCTCAGTAGTGGTGTTTCCGATACTGTTATATTTTATCGAGAAATACATTTATTTGGCTGATGTAATCTAGCTACCTAAAATTCTCGAGCAAGTATTTCAAGAGCATGTCTTCAAAAATTTATACCTTTGCAATGCAAGAGTCTAAAATAGGATTAATCATAGTGGTGGACATATATTTATTTAATTAAAGATATTTACTAATTACTATGGGCAAACATTTATTTGAGAGTGAGTTATATCACTAATGCAGAGATTGAGTTATATTTTGAATAATAAAGTTAATACGAAGAAACAAATGGTCAGTCTAGAAAGGTGATATAAGGGTGGCAGTATATTGAAACTGCGAAGCTGTGGATAAGTTTAGAACAATGGGCTAGTGTTTGCCATAGGCCCAAAGAGATAAGGTGTCACATAAGCATAACCAGGGGCAAGTTGTTCATGCCACGATTGTTTCTTGGCTGCATGACATTTGTCAAGCCCTATGGAAGCATTTATTATGCCTTCTTGTGTAGGATGACTGGAATTAATTTAAATCCTATAGAATCTGGAGTATCCAAGGCTTATAATAGGTCATCGTGTCTCTAAAACATAACACATGTATAATATTCAGACTATTCTGCTAAGATTTAATATATTTTATAACTCGGCCCTACATCATCAACATTAATAAAGAACATTTTTGACTCTCAAAGAAATGCAATTTACAGAATTATTACTTAAAATTTAATAAAATATAAAAACAATAGGTAAGCTAGGTGAATATTAATGACTAATATATCAGCCATTTGTTAAGTAGTAGACCCCTGCATTACAATAGATGAAGCATTGAATACGTGTCTATTTATATGAAAATATTAAGTAATTTATGGAATAAATATTAATGAAGATTTGACATGCATCCACTTCTCCAAGCAATTATAGATTTATTCTAAGAAAATTATGAGCCTGCTATAATTAGATAATAAAATGTAAATTTTAAAAATACGTACCCAAGAAAGATAGAGTTAGGCAAGCTAGATTATTAAAGAAATTTACAGAAGAAATTAATATTTAAATTCAGTTTTACAAATTATAGTTTTACAAGTTATAGTTTACAAGTTATATAGAGAATGAGCGATAGCATTATTATTAATTTAGAGTACTCTAGAGCTTGGGTAGTATAGGTACCTGTTTATACTAAGTTTTCAAATGCAGCAGTCAGTAGCAAATTGTTCATGATTTCAGAAGTAGCAGTTCTTTCCAGCATTTAGGTGATTTATTTATTTAATGGCAGCAGCAGCTTTCTGATTGTTTGAGCAGCAGATCCTTTTGGTTGATTTTATTAAGGGCACGTGGAGGTTCATGGCAGATAATCAACCATCTCTGGGAAGAATAGTCTTTGGCACTTTCTACTCACACGTACTGTGGTAGGTAAATTAATTTGTATATCTGGAGACTCTCTCTGATCGAGAGCACAGCTAAAGTTTAACTGAAAGTTCTTAGAAAGTCCAAAATGGCCTCCCTTCTTGATCTTATCTTTTAACTTTTGTTATATTTTATTTTTGGATTCAATCATTTGCCCCGAGGATAATCAATGCATTCTTATACATTTAATTTATATAGAAAACTGCTTTTCTTTTGTTCGATTTTATTTTTACATTTACATTTTTGTAATTAGATTTTAGGGAATTTTTCTTTTTAATTAATCTAGTATCTCTCACCGACCGTTATTTTTAAAATTTCATTTACAAAAGGGAACATACGATTATTTTTACTTTTAATTAAATATTACAATCAGATTTCTAAAATTATTATTAAATGAAATTTAAACAAAGCAATAAATAACGAACTTTATAATTTAAAATAAATGGTTAAAATTATATATTTTTATATAACTAAAAAAAATACAAATTACATTAATTATTTTTATCTATTGCCTTAAATTTGTTATCGAAATGTGTGTGTGTGTGTTTATGGTGGATTTTACATATATTTATACATTTTTAATATTGCTACACACACAATTCGATACCAAAAAAAGTTTAAATTTGAGTAGGATAGAGTGGTGGGTGAGAGACGATAGAAAAAGTGAAACTTAAGATTCGAATACGAATCTTACTGTTTCAATATGCATATGTAAACATATTATAATTTGATATCTGTACTTTTTCAAAGCAATATATGTAATTATACAATTGAATATTTATAAATACAGTAATCAGATATATTTTAAAAAATTTATCCACTTAGGAGCACTTTCTCGTAGTCTTTGTCAATTAACATTTTAAAAGGCTAACCTTCCCACAATTCTGTGATCTTAACAGGCAGGCAGCAAACATTAAGATCACAGAACTATGTGAAGGTTAGCCTTTCAAAGTGTTAGTTGACAAAGACTACAAGGATAGTGAGGATAGTTGAAAGCACTCCTAAGTGGATAAAATTTTTACAATATATCTGATTACTGTATTTATAAATATTCAATTATATAATTATATATAAACATGTATATTATTCATATATACAAATGTAATAATTTTGAGATCCAATAAAAATCTTTTACTAAACTACTTTTACTAAATTTAATTAACAATGTAACATTAAATTTTTAACCACTTTAGCAGATGAAAATAATGTAACTTTCAACTGCTTTTTAAATTATGGCAGGTATAGATAACGCTATTTGCCAACTCTAACCTTTAATTTTTGAAACTATTATTATGTGCCTGATTCTGTTTGCTAAATTAAGATTTTTGAAAAAAAATCTAGAAAATTGTGATGACCACACCGAATAGAAAACTATTCTAAAACTTTATAATTGCAATTTGAAAATTATATTATGCTTTCAGAACAGATTATATTTGCCTGTTTAATTAGGTTTATTTAAATTTCTCTGAATTGGTAATTTCACTCTCTGTAGTCAAGTTGCAATGTTTAATATCTATATACATTTATTAGACCAGAGATAAAGGTGGATTTGAAAATAGATTGAGATTATTGATTGTTATTAATATTGGTATTGTTCAAGTGTTGACTGCTTTCAATTATTTATATATGATAATGTGTCAGATGTACATGTTTATGTATATATTAAAAGAAAATGATAACAATTAAAACTTATAAAGACAAGATTTAAAAATTCATAAAATTATATTAAATGTTATAGGTTTTACATTTATTGAAATACGTTTGAACAATTTTCAGTCTGACCTATCATATTTGATTAGTCCAATGAGACCTAGAATATGGACTAACCTTCTGTACTTTCTTAGAGTGTAAATAAACTTTTATCTTTGAAAGTAAAAATGAAATGCAAATTATTGTCTTTTTTTAAAAGCATTTTTAAAATTATGCTTTTTATATAACTGTCATAGATTAATTAATTAAAAAGAATGTATAAACATTTTTGAATAGATATTATAATATATCAGGTATTAAATAAATTCATCAATTGAAGAATTTGAAAAATAGAAAAAAACTGCATAGAGAAATATTTGTTGAGTAACAAAGATATTTTTAAAACAATAAAAGGCAGAACATTGAATTTAGCTGTGTGACAATTGCAGTTTGGATTAGAATTTTAATGGAAAAAATTTTAAAGTTGCAGAGATATAATATGTTTTCCGTCATTATTAAAAGACAGTAACTCATAAAAATTTGAAATTGACTGCTATATCATAGTCATGGCAGTCTAGAAAATTGCAAAAATAAATAAATTCTGGTAGGATAGTTATCCCCATAATGATGATATTAGCATCAGACATGTGCCATGAAGCTTCATTTACAGCTCTCTATTTTTCTGAAAAATTGTGTAAGTCATGCCAGTGCTTAATTCTAAAAATATAAAGAATAGACAGTAATAAGAGAAAAAATATAATAGTAAGTGATAAATTTTGTTAAAAGTATTTTTAAAATTACTTCTAAATTTTTCTGAATAATAATTATGCCTTTAAAGTTCATTTATACCTGTTATTTTAATTTTAATTTTCTCTTAGTTATATAATAATGCTTAACATTTTTTTGTGTAAAACATAACTTTATTTTAACTTTGATGTTTATTTTTATTTTTATGTTTATTTTAACTTTGCATACTTTTTTTTTTTTATTAAAAAAAAACAATTATTCTTGAAAATAGAAATACAATAAAATTGTAGTCAGTTAGAAAACATTAGTTGATGATAAATGGAAAATTGAGTACTTTGTTAATGTTTGCACAATGATGTAGTTAGTCTTATGCTATGAATGTCTTGTGTCTGAGGTTAATTCATGTCCACATTTCCTGTAACAAAAGGTCCAGAGCCAAAAGTTGGTCTCTATTCCTAATTTTAGAGATCAATTTTGTGAAAACATGACAAATATCATAGTTGGTATGGGAAAATATTAGGTCACATCTGATAAGCCAAACAGCAAAATGGAGGAAAATGAAAAGTCTGATAATGGAAAAGGTGCTATTTTCTATGGATTTTCTAATGGAAAAAACATCTGTTATTCCAAGTGATACACTATTAACAATGAAAACATGAAGTGGAGCTAGAAAGAATCAAAAATAGAAGAGATGCTGGATTGTTTCATCACCAGTCTGGCATAATTGACACTGTGGATTAATCTTTGTGAATCCTCTTCTCCAAACCAAAAAGTAATTGGTGGAAAGTGAGGAGAGATTAAATTTAAGTATAAAGTCAATATATTTGGGTTTAAAAAGCCAATTCTTAGCACACCTAATGATTTTCTTGTTGCTTATTCCCTGTTGAGAATGCAAAATAATTTGGTTTGGATTTATAAGCTTATATGTCTCACAATAAGACTCCTTCTTTTGTAGAGTTTGATCTGTGATGTTAACTAGTCTGTTAGTGTGTATTAATAAATCACTAATCCATTTACTTGCAAATGGCATTGGCATGTCAGTATGTTCAAAAGGAAAATTGATGTTGGCATCAGATAATTCCAGGTATATTGAATAGAGTAACCCAATTGATTTTTGTGTATAGAAAATGACTATAGAATGCAGACCAACACCTCCTAATCCCTTAGGCCTCTGAATTTTAATCATGCAGATACCAACAACCTTTTAAAATAACTTTGAACAGATTGAATTGATACTAGATTGAAAGGCGTTAGTTGGTTTGATAATAGGTAAAAAATAATTGATTCTGGAAAAGATAATATTTAAAAGTCTAGCTTTTCCAGGGAGTGATAAGGAGATTGAATGAAGGGATTTTACTATTTGCTTGGTTTTGTCCAGAATGAACTAATGTATTTGCTTCCTCATTGCAGTAGTTGATAATACAATAGGAAAGCTGAGAAATTTTTGAGGCTTGGCAGTGTAAATTGAGAGAATGGTCTTGCCATTGCAGATTTTCCAAATGGCTGATTTTGGTTGGTTGATGTAAAGATTATACTTTGTGGCATATTTTTCTAAGATCAATTGTAAGCATGTTAATATTTGATGGAGGGAAGAAATACAGTGATGTCACTGATGTAGGAGATGTGATGTATTTCCTCTCTCAAAAGAGAAATATAGATTTCAGGTAGTTTACTCTCAATTTCATTAAGGAGGGAGTCTATATAAGTTATAAAGCAGAGGGTATTAAGTGGAAACTCTTGAGGAATCTAGAGATGGGGTCTAAATCTAGGGGCCAGGCTACCATCAAGGAAGGTGAAGATGAACTGATTTAGGATAAGCTTACCAATAATACTTACATAGACTGTAGGGACTGAGTAGTTACTGAGGGTTTGTAATAACTTGGAAGACACTACAATGTCAAAAGCAGGTGCAAAATGTAATTCCACCACAATGGGCATAGTCCCTGTGTTGTCTAATGTATTCTCTGACAATCATAAAACAATGAATGGCGTGAATTTTGGAGGAGCCCTTATGAGCATATTGATGCTTTCAGATGTACGATAGTAGCTGGTCGAGGATCCTGTCCTTGAAAATGGACTCTATGATCTTGATGAATAGTGGGGTCATAGATATAGGCTGGAGGTTAGAGAATTGTAAAGGATTAGTATATCTGGCAATGTATGTTATTTATCTTTCATCAGTTATCTGTTTGGCTTAATGCACTTTCATGTCTATTTATTATTTTTAGTATGTAAGTGGGCTAATCTGTATATTTCACTGGTTCAGTAATTGGATGCTATTAGTTCTTTTGTGTATAATGTTGTTATTTGTAATGTAATATAGCTTCTTTATTTTTCTCTTTTTGTCATCAGAATTTAAGCAGACAGGTTTGTTGTTTTGTAGATCAAACATGTGTCCATGCACTTTTCCATAATCTAAGAACACAGACAATATATATACATATATATTGGAGTTTCTTTAGCCTGTTTGTACATGTATTTGTGCTGCACCATTTTTGTGGTAATGTTAGTCCACTACTTTCCATAATATAAAATTATGAATTAGGGACCATTGCACTGAACATCATAGGATATTTGTGGGATTTACTCCTTTATATATATATACACACATATAAAACAAACATGTTTTTAAAAACAATATCGAGCAAAAAAAACCCTACTATTTCAAAAGTTGCTTCCCTCATCCTTCCCCCCGAAAGTATGAAGTGAATATAATGATCAATTAATTTTGTGCCAACTTGTAGAATTATTTATTCAATTATTGTTAATATTATTTAATTGCAGCAATTAGAATACTTTAAAAAAAAATTAGAATACTTTTTTTTTGTAAGTTGTTAGCTTACATTGCTAGTCTAGATTTCATATTCTGTAATAGATTTTCTATTTTATTATCAGTTTATTAAATTATATTATCTTTAGAATTGATCTCTGTATCTATAATGCTTATGTTTTACTAAGCTAGTTGGACACACTTCAAAAATAAAGAGAGTAAGCTATATTAATAAAGATTTAGATTAGATTGACGTTTTGTAGATAGATTGACCAAGAAATGATGGTTATTATTGTATACCATCAGTTGAATTAGTATCCATATCATAAATGACTTGGAATGTCATGGTATATAGTTGATGCAAGCACATATCAAATAAATAAAAATTTTGTCTTTGATCATGGTTATTTAGCTGAATAATTCATGCATTCTCCTTTTATCTTTCATTCTGATTATTCAAATTTGTACATTTGATTCGCAGTCACTATCATCACCATTGATACCATCTGCATTTAAATATAGTTATATCTGTTATTCTCTTATTATATATTGTCCAAGTTGTGGTTATAAATGAATTGATTGATGTAATATTCATCTGATCTATAAAGTATGTTTTGATTATCAACATCAATCGATGAACTTTTTATTGACATTACATTTGATTCCGTTACAATATATATATATATATATATTGTGCCATTACAATTTAGTCATTAGCTAAATTTGCAGTAATGTGCATGTAAGAAAATGTAAAACCAAAATCATCATCACATTTTAATATAACAATAAATGAAGCTGTAGGGCATCCAAGTTTAAACCCTACAAGATCCAGTTTTAAAAGCTTTAGACAGAAAGAGAGTGGGTCAACAATTATATCCTTTATTTGTTTGTGTGTTGATAGAAAGGTAATACACACATTTAAACTATTCAATATTTAATTTTTCTGTTAAAAAGCAAAGTTATAACGCATACGTATAGGCAGTGTATGTGTAAGCTATTGAATTGTTTTATATTTCAGATATTTAACTTTCTTTAAAACTAACCTATACTTGATCAATTCTAATATCTTATTCTATACTTTTATTTTGCTTTTCTATAATTGTAATTGGGATTTAAAAGCTAAGGATTTAATTTTAAATATTAGGGTTATAATTACTAAGCTAGCAATTATATTATTTAATGTCAGTTTATGAATGATTTGAAATGATAAGGGATGTGTGTACATTACATACAGAAATTTACATTTATTAAATATTGAAAGAAGGGTTAAATCTGTCAAATTTTTTTTTTTTGCAATTTTATGTTAAAAGAGGAAATCTGTTGAATCAGATATCTATTTTTGTAGCAATTTTTTTTTTATAAATGATTGTTTGTCATTTTGGGAGCTTAAGCTTGGTGGGAACTCTAATTTTGAAATTGTCTAATTTTAAGATTAAAGAAAAGAAACTCCAATTTTAGATATTACAGATATACGTGAAAAAGGAAAAAGGATTAAGTCTATTTTTTTTAAAGACAAAAGTGTCTGAAAACCAGGTGTGTGATTTTTTTTGGGTTGGTCAAAAATAGCAATTCACACTATCACTCTAATTAGGTGAGTTGACTCAAAAATCGGATATAAAAGCAGTCTGGAAAATCAGTTGAGTTATTAGATTATTGTTATTATGATATATTGTAAGAGAGACTTTTTAAAAATTATTGAAACTAAAGCAGACAAACATTTTTAGTTCTGCTAGATAGTTATTTTCTTTTTAAATCATTTTTTTATGAAGTTTTAAATGTTGAAAATATAAGATAATGACGAGGTAGAAAAATTATATATGTGTCCCATCAAGACCTGACCATCATGGAGCTGCAGATCATATAGGAAAGAAAAGATGTTTTGTCTGAAAAATAATATTCTACACCTTTCAACTGACCAGAGAAATAAGATGTTTTTAAATAGAAAGAAGAAAACATTCACCTGGATTCAAAGGAGATCAGAAAGATGAATTAATCTACTGATAAATATTAATCATCAAGTCCAATTAATTGTTCCAGCAACTGAGTTTAAAACCCAGGAAATTTATAAACGTGAAAACAACTGCTGTATTTCATCCACTAAAAGAATCAGGAAGAGAAGAAAAATTAATATAAAGATTTCCAAATTGTCCACTAAAACAAATAACCTCAATAGGATCAACATCATCAACGTTTTAATTAATGAGCTGGTTAAATGTTTAAAGGCCATAAATAAATATTGATTTCATAGTATTTAATGATTTTTTAGTATTATTATAACCACCATCCCCTCATCTATTTCATGCAAGGATGAGTGAATTGCCATCCTAAATTAATAGTAATCTGAGCTAGTAAAACTTATAAAAAAATATTGAAACACATTTGTTATGCTAAGGTCTAAGAAATGATTTATGTCTAAGGAATTCCACTTCAGTTTAAAGATGTTTTATGTTACCTAGGTGTTTACTTAAATATTAGTGCATACAGTGCTATGGGTCTAAAATCAAAATCATACATTTTTTAAAAAATAAGGTACCAAAAGGGATTCAAACCTGGTACATGTGAAAGGTTATTAGATATAACTGTGTCTAGATTCAGATAATCTAATGGCGCCCTTATAGACCCTATTCACTTGTTCACTTAGACATGCACTTAACATCAAACCAAGAAATGAAAATGAATAAAATCTACTGTTGGATATACCTGAGAAGATATTTTATTGAGTTACTAGTGTATTCACTCACTTGATTTCCATATACCTGAGTTATAGTAGTCGTTCTTAATAATTTGTTTATAATTATTGATATTGTGATATCTTGAGAAATCTAATTATAGAAATGTGTTTCATTTAATCCAATGACCCTTAATATGATTGATAACTCAGTCTGACCTTTTTGTTTAATAGCCGCTACTCAGGTATTCTTCTCATAATTTAATTTAAGCTACAATTTTGTTTCGTTTATTAGTTACAATATTTATATTTGAATCATTTCTTAATTATTTAATACATTTGGATCATTTGATCATCTTTATTAAGTTACAATGAATACTTGAATATTTGAGATTTTACGAATATTTGGATTTTTGACAATCCAATGATATTTTAATATACAATTGTATTTCTCTTTAATACGTTACAATGGACCTTTTGAGCTACTTTAAATAGTTACAATATATATATTTTAACCCTCTTCTATAACCTCCATTTTTTTTACTTATTTACTTTATTATATTTATAATTGCCCAGGCACCAATTCTATGCAAAATAGAATAAAATTTATAATTATAAATTATATTTAAACTTATTTAAAAGGTTTTATATTGCAACCACTCCATGGCCTAACTCAGTTGAGATTATAGGATATGGTCTTTATATATGAGGCCAACAAGGATGATATAAATGTCTATAAACAATAATACTATAAGGTTAATTTAAATATGTTCAGAGCATCTATTCAATACTAAAACTGTTGCAAAATTGATCAATTATCATATTTAATATAGGATAGATAATGATTAGGACCGGGTACCTTTATATCCATATCACTATCTATTCTAAGCAAAGTAAAATGTATTATTGGCATTGTAATACTGAGATTTATTACCACCAGACAAATTAAATAAAACTTGAATTATATTGACAAACTTATATCTTCTATAACTATGTTATATTAACCAGATGTGTGTGTGTGGAAATGAAGGATCGAACGTAAATAGTCAAGCAATTCATTTGGACTTTTAATTCATTAAAATATTTATTAAAAAAATATAAAAATAAAAGACAAAAGAAATAATTATAATAAAAAAAAAATTATTTATGCATCTTGATAACCAGTTACATCTCTTCTAAGGTAAAATTAAAATTGACTACTATTTAATATGTTAACCATATATATATATATATCTTCGAATATGTGCATTTGATTATATTGTAAACACAATGTATTCATGAAATATATTTTATTAGATTATTTATAAACTTGTATGATGCCACAAATCAATCATCTTTTACATATTATAAAAAAAAATTATATAACACTTATCTGTTACAATCGGTGTAAGTCATCTAACAGTAACTATACAAAATAAATAAAGGCAGGGAAAAATAATAACCAAACACTTATACCTATATGCTTAAGAGTTAACGAATATCTCCAAACTTAATCTACATAATCTAATTGTCCCTTGACTATTTCTACCTTCAATTCACATTCAATATACTTCCTATATACCGAACTTATAACAGATAAGGTTTTAATTCATTATTTTTCTTTAAATATACTTCATTAACTAAATTGCATAATAAATACAACATCTTTAAAATAATAATCTATAGCATCATGCACACATCCGAATATCTAGAATCACCTATTATATACTTTCTAAATCATACAAAATAATAAATTATCATACTCTAATGATAATGAAATTACATTGTTTTTTTTTTTTTTTTAAAAGAACACAAAACAAAAACAAAAAAAAAATTGTTTATACATCTATTGTAATCAAAAAAAAAAAATTATTTGTCAATATCCCATTATTACATATTAAGTTTTTTAAAAGAAAATTGAAAGTTGAAAGTTAAAGAAACATACATATTAATTTTAAAAACAATGGTAAATTATAACATAAAAAAAAAATGTCTATCCGATTGTTAAGCATAACTTGTTAAGAATGATAAGAGTTTTTTTTTTTTATCCTAGAATTCCGTGACGGGCGTTAAAAATGATATTTGCATGCATTGACATTATTTCACTATATATACGCGACTAGCAAAGTTATACAGTAGAAAATGATCTTCTGGTTATAAAATTAAGTAGATAAATTTTTTTATTTTAAATTTTAATTTGCAGAAGATTGATAAAAAATGATTAGAATTTAATATTAAGCAAAATGGTTTTAGTGTCTAATGAAAGGCGTCTGGTGCTAGCTTTATTTTACACAATTTTGCCATTTTAATATTACTTACTTTTGGCAATATCTTAAAATAAATTATAATTACTTATCTTATGTGACATCAAGGTATTTTTGAAAGGTAGTGGACTTGAACCATCGTTTAATAGAAGTTTGGAGCTGATTTTCCCTCTGGGTCTATCTCTTCATGGTTTTATTACTCCAGTAGTATAATAGAAATTTTCCATAAACATATCATTAGAATCCTTGCGATGTTTTTTTTTTTAATATTTGTAATACTTTTAGAGAGTTATTGATTCTTTTAAGTTTCCTTTTTTTTTCTTCCTCGGAGCCTTTTTTTTTTTACTTTCAAGTTTTAAACTCCATGTCTTTCTTCACTCACGCCCTCTGTGTTTCTATGACAATCAACTTTGGAAGCTTGCCAGAAATATTATTTATAAAAATTTTAACAATAAAATGTTTGAATATAATAAACATAGTAATAAAAAAATATTAAATACTAATTATTAATTTTAGAAATGTTATTTACTATTACAAATAATCTTTATCATTTTTAAAACATAAGATTCTAAGACAATATATAATCAGTAACTTATAAATAAAAATATAGAAAAGAAAATTCTAATTAATAATATATTTATGCATCTGCCTATTATGACATGTAAATCCTCTACTATACACAAACATCTACCACTAAACATATAGTCCAAAACTCCACCAATCAATATACCCATTTAAAATTTTAATTTTGTTAAAATCCTAATTTTAACTAGCAAATTACATCACAATTTAAGTTTAGTTTTCCTAAAAACTCAATTTTAAATATTAAATTATATCACAATTCATTTTTCTCAACTAATTACCTTTAGCCATTGTTAGCACAAATGTGACCTTCCCACATTTCTTTCTGGTGCCAACCTGGAAGGTTACTATATATATATATAAGTTCCAACCAGTAACCACCTAAACATTCACAGTAAAATATAGTAATCAATATTTCTCACTGCTGTCAAGGCAACCTTCACACCTTTTAATAACAAGAATGGAATATATATATATTAGACAAACATTATCTTGCAAATGCATATTGTTTATCAAACTTTTTTTTATTAAGTATTACTTTTCAATACATCCTTTATTATTAAGTTGCAAAATAGTATACTTAATTTAATCTTAAATATTCAATTTACTTTTAATTAACATTCATATATATATATATATATATATATGTGTGTGTGTGTGTGTTATTAGATTTTCAATGATATGGATGGCTGAAAAGTTGTAGGTTGGAGTAGATTGAAGCCTGTCCGTTAAAGTGTGAAGATTTGCTATCTTAATATAAACTGAGCCCTGATTATATATATATATGTGGAAGATGATAATCTGGACCAACTGATGAGTGCTGGTTTAGCATGAAATACGTATATTGATGATTATCTATCTTTTCTACATGTGTGTGGTCATGTATATCAGTTGTATGAGATAGTGTGGATAGTTGGCGGGTGCTTGAAAATCTGAGTTCAAATTCCCTATATTTATTTATATATGTGTACTGTAATTTCTGTTTTCAAAAGTGAATTTTTTCTACTTACTGGCACTGATTTATTTCTAAAAAAAATAAGACAATTAAAATACATCAAAAAGTATATCATTAGAGGTATTAGCATATTACTTTAGCTTCCAGTGTTTGCAATTATACGTGCAAAATGTAACAGTAATGTTGATTTTATTTCTAGAAAACTATATACATTTATGATTGTGTATGGACATATATATATATATATAAATGTATATGTGTTTATTTGTTCAGTGTTTATTTTTATTTTTATGATATACTTAAAACTTCCATTTTACCACATTGAAATATATGAAGAAAGACATCTGAAAAGGACAAATGATTCTGAAGTTTACTTGTTAAATCAAGTTGTAATAATGTACACGCACATTGTATTTTTGTATATCCTACAATACCCAATTTAAAAATGAGATCATTTGTAATAACGTTACGTGATATAACAAATAATAGTAATATGGTATATAGATAAACATTTGTAATCATTTACATTAAAGAAATACACTGTATTTATAAACATCTATAATACTTTTACGTTAAACGGTTTCATCCAGTTTAGAAAATATAAATAAAAATTAATTTTCTCTGGATAAGTAGGAATCCGTACTATTGCATAGTTTAGAATACCAGCTCAAAATATTAGAGAAATGTGAGTTTTGTTTGATTATTTAATTTTGATTTCATCATCATTATTATTATAACTTCATTTAAATTTTGTTTTATTTTATTCATCATCATCATCATCATCATCAACCATTATCAATCCACTGCAGGATGAAGGTCTCTCCAAGTTTAATCCATCTTCTCCGATCTTTAGCTTCTCTTCTCCACATCATCCCTGCACTCTTTCTCATCCATCTATCTCACATGTGGTCTCTTTCTGGGTCTTTTACAATCTCTTGGAATCCAGTTTAAGACTTCAATTGTCCATCTATATCATCTCTTCTAGCAATATGTCCAGCCCAACTCCATTTCAATCTTTTAATTTTTTCAATAAGGTCAGTAACACCTGTTTGTTGTCTTACCCATACATTGCGTTTTCGATCTCTTCTTGTTACTCCCAACATACATCTCTCCATACTCCTTTGAGTGGTCTGAAGTCTCTGTATTGCTCTTCTATTAAGTGTCCAAGTCTCAGATCCATAAGTAAGAACTGGTAAAACACATTTGTTAAAAACCATCCTTTTCAAACACATAGGCATATTTCCTTTTAGTATCAAGTTATTTCTACCAAAAGCACTCCAACCAAGTTTAATTCTATGATTAATTTCCTCCATTATGTTTCCATCTGTATTAATAATCTGACCAAGGTATTTGTAACTGTTAACTTCTTCTAATTCTTCATAATCAATCTTTATTTTCATATTTTGAGCAAATCGATTAAACATTACTTTAGTCTTTTTAATATTTATCTTTAGTCCTACTTTTCTACTTTCATCTGCTACCTCCTGCAACATTTCCCGCAGCTTTGAAGCATTATTTGCAAAAACAACTACATCATCTACGAAATCTAAATGACTTAAATACTCTCCATTTACTTTCACTCCTTTAGTTTCCCATTTTAATCCACAAAATACTTCTTGCAGCACTGCTGTAAAGAGTTTTGGAGATATGGAGTCACCTTGTCTTACACCTTTCTCAATGTTGATTTTTCCAGTATCATTATGTAATCTAATTGTTGCTGTTGCATTTTTATAAATATTCTTTAAAATATGACAATATCCTGGATCTATACCTTGATGATCCAATGCTTTAATCACTGAAGAAATGTGTATAGAATCGAATGCCTTTTCATAATCTACAAATCCAAAACATAATGACAACTCATATTCGTTTGTCCTTTCTATGACTTCTCTCAATACCTGGATATGATCTATTATACTAAAACCACTTTTAAATCCAGCTTGTTCTCTTGGTTGGTGGAAATCCAAAGTTCTCTGTAGACGAGTTGTAATTATCTTGGTAAAAATTTTATATAAAACTGATAAAAGGCTGATAGGTCTGTAATTTCTAATATCTTCTTTATCACCTTTTTTAAATATTAATATTATTACTGCATTCTTCCAATCTTCCGGTACATCTTTATCATTTAGACATTTGGTATATAACTTTGCTAAAATTGTTTCTATTTCTTCACCTGCTTCTTTTAATATATCAATTATAATTCCATCATTTCCTGGAGCCTTTCCTTTCTTCATATACTTAATTGCATGTCTCACTTCTTCATTTAAAATTCTGGGCAATTCGGAAGATGTAATAGATATAGGAAGTACTTGTTCTTTATTACTATATAATTCTTGATAAAAATCTTCTACCAATTTCATGATGTCATCTCTCTTTTTAGTAATAATTCCATCTTTTTTTCTTATTGCAGATATAAATTTCCTACCAATACCAAAATGTTGTTTAACATTTTTGAGACTTTTATTTTCTTCTACAGCTTTCCTTGCTATTTCACAGTTATACTTTCTTATATCATTTTCAACTCTTTTCCATACCATTTTACAAAATTCGAGATATTCAATTCTTTTTAATACATCATTTTTGTATATCTTCATATTCCTTCTTTTCTTCATAAATTCTCTAGTCTCAGTAGAAATTTTATTAGTCAATTGCTGCTTTTTTCTACCAGCTATGTTTGTTGCAGTTTTTAAAAGTGTATCAGTTATTTTCATATTAATTTCATTCAAATCTGAATCATGTTCAAAATCTCCTAACACTTGAAACCTATTTGTAAGTTCCAATTTAAATTCATCATAAGTAAAAAAAAATAACATCGTTATTGATTAGGGTATTTAACTGACAGGTAGTGTGGATTGAAAATTTGTTTTAGCTTCTAGTAGCTATATACCAATACGTATAGAAAATCTTTTTTGCTGATGAATACATACATGTATATTATATAATATAAATTTAAGATAATGCACAGTATAATAAAAAGCCTTTTTGTATTTTACAGGTAAATGTTTTCAGAGCTTCGTAGCAGTCGCAGTAAAAAGCAGATTGTTAAAGAACTATCCAAGGTTGTTCCAGAGTTTTTAAGACAGGTATGGTCTACCGGGATTATTTCTGTTTACGAAGTAAGCAAATTGGCCGCGTATTTATTCAACTTCTATGAAAACAAGGATAGCCCACAAGAACTCCTCCTACAAGTCCCTGAAAACTTTTACAATGTGAAAGTAGACAGTCATTTATTAAAAAAGTTTTTAATATTAACACCCAAAAACTTTGGGCTAGATAGTTTGAACTATGGATATTTAGCGTTAATGAACGTAGTTTTCTTTTATCCATATAAATTTCAAGACTACAGCGTTACAGCTGCGGCCGCCTTGAGAGAAGCAATTCAACTCTTCCATGCATGTGATAAAACAACTTTCAAAATTTACCTTAAACATATGCAAATTAACTATAAAGCTGTAACAAAAACAAGAAAAGAAATGCAGGATCTAGGGATCTTTCCTAGTCTGGAGGATTATCAAGTGAAGTTAGAAGCTTGTAAAAAAAGCAGAGTGAGTTAAAAATCGATTACTTTAATATTATAATTATTAAATTTCACCTTTTTTTAAATTTCAAATTTAAAAATAAATAAATAAATAATATGTCTGTTAATATATAATAATAATTCGTCAATTGTTAAAACGGTTTCTTTGATATAAATAAATAATATTTCCAAGCGCTTTCAACTCTTACGAGTTCTTATCAAGGCAGTGTAAAAATTTCTTTTTTCTCCTAGGTGATGAATTTAACATTTCATTGTATTGGGCAGGAACAACTAATCGGAAAGCTGATTAATTTAGAATTCATAGCACAAGATGAATTTTGTATAAGATACGATTCTTTAATGTTGCATTTTTTATCATGTGTTTCCTACATTAATATTGTAAAATTCTTTGAACTACATATATGGTCTGTACTATTTTGGTGAACATAAAAAGCTGAATAAACTGTATCACCTCTTGCTCTATTATACATATATTTATGTTGATGAAGATGATATTTAATATTTGTTTTGGTTTCTCCAACATATATTCCACTACAATTTATTTATGGGCATCTAATAGAGTATACATCACTGCTTTTATCCTTCTTATTTATTACTTCCTTAGAATTATTTATTAATCTATTAAGGTTAGGTGGAGTTCTCCATTAATCAAAAATCTTGACTTAAAACTTTTATTATATTTTTATTAATATTGGGAATAAAAGCTAATGACATCCATGGTTTATTATTCATATTTATATAATCACTATTATAACGTTGTTTATAATGCTTCAATACAATAGATAATAGCATTTGTTTATTATAACCCACTTGTATTAAATCTTGCATATAACATTTTATATTATCTTTCTTAAATATTTTATTTGAACATGGGTTAAAAAAGCTATAAACCATCTAATTTGTGTTCTAAAGGAACATTAGATGTTGGATGAATGTAACCTCTATTATCTATATGTTTTACAACTGTTTTATATACTAATTTATCATCTACTTTTGATATTTGCAAATCCAGGTATTTAATATTAGAATTGTCTTCTCTTTCTATTGTCCAAACTAAACCAATCCTAGTTCTGCAAACTATCAAAAATTTGTTTTATAATGTCTGGTTGCCCATATATCAAAACATCATCCACATATCTACAATACAATGTGTTCTCATTTCTTACTAATATGGGATGCACAATTTACTTTTCTATATTATCTACAAACAAACTACTTAATAATCCACTTACAGCCAAACCCATTGGCTGTCCTTTTTCCATTTTATATATGTTACTACGATGTGCTGCAATAATATCATTGTTATCCAATTTAAAACATCTATAATGAAAGATATCTTATTCTGTGGCATTTCTTTAACACACAATTTATCTCACAAAATTATAATAGATGCAGATCAATCCACTGATCCATATAATTTCAGCACATCCAATGAAATTAACTCATACCCCTTAACTATAGCTGTTTTATCAAGTATAGTAACACAATCAATGATGATTTCAATGTATAGACTCTGAGAGGAATTGTACATATGGTGAAATATTGAATAGAATGTTTGACTGCATTTATAGGAGTTGGAGATTTTTGAAAATGTTGCCCAAGCATTCAAAAATTCTTTGAAAAAATTAAGCTTTTCTATCATGTCTTTGATTTTGAGGGAAAATAATCATCTATTTAATTTATATAATCAATATATAAACATTGTTGCATGACTCTTGACTACATTTTAAATAGTAAATCTATTTCTCCTATTCCAGTTTACCACTTTTTATAAAATTGAATTATCAATGGATGTCAGAAGGCAGTGCTTAACAAGTCATATCCAATACTATCCTGTTCAGAAAATACTTTAGACTAGTTTCTAACTTGTGGCTCTCATCAAGTAAGAAGTTATTAAAACAGGCAAAACTCACTAAACATATTGCCACACACAGCAAGCTAGAGTAATCAATGGATACAAAAAGGCTTGTGCATAAAATCCTCATCCAGTGCCTACTCATCTAATATACCCAGACTAATTTCTGGATTGTGGCCTTTATCAGTGAGATCTGGATGGGGATTTTATGCAAAAGCCTTCTGGCATCCATTGATTACCCCAGCTTGCTGTGTATGGTAATATGTATAGTGAGTTTTGCCTGTTTTAATAACAGTTATAAGTAAGCATAAGAAATGGTGATCATGTGGTGTTTATTGGCAAGTAAGAAGTTGTGATTTGAATCTCGCATATATTGATTATTTAAGCTTGCACCAGCGGTCAGAAGTAGATTTGAAATGAATAGATTTACATTTTACGATTAATATATTTTTAGCTGTTATTAATTTTATCGTATTATATATGTATATATTAGAAAAGAATTGTAAAGAAGCACCAATCTGAATTTTCACAAGTAGGTAAATATTGAATATATAGTGCTAGAATTATATACCCTCATTAATACTGTGTCTATAATTAAAATTAATGCAATTTGTACCAAAGTTGATTTCAGTAAGTGAATTGATTGACCTCATATCCAAACATATTGATTATTTTATAAAAGCGTTTTAATTTTAAGACTGTATTAATGAAGGTGCATTTTTAAAATTATCTATATTTTTATATGCATTTTTGTGTTTATTTTAATATGTATGCACAGAATCATTTTTAGTGTAGCATTTACTTGGTTTGCATGGATAAATGCATTAATCTTGTTCTAGATTAATAGTATGATCACACCATAAAATGTACATTTAGCACTTGTACATGAAAAAAATGTTAACATTATAAAATTGCAAATGATATAATTTGATTGCATGTAACTGATAAAATAAAATTGATTACTAAAATATGGATTTTAGAATGTACTCATTATTTTAAAGTTTATAAAACAGCAGCAAAATTTTTTCTACATAATAGTTGCCACCTAGTGTAAGTTAAGTAATCAATAGATACCAGAAAGTTGTGCATTTTAATTGCTATTCAATTCTTTCTGATTCAAAATTCTCAGACTAGTTTTTAGATTATGGCCTTTTTTAGTGAAAAGTCTTGGATCTGGGAGCAGAGCACTTGGATCTTTGAATCTAATAAATTTCTCCAGCTACCATCATTTATCTTTTTACCTTTACATAAAACCTATTAAAACAAATTGATTACCACAATTATGTTTTAAGTACAAGCTAATTTTTTTTAGAATCATACAGATCTGAATTCAGTTCAGCATCTACATATTTTGATATTTTTGTTTTTTTCAGTAATCACAATCATTTCTATCCTTTGGCTTGGATTAATATTAAACCACTAAAGTATCACATGATCCCTGTATCTTTATGATTACATAAATTGTTGAAACAGTAGCAAAAAATTTCCACACAATTGTGCCTTTTAGTGTAAGATCAAACAATCAAATAAAAGATGAGTGCTAGAGGTATATATTAGATCCAAAGATCCAAGTGCACTGCTTCCAGATTCAAGGCTTCCTCACTGATGGAAGACATAAGTTAGAAACTAGTCAGGATAAAGTATAGAATGATATTGGATAGGGATTAAAATACACAATCTTGAAATGTTTATTGATTACTAGAATTTCTACTTGTTAGCATTGCTACTGTATTAATAGTTTGTGTAAGCATAAAGATACAGAGGTCATGTAATATTTTAAAGTCAGGTGGTATATAGTTTTGTCTGCATTACTACATATAACATATTTGTATTTACAATATTTATAATATCACTACTTAACAATGAAATCATATATATTCTTGTCTTACTTAATTTAATAACTGCAATAATTATAGGTCTAGTATGTAAACTTGTAGTAGAAAAGACAATGATAAACTAGAGATCAGAACTCACAGACAGTATGAATCTTGCTCCATCTGTAGCAAAAGCTTTATCACTTTATATTTATGTGTTTTTCTTTCACCCAGTGTATTGACATCTATCTGACTATTATCACTAATTAATTCCTAACATATAATCATTATTTATACACAATCATTGTTAATAGAATTGTCTTCTAATAAAACATCCATAAGTCATGCAAGAAAAATAATGATCAAGGAATAAGATATACATAGACTGTATTTGATATAATATGCTAAATGATTATGTGAGGATTTTGCATAAAATATATAGTGAAATAAACACGATTTTAAAATAAAAGATGGTTATCCATTTTCAAGTTTGTTATAAGCAAACTACTTGGAAAATTTTTTTGTCTATCAGTGATCTATAAAATTTGCAGTATTCACTCAACCAAAACTTAAATCTCCTGGTCATAAGTGAAAATAGGCAGATGCATTAACTACAAGTCATAAAGTTTATTTAAACTTTGTTGATTTATATATTTTACACCATAAAATAAAGTATTTGCTATGTATATAAATGTTAAAACATCAAAATTATTAAATTATAAATAAAACATCTTTACTATGAGCCAAAGTTCACCATTAAAATGTAAATTTTATAAACCTAATCATTATGTATTGTAAGATTGTTGATCGCAGCATTTGCACACTTGTTTTAATTTCAATGCTGTCTTGTAAATGAGTTTGGTCAGTTTAATTTCAAGAGATAAAAAAGAAAAATTGAAGTACAAATAGTAAAATGAAGATAAATTTTGCATGAGAATAGAAACTAAATTGTGAATTTGAAAATATGTCTATATGATGTACACTGACTTTAGTTTCTTTATTTAATATCTTTCATTGAACTTTATTTTTGGAAAGATTTCAATTTTCAAGCTATATTTTTTCAGTGAATGTAATTAATGTTGGCTTCTTTAAAATGTCTTTAAGATATTTTTTATAACACAAATCCTTGAGCCTGACCTACCCATTCAGTATCACTTTTCAGAATTTTGATCAATCATAGATTTTAAACTGAATTTGTGTGTAACTGCTAATTCTTATACTTACGGTTATCACATCATTCTTTATGCCATTTTGTTGTTTTTAAAGTGAAGTATCTATTTTTTGCTTTTAAAAAATGGACATTAACTATTTCTTAATGATGAGATTTAAATGCTAACAACAGAAAATATACATAAAGATTATGCTTACCTGCTGATACAATTTTATGAGACTGATAAATTATTTACACACAAGATATAAATTGACTCAATTTCCATCACAGTGGCATGGATGAAACTAGCATCTGCAAGTTGTAATGTTTTATGAATCAAATACTTGTTAAAGGAAAGAATATTTACATTTAATCACAGATATAAACCATTGTTTAATCATTTATAATGTCACATAGATCAAATATCTATTATATGAAAGAGTATTTTGGATATCTTAAAAAAATATCCTAACTAACAAAATATACTTAGAATCTAATAACTTTCCATGATATTTCTATTTTTCTGAAATAACAAAATATCTCTGAATCGTGGTTCAAGAAATAGACATTCAGTAGTACTATTTGGAAATGTGGCATTGGTAGACAATTAATCAGTTCATTTGCTAGTAGATAATATTTTTTTGTTTTATATATAATTGAATAGAATATAAACAGTAGTATGATTTAAGTAGAGATTTATTTTACACATGTATAAAGTATACGTTATGTTTTTCTAGATTCAAATTTATATTGTATAGCTTCGTAATTATAGTTATAATTTAAAAATATTTATCTCTTTATTTTTTGATTATAAATTAATTTCAAGTATTTATTTTTATTTTATTCTCTTATAACAATTTGAATGAATAGGTAGACTCAAATTTAGTATATTTCATTTTAATTAATTTTTTTTCTCATATAAAGGTTATAAATATCCTTGACTCTCTTATATTTTAAAAAGTATATATGTAGTGCAACATGCCTTGTGTTACGTGAACTTATGCATTTCCTATTTAGCATTTTGTAAGTGAAGTTCAATGGCCATTTTATTGTACCGGTAACCTCAGTGGATCACCTCTAAATACGACTAAACAAGCGCAAATTTCATAGTCACATCTAAAGTAAATAATAATGGAGATGATTGAACTTTTTTAAAATAGCTTATATTTCCCTAGTATTTTGAAATAGTTTTTCTTTTCACTCAGTAATAATTTAATTTAAAGAAAAAAATAATGCTTTTTATTCGTTTATCAGAGCGCTATGTTAAATGAGTGAATTTCAAAAACCAGGATTCCTCAATTTACAAAATATCCCGGCAATTTTCCTCAATGGTTAAACAGTGTCTTTACTTTAAAACAGTCTCTTTAATTAAAATAAATTTTTTTCTTAATTCATAAGTGCTGAAATTTCCATTTGGAAATGAAAGATGCTAATTAAAAAAGCACTGACAACTTGAATTAAAACTAAGAATTTATTTCACAATTAAAATTCACATATGTACACGCAAGCACACTCAGAATTGCAACTAATTATTTTAAAATTCATTCATGCAACAAAAGCATATAAAAAAATAAATGGATAACAATAACTAGGCAACTAATGAATGTTAACAAAAAAATCAGATTGTACTGACTTAAGGCCTTTTCAATAGTTTTTTTTTTTTTAAGTTTTTTATTTTTAAAAAAATCTTATTATGGTATTTTACTTTTTTAATACCTCCATTACTGATCAATATGGCATAAAAATCTTAATGTTCTTTCTGTTAAATGGTTTCCTTTTAAATGTTATATTTTTTAAAAGACAAAATAAGGTCATTCAAGGCACACATTTTCCATATGTGTTTTAAATTAATCCTGGGTTGGGCAATGACATTCGAATTCAGAAAGCTCCAAAAGAAATCTACATAGTTTATAGAGATTTTTACCCCTTTTGCCTATTTAACTCTCTAACTCTTGTATACCTTAACATGACTACTTACTAATTATTTCTTATAATAATTCAAGTGTCAATTTCAACTTTCATTTTAAATGATACTATTTTCATACGTCAAAGCACTTATTTTAATAAATTATACATATATTATTCAGGCACGTACTTATTGCAGTACCATTAATGTATAAATAATAAATTAAAAGGTATTAAAAATATATACTTATATCCACTAAAATTTACTGACTTTTTTTATTTTATTTTCTCAGGGTGTGTTCTCATATATTATCGAGCTACACATTAGGAAGTCATATTATTGTCCAGAATTTTCGGGTAAAAAGATTAATCTGGCCTTACTTGGGACGCTATTCAAATTCGATACATTTTTTTTTAAATTTTTTCTACAATTTCTCATGAATATTTTATTCTTGAATTTCTTTATTAAAATTTCATTGACCAGGTCAACACCTCTGGAGGAAAGTGCTGCTTGAGCTTCAAGCTCATTAATCACATGCTTAAAAAGATCACAAGTCAGTATAATCTAATTTCTTTGTTAACATGCAATTTTATGTATAAGTTGCTTAATTTTTGTTATCCATTTATTTTTTATTTGCTTTGCTATATGGGTGCATTTTAAAATAAATTAGTTTTATTTTGTGTCTGTGTGTGTATATATATATATATATATTGTAATGGGCTGGTCGGATTCCTGGAGAGATAGGGGTTTCTTGAGTTTGAAAAACTATCTGGCTTTCTTCCTGCATCTGTTGGAAATGTTTAGTTTTGGTTATAGACCCCCCAGATGCTTGGCTATACTTAGCTTCTTTCTCAACAACAGTGGTAGTCATTTCTATTTCACTATCACTACTACTCTCTGATTTTGGTAAATGCTTAAGATCCATATTTAATAAATATTTTTTACTTCTGGTTAACATTAAAAATTTTATTTATAACTTTAAAATATATTATTTGGTTTTATTAATACAAGTGATATATATATATACCATAGGGTTCTATATGCCATCTTTTTGCCATTTGCATTTAGTTTAGATTTCCCTTATGTATGTAACTTTTATTTCCCATTTTAAAAACCTGATCTTTTATTTTTCCAGACTCATCTATTTTAACTATGGTTTAATCAATAACTATTTATTTAATGATTGGTCTCGGCTCATTTCATTATCTATATCCCTCAAATTTGACTTACCATTCTAGATAATAGTTTTTATTTGATAAAACTAATTATAATAAAAAGAAATATTGAATACACTTTTTAAAACTGTGATTATATGAATCATTTATGGGTTACATGTGTAAGTTTATAGAGGGTATATATTATGTGCAAAAACGACTTAAAATAAAAAAAATTTCAAACAAAAAAAATTGTTACTATTATTTTTTTATGAGTTCAATAGCTAGATCTCCTTGGAGACTTGATATTCATGCCCCACGTTGGGCGCCAGATGTAACAGGCTGGTCGGATTCCTGGAGAGATAGGGGTTTCGCATCTTACTATGGTCGGATTTTGGGTCTTCGGATAGGATGCAAGTGATTACATGATGAAATACATAACCTATGATTGTATCTACTTCCAATAGACTAGCTCTACTTATTTTTATTAACTTAGATACAATTTGGGTCAGTTCATCCAATTCTCACCCCTATATAGCCGCGTTATACCACAGTATTCAAACTCAGGGAGTAATTGCCTGATCTCTCTTATCAGGGAAGGAGATCACACTAATAGTAGTTATTGCACCTCTATATAGGTGATAATTAACTATCAAAAATCAATTAAGCATAGGATATATATAAAAAATATGTATGTGCAGTATAAGTATATATGTATTAAAAGTTATAATAAATGGCTTAAATATGTATATGTATTTCCTCCATTATATTAATAATATTAATAAGTGTAAAACTAAATAAGATAATAATGTTTATAATGGATGTGTGAATAATAAAGAACTATAAAGCTGATGGTGGATATTGAAATAATGATGAGTTAGAGACCAAACCAAAATAATGAATTATATAAACATTTATTGACTAACAAAAAAAATATTAAGTATTAATAACAATTAAGTCTGATACATGTAATTCATTTTGTCAAGATTGAATCTCTACCACATTGATATCTATAATGATATTAATAAAATAAAACCCTTGCCCTAAACCCAATGGTAGAAGTTCATTTACTTGTCTAATTATTTACAACCATGAATATATAAAATCATAATATGTACATGTGATTTCGATTTCTAACTGGCTAATTTAATATAAATATATAAGCATAACAACAACAACAACAAAAATATTTGTTGTCTAGATAAATCAATGATTATAAATCATTGATTTATAAAAGCAATACTAAGGTAAGTTTAATTAATAATAGAAAAATCTATCAGTGTGTTTTACTTAATATAAGATGATATTAAAATTTCTTACCTCCTAATTTTCTATAGTTGTCAAAAGTCAGTCAGCTGGGCAGTCAAAACTATTAATTTTTTTTTATTCTTATTACAATTATAAATGATAAAAATATATATCTAAGTTTTTCCCCCCTTATTACTCTCATACAGAGTACTCCAAAAATTATTCACATTAGCTTCCATTTGTAGAAATGAAAATAATACATAAAACTTACATATATACAAAATAATAAAACAAAAAAAATCACAATTTATATCCCATTATGTTAAATAAAGTTCGATGAGTCCTGGAAACTGTTCATTTGTTAAATAAATTCCTAGGAATGGAGATGAAGTTTTATTCCCACGACGAATTTGCAATTTCTTGTCTGAGTCAAGAAATAATAGTGTCCTCCATTTATCCTGTCCTGAATTTTGTTAGACATTTTATTTAAAACAAAGATGGTTTTTAAGTTTCTCCTAAATGGGCAGGTAAAATTCTTAAACTTTTATGGCTTTATTGATGGGCATATTATTACCCCATGGTATAAACTTTTTTAGCAAGCCATCATGATATAAAATTAATATATATTTATTAATTCATTTGCTTTTCAAAATTTCAACAACAATATTATTATATATCAAAACAAATAATTATTGAATATTTCTGCAATGCTTAAGTTTCTCTTATTTGTCTAATTAGCAAATAATTTCAAACTTCTTACTTTTCAAAACGATTGCTTTAAAATTTCAGGTTTTGATCATTTTGATAAATATTTAAATATATAAATATTTATACATTTAAATTCAAACACTCATATCTGTTTTGTATTTGAATTTATTTTTAAGTAGAAAAATAATAATAATGTTCCATCTTCAAATGCAGAAGAAAATTATAACCTTTAATACGGCGTTCTGTCACGTGAAGTTATTTTAAGCATTTTAACCTTGACATTTCCTATTGTTTAAATGACGTAATAAAAATAAATGAGATTATAAATAAAAAAATAATAATTTATAAATATTTTAAATTTCATTTCCCCAAATTTCATCTCCACAAATGGTTGCCTTATGTTTACATTTTAATCCAGTCATTGTTTTTATTTATTTATCTCTCTTAAGTTTATGTGTAAGTTTTTTATGTAGTTATCCCCAATTATTAACATATAATACATTGTATTCTAGTGTTAATATACCTATCTGTTTCTCTATTAATTTATTGGCTTTTATTACTTCTCTAGAAATAAAAAAATTGTTTATACACATGTATATGTTGGAAAGGAAAAAAAATGTTAATATTACAATTTGCTTGGCAATTTATTAGTTAAGCAAATATGTTATGTGACTCCAATTGGTAGAGTGTCTTAAATAATTGGATGGTGTGGCTAATTGTAGCTCATCACTACAAACCCCTTCTCTTACAGGGTTAAAATTCTAACTTATGGATAGAATTTTATCACTAACATATAAGTACGCATTTGTTTAATGCTGGATTGAGTTAGGTTTCAATGAAGGGTTTTAAAAAAAAAAATTTACTCCAATGTTGCTAGAATTTTATCAGCTAGTCTTTCAAAATTACACTTTCTTTTTATGGTTAAATCATATATCATTTAAAGTGTGATTTGAACTTAAGGATTTTTTTTCTCTATTGATGGCTATGTGGACCAAACAATAAACCGGTAATGTGTCTCTATTTAGACGGCACATAAATTTATTTGTTAGCCTTTATCCTGCTCCTTTTTGAGTCTTACTGGATTTTTTTGAAGGTCTAACTAAATATTAGAGCATCCATTACACTGTATGTATTGACTCTTCTATCTCGGTTATTGTCAAGATAACCCAATGCTTTTAAAACATTAACCTGGGTATATCCTCATCAACAAAAAAAAAATATAAATATAATATCCCTAGTTATACTTTTTTTTAATCACCTAGATATAAATATAAATATTTTCTCTGATATTGATTTTCTCTTACTATGCTTTAACTATCACTCCTAGTTATTATTCCAGCTGGGTTCGCATTCTATAAAGCAACTGTATGTTCATATGGAGGTTCCAAGATATGGTTTTAAGATACGGGCATTATATGTTCCACGTACCTCTCCTCCAATATCAATCCAATATGCATTATGACCAGATTGTTTTACTATTGTAAATGGTCCTTCACATTGATTAAAAAACTTATGGTACATATTATCTTGTGGTTTACTTACATGTGGGGTTTTTATCAAGACTTTGTCCCCTACTTTAAAATTATGATATACCTTTCCATTTTTATTTCTTAAGTTAGCCATTTTCTTGAGCCTTTCATATGCTTGTAATCTTTCCTGTTCCACATTTATTTCTGTGGGATATACTGATATAGATATGAGTTGGTACACTCATTGATTTTTTTACATAGGTATACTTTTATTTAAAGAAAAAAAAAATTATATTGGGGTTCTTTGCATTCTAATGTTGCTACGTTAACTTATACCATACATTTATTTTTAATAACCATAAATAATGGTTTAGTGTTTAAAAAAATTGTAGTTGCATCTATTTATGCTCTAACTGTTTTTGAAACATTCATAAACACAATTTTATATATTCTTAAAACAATGTTTATATAAAAAAAAATATCTAGATTAGCATTAGCTTTCTAGTATTAAGTTGTTGTTTTTTTTTTAAACAGTATATTATCTCACAATAAAAATTTCTATTCATAAACTTTTGAGTTGTCCAGTGTACAAGTTCCAAGTTGCAATCTTTGAGGTCCATCCCTTTACTAGATTTTTTTAAACACTAGTATTTCTATGCCTAATGAATGTAAAAGGACCTTCATATGTATTGCATAGTTTATGAAACTGGCAATCTCTTTGTTTAGTAATTTCTAATGTGGCATTCTCTACCATGTTCCACATGTCTCGCCTATCTGGGCCTTCATGTTGATAGTAGAGTGCATTTAAATGCCACAGCAAACATCTAAAATGATCATATACTTTGTCATTATCAAAATTTCCTGAACTAGTGTGGTAATTGTGGTGACTTATCACTATATCCTGATAGCTACTATCTAGTTCATCAGTATCTTGTCTGGAGAATACTTTAATTTTATTTTGATGGAGAATATGAGTACGATGGAATGTTTTTAAATATATACCTAATTCATTTTCCATTCTATATGCCTTTTGGTGTAAATGAGTTTCAATTGCTTCAAATCTTTGATTAGTGGCTTTATCCATATGTTCCATTTGGTCCTGAATTCCTTTTATGCCTTCAATTACTGTTCCTAATTTTACATCATTTGGAAGAGTCTCCAATTCACTAGAAGCTATCTTTTCCTCCAAATGCTTTACATTTTGACTCATCTCTTCAAAAGATTTGTTATTCAATTCCACTTTATTATTTAATCGGGAGTGAAGTTGCTCAATTTTGGTGTTAATGATACTAACTTCTTCCTGAATTTTGATTTGGTGTCTATCCTGTTCAGCAAATACTTCTTCCTTAAAATGTACATGATTTTGTTGTACTTCTTCATATTTAGTATCCAGTTGGCTGGTGATAGTGTGCTTGAATTTTTCCAATCTCTGTTGACACTTTATGTCCTTCTCATCTATCTCTTTCCTCATTTCAAACATAGCCAGTTTCAATTCTTTATTATCTTCTTGGACACTATTTAAACCTAAAGATAATCGTTCCATATCTTCAGATAGTTTACTTTCAAATTCCTTCATTTTTATATCCATATTAATGTTTAAATTATTGAAATTGGCTGCCCTTTCTTCTCTTAAAATACTGTTATTTGCTGCCATTTCTTTTTTTAAACTACTGTTATTGGCTGCCATTTCTTCTCTTAAAATAATGTTATTTGCTGCCATTTCTTCTCTTAAAGTAATGTTATTTGCTGCCATTTCTTTTAAACTACTGTTATTGGCTGCCATTTCTTTCTTTAAACTTGCTTCTAACTTTTCCATCATAGTCTGTATCATTAGTTGCATGGCCATCATATTCTCAGTAGTTTGTGTTATTTCAACTCTGGGTATATGAGTAACTTCATTAGTATGGGTTTCTTGAGTTTGAAATAACATGGTATATGAATTAATTTTAATTGTGAAATAAATTGGTGTTAATATATCTACATGAATAAGTGTAATACATAGAATTCTATTGTTACTTTGTTAAGATGATAATACATAGAATTTAAGCATTGCTTTGTAGTTTATTATTCTTATCCAAGATAAAACACAAACTAGTGATTGTATTGGAAACTAGTTCAATCTTCAGCTTACCAAACAGTGGATTCTCATTTTGTGGTGCTTTTCTCCAGGATTAGGATAATAAACAACAAAGCACACTTGAATTCTATGTATTATCATTTTAAGAAAGTAACAATAGAATTGTAGGTAATACATCAATTGGCATAGATATCAATTGGCATAGATATATTAACACCAATTTATTTCACAATTCAAATTAATTCACATATATACATGCACATACATAAAATTAAAACTAATTATTTTAAAATTCATTCATGTAGCAAAGCATATAAAAAATAAATGGATATCAATGATTAAGCAATTAATACATATAAATTGCATGTTAACAAAGAAATCATATTATACTGACTTAAGGCCTTTTTAATATAGTTTTTTTTTCTAAAATTTTAAAAAGAATAGTCTTACCATGGTATTTTATTTTTTAACATTTCTATTACTGATCAGAAAAGAATTAATGTCAATTGAGAAACAGTTGCATAAGGCATAATCAGATCATATGTGTATATTTTAAGGGTTTATGATAGTTTTCATATTTATATAATATAAGCGATTTTAACACAGATTTTCAAACTGACTTCAGCCATGCACTCTATCTTATACAACTGATATACATGAACACACACATGTGAAAACAATAAATAATCTCCAATATATATATTTTGTGTTGAACTAGCACTCATCAATTGATACAGTTAATCTTCCACACACATATATAATCAGTTTTTGGTTTATATTAAGATAGCAAATATTTACACTTTAATTGAGAGGTTGGATTCTATGCCACCCTCCAACTCTTCAGCCAACCATACCATTGAAATTCTGATGATGAAGCATTCAAATCCTTTGTTAATGCCAATGCTATTGTCATGTCAATTTTGACCTTAAATCACTCTGGCCCCTCACATCCAGGATGTTCATTTAAATACATAGAAGAGAAATAGATAGTCTGTTTAAATCATTTATATTATGTCTAGATTCTAGGTATATATATATATCCACTTGTTAATAAATGTTGAATTAATTTAATACAAGTAAACTTGCTTGGTTGTCATTCAATTCTACAATGCAAATTTACTGGCTAATGGTACTTGAATAAGAAACTATTCACAAATTGATTATACCACATAATTCCTTAGAAGCAGTTACAAAATAGTTAGGAAATCAAGCCACAGGATGGGTAAGAGTATAATTATATATCATTTTTTGTATTGAATTTAATATTTATTATTTGACTCAGTATGAATTTTTATGCAGTAATAAATTAACTGATTTGACATTCTTAAATGATTAATAAATCATTAAAACTTATTGTAATTATGTTGTTAGTTATAAGTAACAATTATATTAAGATAAAAATTATATCTGAATTGATTTGATGATTGATAAAGGTACAAATATGATAATTATTGAAGGTAAGTAAAGAGAATAGCAATTATATTTCTGTATATTTTATTTTAAACTATTATTAATTAAGATGTATATTATGTTAAGTCAGTATTCAGCCATAAATATAATCTTATTTGATTATAGAGGAGTAATAATAATAATACATTTTATTCTTATACAAATTAGAGTGTTTTGCTTTAATTATATTCAAAGTTTGTTAATGTAAATTATAAATTCAGTTTAGATATTAAATTTTAATATTAATATTGATTATAATAAGCACTAATAATCTTTTATATGTTTTGATAATTATAGCCTAAAGTCTTTACAACTTAGCTTTATTAACCTTTTTATAGTTCAAAATACCTGTTGTCCAAGTGAATTAAAGTTTTAAACTTTTGAGTCAATTACAGAATCAGTAGTAAAAATATATTAATCTTTTAATATTAGATTTGTTTTAGTTTTGTTTGTGAAAAGCAAATTAATAATTTGTCAGATTATGAAAGTGAATGAAAATTTTTTCAAAAATAAATTTCTCTTTATAATTATAAAAAATATTCTATAGCAGTGACTCTAAAAAAATGTCCGTAACCTATTAAAAAATGCTCTGTATGTCACTGATTTTTTTTTCAATTTATGTTTGTTTAAAAGTAAATAATTTTTACTAAAATCTTACTATTTTTCTAAAACAATTATATTTTCAGCATATTTTATCAAAATAATTTATAATATATAAAAAAATACTTAAAAATACTGTAAAACATTCATTTTC
This sequence comes from Epiperipatus broadwayi, assembly GCA_028023455.1. Classification (NCBI taxonomy): domain Eukaryota; kingdom Metazoa; phylum Onychophora; class Udeonychophora; order Euonychophora; family Peripatidae; genus Epiperipatus; species Epiperipatus broadwayi. The sequence continues at coordinate 40,320 of JAQFVV010006643.1, forward strand.
ATTTTGAAAATCAAAACAAAGAACTTGGAGTGTGAAAATTGTTGACAAGCGCTCCCTTTTCTTCAAAATGAAAAATAACCAATCAGCATCTTCAAAAATCCACCTCCCAGTTCTAAAATTTTAAATTTAAATATTATTGATTATTTACTTGTAAAATAATTTTAGAAAGGGCAGCATCTTATGGTACATTTTAAGCTTTAAAATGAGTATAAATTCACTATGATAATGTACAATTTAGTTTTTTAGCCTATTCAATTAAAATTGAACCTGACACTAAAAAAGTTAAACTGAAGGTAATGAAAAAATATGTTAGGTAATTTGATTTTGTACTACTATTAAATATTTAATCTTATTATAATTGACTTAATTAATAAGGCTATATTGATATTATTGGAATAACATAGGCTAAATTAATACTATTTTCATTTTATTTAGTTATACTTAGAAATAAACTAGTAAGTTATATATTTTAAATTTTTAGGACATATTAAATTACTATCTCATCTATCCATGAATCACTTCATTTAAGTATAAATATAAATTACATTTAACTTTTAGTATCAGTTTGTGTTATTATAAACAGTGTTTTGATTCATAAAGAGTATTAAAATTTATTTGTCTATAATAAGCACAGATTGTTGCTTATAGGCTAATGATATTTGGTTTTAATGCTTTATCTTTAATTTATTGCAAATAATGTTCATATTTTTAGGATAGGTTGAAACAATTATTTTATTTATATTTTCTGTCTGTTCTAAATGCAATTTGGATTTATGAGGTTGCAAGAAAGATTATCATTATTTTAGTAAATTAAGTGTTAGATTGTTATTCCTTGAGTGATATTCACTTTAGTTTCATTTACTATTTTCATTCTGTTATAAATGGGCATTATTAAATTAGAATTATTCTTCCTTGGTTCATATTTTTATTTTGTTACAAATGGTGATCAATAATTAGGTTATGACTAAGAATACAGTATGATCCATATTTTTATTCTGTTGTAAATAATAACAAACTTCATGGCCCACATTTTCATTCTGTTACAAATGCCACCCAAATCTGTGGAGCTATTAATAAGAGCTTATTACATTTTTATTATTACAAATGGGGTCTCATTTCACAAGGCATTAGTAAACCAGGACATGTATATATATATATATATATATATATATATATATATATATATATATATATATATATATATATATTAGCCTTTTCCAAAATGTCATATTTAATAGCATAGTTTTTTAAATATTTTTTGTTATTTTATTCATTGTACTCAAATATTTATACTTGGAGAACAATACCAGAAAAATTACACTGAAATAATGACCATATTTGATTTGATTATAGATTTATTAAACTATTAATGTTTGATTGTTAAATTACTTGTTATACTTATAAAATTTAAAGATGTTCTTCATACTAATGCATGCTTTTTTGTAAATGTATTTAAGATATTATCGCGTGAGTGTCAGTCAGCCACAACATCTAACAAAACAGACAATTCTATACATATTCAGGTGAGACTAAAAGCAAAATCAAATAGAAATTATGTTATATATAAGTGTGTATATGTGTGTATATATGTAAATCTTTATTTTAAGATAGGATTTATATCTTTTTCTTATAATATTTAACTATCTAATCATTACAAATATCTATAAATATTGTAAGTTTGCACGTGATAATTTTTTTCACACATGTATGCATGACCACGCACACATATAATATTTTGGAAGGTTATCTTCTTAAAGTTAACTATGTTGAATACAGTGTCTCCTTGTATTAAAGTTAAATTACAAAGCAGATGAAATATGAATCTATTTCTGTTCGCAGCCCACACTTTTATATTAATGGTAGATTCAGATAATAGTAACTAGGAGGGTGAATAGATCCATGGATACTGATTTTCATATCAGGAGCATTGCATTTAATATAGGTGACAATCAGAAGTTTACTTTTCCAAAATATTACATATTGTTTAATGTTGTATAATTCAAATGTTACATATATATCTACATTATTTTTAAATATATGAATGTAGACATTGAAAAAATATTTAAAAATCCAAAAATGCATTTTTATTCATTTAAGCTAAGCCCAGCATATCTCCAAATAACTTATGTTGAATAATATAATATTTCCCACAAAAATAATATCCTAACTAATGAAAATTGGTAAGATTATTTAATTTTTTATTGACCAAAAATTACTATGAATAAGTCATTGTTGAAAAAGTAAAACATATTTAAAAATACTCTAGTTCCATCTATAATAAGTTTGAGTAATCAGTATTTGTCAGATATTAGAACATTTAAACCGTTAATATTCAGAATGGCTTTCGAATTTTGTTTTTAATTCTAAAGTAGCCATTCACTTCCAGTTCAGATGAAAAGGTATAAATAATAAACATTAATTAATTGCAATGAATCAGCTTCTGGCAAAAGGCTTTAATAGTAACAATTTGAGATTCCAAACTGAAACCAATATGGAAATCATCTTCTATACTTGCCTATTATTAAACTAAAAGTCTGAAATTAAAAAAAAAACAAACTTGAAATTTTGAACTCAATCCAATCTTTCTTATTGGTATATATTAATAGATGAATTTAAATATATATATATATTATACAAGAAAATTAAATATGCAATGTAAATTTATATATAGGTATATGTTACATGAATCATGCCAACATGTGTACTTATATATAATGCAGACGGAAGGCTTTTTAATTTATTTTTCTACTTTGAAATGAGATGGAAATTTTCACATAAATTATTATTAATATATAATTTTTTTCTCTAAAATACAGGCTTTTTATACCTGCACTCCAATATATAATATATAGGGGTTTGAACTCAGACTTTCACACGACCCTCAACTATTTATGCTATCTCATACTACCGACACTCTTGATCACACACATGTTGAAATGATAAATAATCACCAATATCCATAATTTGTGCTAAACCAGCGCTCATCAGTTGGTTCAGATTATCATCTCCACACATATATACAATCAATGCTCAGCTTATATTAAGATAGCCAATCTTCATAGTTTAATGAACAGGCTTCAATCCACTCCACCCCACAACTCTTCAGCCATCCATTTCATTGAAAATCGGAAAAGAAAAAAGTTATATATTAAAATATAGTGCTGTAAGGTCTGCCCATCCCTCGTATATGTATGTAAATGGATATGTCCTATACATGAAGGGTCAGAGTGACTTATGGTCAACATGGGTAGGATGAGAAGGTTGGCAACAATGAGGGCTTTGAGCATTCCATCATCAGATTTTACAATGAAATGGATGGCTAAAGTGTTGTGGAGTGGAGTGGATTAAAGCCTGTCCATTAAAGTAGGAAGATTGGCTATCTTAATATAAGCTGAGCATTGATTGTATATATGTGTAGAGATGATAATCTGGACCAACTGATGAGTGCTGGTTTAGCATGAAATATTTATTTTGGTGATTATTTTTTAACATGTGAGTGATCAAGTGTGTCAGCAGTATGAGATAGCATAAATAGTTGAGGGTTGTTTGAAAGTCTGAGTTCAAACCCCTTTATAAATTATTATAATAATTTAATTTTATTAAATATTAAAGTGGTAAAATATCACCAGTTATTTATTGCCTTGCATCACTAGTAATAAAATGCTAAAATAAGTAGAGGAGGGGGATTTTTTTTTTTTGGTTATATAAACAATAACTATTATTTTATTATTAGAAATTAGTTTGATTTCTTGCTGTTTGCAGAGTAAGGTTAAATGGAAGAAGAAATCATTTCTGAGGGAAGATTCGCACCCTGACATTCAAAAATGAATCTAGGGATCTTATTGTACAGGCAACTGGTCTAAATTATTATTTAAATAAGTGGTTCTTATCGATGAGCAACCATATCCCACTGGATGGCACAGTTATCACGCTAAAACTATAAAATATGATCATTCATGGGCTGTTAATTATAATCATTTTGATGTGTTTTTTGTAATGCGAAAATAAAAACAAACGAAAATCGTCTTTTTTAAATATTATTTAATTTTAAATATTATTTTTTATTAACGTATACAAATTAAATGATAATAATAAATGTAAAATAAAATAAACAAATTACAATTTGATTCATCTTTTTTAGTTTTCTTTTTATTAGAAAAATCATTTTCTATCGGAGATTTTTTTACTGGGGTTATGGCTTTTTTGTTGTTGTTGTTTACCGCTATTTTTTATTTCAAATAGAATGACAACTAAAAGTAAAAGTTGTTACGGTTAGTTTTAGGGTTAGTTTAGGGGGAGCTTTAGGGTTAGGTTTACGGTTAAAATAAAAAATATCAAAATCGTATTTTTGTAAATATTTTTTTTTACTAACATCTATAAAATAAATGATAACAATAAACGTAAACTATATTCAACAAAGTATAACAGTAGTCAGAGAAAAGAAAGAAACTAAAACTTTTTTAAACAATGACAAATATATATATATAAAATGTTTATAATATATGCTTTTCATGACATTTAAAAAAACAGTGTACAATTGTACTTTTCTTACTGGATATTTTTGTGTTAACACTATTTTTTATTTCAAAAATATACACATGGTACAATCTTAAAATGTGTCATGGAAATGTTATGAACAGTACGTTACTTGATGCGTTACCTAATTCCAGTTCACTTTATACATATATCTCGTCAACATTTACTTCTTAAAACTTCAATACACTACGGTATAAAAAGTCTGTTAATTATTACTTTACAAAATCTAACATTTCAATACTTTAAAATATAAAAAAATCCAATGAAAATAACATTTCCATCCAATTCAAAAAAACACATGGCCTATAGATTTGTTTTTCTCAGTAGTAGAAGAAAAAGGTAATCAAAGATTCATATATCTGCTAGTTTTTTTCTCTATTGATTTTTATTTAAATGATAAGCATGTATTATATCTTATTTACTTCTGTTCATCTTTTAAGAACTTATATGCTTGTAAATATAATGAATAAAATCTGTATTAAGCATTTAATGTAATCAATCTAGTTTTGTTATTTTTTATCTCACACATAATTATTATTGTTTGTCTTTTGTGCGACGTATTACCCACACAGTAAATTTAAAAACTTATAAGTTTTCATCACTGCAGAAAAGATATGGCAAAATGTTGCCATTGGCAATATATTTCAAATCAAATAGTCACCAAATTGGTGAAATTGACTACAGGATTGAAATTAAATTCAGATCCATAATCAGTAACATGTCAATCACAGTTAAGACTCAAATCCTATAAGTGACCAACTAGTATAATTTGAGAGATTGGGTAATATCCACAAAAAATTTCAAATTTTAGTAAAGTAAAACTAGCAGAATTAAAATGTCACATGCTAATATTACTGTATTTGACATTGAAGACCAAGACAGCTGGCCTCTCTTCACACAACATGTAGAGAAGTAATTTCTTAAGAACAAAGTTGAGGAACGTAAAATTAAAATAGTAATATTCTTGTATTAAGCAGATCCAAGGGTAATTTAAATTAACAACTGTTTATGTGGAGGGGTCAAGCCAAAAAAAATTTCTTATAAAAAAAATAATTTTAAACTAGATGAATATTTCAACCCTTTACCTTTTAAATACATAGATCAACTTTATTTTAGGCATGGAAGTCAAGTTCAAGGAGAAAAATTGCATGAATATGACATAGCACTAAGAGATCTAGCAAAGAACTGTATATATGGTGACTTTATAGATGAGGCACTTTTTGAACAGTTATTATGGGTAATGCCAGATGAATGAGTGAGACAGCAATTTTTATCAGAGAAACACATGGCATATAAAGAAGCATTTTAGCTTATGAATTAATATTATAGTAATCAAAGAAATTTTAAAATTTAAGTTTACTTGACATAAATAATACTGCTATTCCAAAAACTGAAAATTGGAGTAAAAGTAATTTTAATAAAACAAAATAACAAAAGAAATTTTTATGTTTCTGCTGTGGAAAAAGTGGGCAAATAGCTTATAATTGTATAGAAAAAATGAAGAATGGACTAACTGTGAATTGAAATGATATGTATCAAATACTTGTCAAAAATCTCCAAGGTTAAATAAAAACTTGTAGCAAGTAACTCCACTGAGACAAAAGTTAAATCCACATTAAAAATATGAAAATAAACCTTGTCAAGCAAGTAATGTTTTCTATACAATTTTTGGAAAAAAATTTCTATAGAAATTGACAGCAGCTCAGGCTTATCACTAATGTCCAGAAAAGACTGGAATAAATCAATGAAAAATATGAAAATGCTTCCATGCATTAAAAAATCTTGTTTACAAGTGCATAATGAAACAGAAATGAAGTGAAAATTCTCAAAAAAATATTAGTAAAAATAAAAACAAAATGTCTAAGCTTTTTCCATTAAAAATTAATTCAGAATAAAATAAATCCTATTACAGGTGGTGAGTGGCTTGCAAGACTAGGTATTAAATTTAATGTAGTTAATAAATCAATAGTGAACACAATGTTAAATGCAAATTTCCAGATTTATTTAGTTGAAACAGGAAGTAATAAAAGCTAAATCTGTTTGGAAGTTCATAAGGTACCTTTCGCTCAAAAAGAGAAAATTAAAGCAGTTCTTAATGAACTAGTTCAGAAAGGGGATAAGTCTGACTGAATCATACCTATAGCAGTAATTTGAAAGCCAGATAGGAAATTAAGAATTTTTGGGATTATAGATTCATTATTAATAAAAACTTAAACCAAAGTGGATATCCAGTAAAAATCACTAGGGAAATACTAATAATATTATAGATGTCATCACATTTTCCAAAACTGGATTTAAAGGCAGCATTTCAACACATTCCAGTAACTGAAAGGTTATCAAAGTTATTAACTATAATGACACCAGCAGGTCTTTTTTACTGAAATCACATATCTTTTCAAATAACAACAGCACCAAATATTTTTCAAGCAAAAACAAATAGTTTGCTCCAAAGGCTTGATGGTGTTACACCATACTTTGATGATATTCTTATCACACAAATTCAGAGTGATCACTTAGAAAACATGTAAATGAAGTCCAGCAAAGATTAGAAAACTTTGGAGTGCAGTTGAATGAAAGCAAATGTATTTGGAATACCGCAAAACTAAATTTCTTTTGACATATAAACAATAAGGGGGGGGGAGTAAATTACCTTATCTGAAGAAAGTAAGAGCTGCTCAAAAGACATCAGAACCAAAATATGTCAAAGAGTTACAAGACTTTTTAGGCCTAATAAATTTTTTTTGAACTTTTTTTAAAAAATAAGGTCAAAATGATGGACATGGATTTGACCTTATTTTTTAAAAAAAGTTCAAAAAAATTTATTAGACCTAAAATGTCTTGTAAATGATTTACTGATAAAGAATCATTGTTAGACATGAACTAAAAGCCATGCAAAGGCATTTAATGAAATTAAAGCTCTATTAACATCAAGACAATTACTCATTCATTACAATAGTGATCTTGATGTTATACTTACTACGCATGCTTCTGATTATAGAGTTGAAGCTGCATTAATCCACCCACCATATAGTGTAGAAAAGTCAATAGCTGATCCATCTAGATCACTATCTAATGCTGAAAAATAAAAATCAATTAGATAAAGTTAATCTATCCATCCATTCATCCATCCACCTATCCATATATCTATCTATCCGTCTATCCATCTATCCATCTATTTATCTGTCTATCTGTCTATATGTCTCTGTCTATCTATCTATCTATCTATCTATCTATCTATCCATCCATCCATATATCCATCTATCCATCTATCCATTCATTCATCTATCCATCCATTTATTATCTATCTATCTACCTACCTACCTACCTGCCTACCTACCTACCTCCCTACTGACCGACTGACCGACTGACTGACCTACCTACTTACCTACCCACCTACCCACTTACCCACCCACCTACCCACCTACCTACCTGCCCACCTGCCCACCCACCTGCCCGCCCACCTGCCTACCCACCTCCCCACCTCCCCGCCTACCCACCACCCACCTACCTACATACCTACCTACCTACCTACCTACCTACCTACCCACCCACCCACCTACCACCTACCTCAACCTACCTACCAACCTACCTACCTACCTACCTACCTATCTATCTACCTACAACTCCAGATTATTAGTAATTGTATATTTTAGTAATACCAGTTTTTTTAACTGCAGTCACTTATTATCTTTTGTGAAAAATATATATATCAACAAAAACTAATGTAAACAAGAACAGCTTTCTTCTCTAGTGACTTCTATAATAAGTTTGAGGAATAGGAGATTTCTAAACATATGCAATTTGACTGATATAAAAACAGTTCTTTTCTCTAATGTCATCTATAGTAAACTTGAGTAATGAACTATTAGTAAATGATATAGTAATTTAAACTACACATTCAGATGGATGTAATTTATCCAAGGTAAACCACATTCAAATACTTGTCAAAAAAGTTGATCAAACAAACCACAAGCAAGCATGTAAACAAATAATAAATATCATAGAATCATGAATGTGAAAGTTCGATATTAAAAAAAATTGAAAAAAATATTGATGCCCTTGAACTATGATTATGATGAAGATGTTTTCAAATTTTATGAGCAGTAAAAAAAGTGAACAATTGGTTAAATGGATATTTGGTCATATAAGATCTGAAATCTAATTTGAAGCACAATAATCAGTTTGGAATCACTTTATTTTTATTATGTGATGAGTTATTCTAGCGTTGTTAGCCGAGAGGTCATCACAGCCGCCTTGCAAGCAAGTAGTTGGCTGCAAACGATTGTGGTTCGCGTCCGGCCGATGCTATGACATATGAAAAAAAAAATTTAGAGAAATCTAATTCAGGAGTTGATATCTGAAATGATGTGACATTACCTAATAATATCAGCAACATAAGATCTGATTTTTAAAAAAATGAGATAATTTTTCAACATCCTAACTTTTTTAAAGATCTACAAATTTATAAAAATACAAAAATATTATAAACATATAATTTTACATAACATATTTCTAAGATGAAAACTAATTCGTGCTTTATTTCAATAACAAGCTGTTCATAAATAATAAGAGGAATCAACGGTTATATTCCATTGATTTATATATCGATTACACACATATTATTTATTAATAAATTTTGAATTACCTATAAATTCCAGTCATATCATATGGATGATACTGTTACTATAATTAGCTAGAAAGAAACAATAGTGCAAAATATTTTCGAACACTAGTAGTGACTTTTCTGAATAAAATATTTTAATCTGATTTTTTTAAAATTAAAAAATGTCTTTAGTTTTTGTAAATTTTGTGTGTGCATATTGGAACCCATAAAAAAGGAGAGAGAGCTAATAAGAAAAAATCAGACAACAATACTTAAATCTTAGACGATCAATCTAAACCCTTTTGCTGCTCGATAGTCAATACATTGGGCAAGTCATTTTGTAATCTAAAGAAAGAGGGAGAGAAAAATACACTGCACAAAGTACAAGCCAAAACATCTCACAGTATCTAGAGAGATTTCAACAACATCTGTATAAAGCTCATAAAACAATAAAGCTATGCTCAGCAGTTTCACATAACATGTTACAATATAAAGATATATATGGGAAATATTTTATTAACATGTAATAAATACAAAGCAATATTATTAATAAATCAAGAGGAGAAGAAATCTCAACTCACTTTTAGCATAATAAGTAAAGGAATCTTAATATTGTGAATATATGCCATTAAAGTTACATTTAAATTTCTTTCTTCTTCAAAGATCTAATACAACTATTATTTTTTTGTATCCATCTTCTAAAGATCTTCTAAGCATCTTATTGCTTTGATCAGATAAAAACATTAATTTTTATAATTTAAAATGTTCTTTGAAAATCTATGCCACTTATGATCCATCACTGAATGTAAAATTGTAATATTAAAATAAATTTAATAATATGGTCCATTGAATTATATCAGGTATTTCAGGGCAATATGATCTTATAAATTCTTATGATTCTTTAGATTTATTTATATGTTGAATGCAATCCTAGTTAATAAAATAAATAAGACATACATGACCCCTAATCTAACATCACGATTATGACAATAACAATAATATTATTAATTGAAATAATAACATGATCTCTTAATTTTAGAATAAAATAAAGAAAATCTAGGATTACACTCAGATATTAAAAATGGGCAAGAGATTAAGTAACCATCCTAAACATTCTAGAATAAATCTACATCTTCTAAATATGAACTAGTTTATTGTAAAATTAAATCTTACCATACAATAATAAATATGATCTTCAAATATGAAAATAACTTTAGAATAAATATGCACAGTGATTTGGAATAAGAAAATCAGATTAATTAAAGTAATTCAAATAAATTCAATTGCAATACTATATTAAGCAAGTACATCATTCTTAGATGTAGTACTAATGCTTAAATAATTCTATAAAATTACTCTTATTAATTTAAATGTCATGTACTCTTTTAGATTATACATTTAAAATGATTGTACAATATTTTATATGTATTTAATTTTTAATCAATATGGGGAATGATTTTTGTTTAATAAGTGGAATAATGTGAAGAAGTAGCTATGAAAATTTCTTAAATAATAACAACAAATATTTATTTACAGAAAGTCAAAACAAAATTACAAATAATCTATATTGGAGTCACAATGTTATTTCTTTAAAATTTAACAAAAGAATCAATATAAAATTTACACCATATTATTAAAAATGAATTCCATTGCAACAGGCAAAGCTCTCTATACATATTGCCACTCAGTGCAAGCCAGAGTAATCAATCAATGGATGCCAGTTGCCAAACTAGTTTCTAGCTTGTAGCCTTCTTCAGTGAGGAAGTCTTGAATCTGAGAGGACTGCAACCCTCCAGCAACACCTTTTATCTTTACTTTACTACAAAACTATGAGTCTTAAATTGAACACACTATAATCTTTTCAGTCCAAGCTCAGTAGTTTATATAGTCATATAGGTCTGAACTCAGTTCAGTGCCTATACATTTTGAGGTCTTTGGTTCTTTAATAACCATAGTTACCACTATTTTATTATATGACTTACATAAGCTACTGAGCTTGGATTGAAAATATGTTTTTAATTTAAATCTCATAGTTTTGTAATAAAGTAGAGATAAAATGTGGCTGCTGAAGGGTTGCATTAGATCCTAAGATTTAGGTGCAGTGCTCTCATAATCAAGGCTCCTCGCTGATAAAGGTCACAAGCCAGAAACTAGTCTGGGGATATTGGATAAATAGGCAGTAAATGGGGATTTTATGCACAAGCCTTCTGGAATCCATTGATTACTCTGGTTTGCACTAAGTGGCAATACATATAAAGAGATTTACCTGTTTTAATAGCAGTTATGAGCAAGCAAAAGAAATGGTGATCATGTGATGTTTATTGGCTTAAAACCAATCATGCCTAATAGGATAGTGATGGCTATGGTTATTAAAGAACCAAAGGCACTAAAATGTATAGGTACTCAACTGAGTTCAGACCTATATGACTCTATAAGCTACTGAGCTTGGATTGAAAATATTAGTGTTTTCAATTTAAAACTGATAGTCTTGTAGTAAAGTAGAGATAAAAGATGACTGCTGAAGTGTTGCATTAGATCCTAAGATCTAGGTTTAGTGCTCTCAGATCCAAGGCTCCTCATTGACAAAGGTCACAAGCCAGAAACTAGTGTGGGTATTTGGATGAGTAGGCACTAGATGGGGATTTTATGCACAAACCTTCTGTCATCCATTGATTACTCTGGCTTGCACTGAGTAGCAATATATATATATATATATATATATATATATATATATATATATAGAGAGAGAGAGAGAGAGAGAATTTTGCCTGTTTAATAACAGATATGAGCATGCATAAGATATGGGGATCATGTCATGTTTATTGGCTTAAATTCCATTGGATTAAGAAAAATATTTACCATATTAAAATAACTTTAAAATTGTTATAGTTCTCATTTATCAATTCATTCATACAATGATAATAACCTTCATATAAGTATTGCCCATTTTATGAATATTTAGCATACTTAATAATAATAATATTAGCTTACCAATTCAATGATGAAGGGATTATAAATAACACAGATGTAAATTGTCTATTTCGGCCTAAAATAAACTTTAAAAATTTTTAAAATGAATGTTTTATCACAGTTTAATCCTGATAATTAACAAGACTCAAGTATATAATTAACACAATTACAATATATTCACATTTTAAGCCAACTAAGAATGCTATAGACATAAGGCATATTTTCTTTATACTTTAATAAAACCACTAAAAATGCCAGATAAAGTCATGATAAAATCTCTCATATGCTTTATTAAAAATATTTAAAACTACAAACAAAATCCATCTTCAAATGATAAAATAAGGTAAAATGAAAGTATAAAATGCACCTACTCCTGAGGTCTAATAAGAGATCTAGGACTTTGTCACTAATCAGTAAAAGTAATGAGAATGCACATCTGGGACAAAATACTAAATATGAATTGCCTTAAAAATAGAGAGAGCATAAGCTAAATCCCTAAAATATATGCTATGGATATATAAGGACTATCAAGACAATAAATAACAAGGAAGATAACGCTACTATCCCTTTTGAAAAAGAAGCTAGGAAAATAATGATGGAGACTAACACTACCATCTTTGAACATACTGTCATATAAAAGCATCCTAAAATAGAGAGAATGAACACAGCATAATAATTATGTAACATCTCTAACAAAAATACAACAGCTAACAAATATGAAATATGATAAATAATAATAATTAAGCCAAATATGGCTCTATTAACATTAGGCAAGAAATAATCTAAAATAAAGTTATATCTCCTTATTTAGTTTACAACATAACAATATATCTTCATAAATAAATTATTCATATTTAAAAATGAACACACACTATTTTTAAAATATGTACATATGACAAAGCACTATTCTGACAACCTTAATCTCTACTATTTCAAAATATATCACATAACTCATAAATAAAATATAGTATGAAAAAATCATGATATAAATAATTTTAACTTTTCTATCATCAAACACAAAAAAAATATGAATTTCTGCTTCTTTCTTGAATTATTCTTCATTAAACTTGAATATGAAAAAGAATGTTGGCAATAACATTTTAAGATATTAAAATCTATAGTATAATTACACAATATTGAATGCATTTCTTTTGGATATCTTAGTAAAATTTAAATAGTTCTGCCAGCAGGTATAGGATAAATTTGTAGCCATTTATTAAATACATTCATAATAATGCAGTAAATATATCTTAAGTCCTTGAACTCAGGTTTTAAAGTAATCCATTATATAAATTATTCAAATTTGTAATCATAATGTAAATATTGTATAATAATGTGCTTCTGATAAAAAGAATTTATTAACATTGTTAAATATTTGCAGGAGAAAATATTTCATTCCAATATCACATTTGCAACCTCAGCAGTCTATGTAGTAATGCATGGATGAAGAAATAACTTACAGGTTTAAATATTATTACAGGTGTTTATAAACCTTTAAATATAAAAAAGTTATTTAAGTTTATTAAATATAATATCAATTTGGAGGTAAATTTATATTTCCAAAATTTTACCATATGAAGCATTTTTTAAAATTCACATATTATTCACTAACAATTTGTTGTAAGTTCATTTTCCTTATTACCCTGGCTGGAGAAAATAAGTTTCTTTTCTCTTTCATGGGAAGAAAACAGAAATAATCATAATGAATAAAGTTTTCTTATGCTGTTTCCAATAATATTAATAGAATGTTTTTATTAGAATATAGTACAATAATTATTTTATTGAAGTATAAATTATTAGTTTAATATTTATATTGTAGATTTAAATTATTGTTAAACATTTATTCACTATGTCAATACAGTTCTTATCTTGAATTTTAATGTACGATTTACTCAAATAAATGTATTTGAGACAATTTGACATAAACGAATACTCTAAAGAAAATATCAAAAAATTAATATTTTCTGTAATGTGTTTACCAATAAAATAAATAAATATTCTGTGGCAACTTTATTTATAACACAGATGTTCAGTTGGACTTTAAAATTGACAATTGTTTTTAAGTTATAAAGGTAACAACAAAAATTTTTGAAACTTTCCAACATAGTACATTTTAAAAATAATATTCTAAACATTGTAACAATGAAATATATTACCACTAAGCTGGCAGATATAGAGACTTTAGTTCCTTTGATGTTTTCATCCAGGTAATTGTGTCAACATAGTTTTAAATTACCCTATCATACTGAGCTTTAAAAAAATAAATTTAAAGAAAATTATGCTTTTTTAAAATTTCAAATGCAATTGTTAAAAATTGAAGTGAAATGAGACAAATGTGTGATGAACAGAAAATTCTGTTTTAAAAACATAAACAGCCTCAGAATAAGTTTTAAATTACTTTTAATAATATATTAAAATAAATAATATTAAATAAATATAATATTTATTCATTCATACAATATTCATTTATTCATTACTTTAAATTTCTAATTTAGATTAGTGAATATATATGTTAGATGTGTTTGTATAAATAAAACATATCCTTTTTTATATTGACATTAATTAATAACACTTGTTTGTGTTTAGCCATGACAGATGATATATATATATTGTACCGGGTTCGAATATGGGTCTATCGAAACACCGGGCTCTTAGGCAGAGAAGAACATACTCGGAGAGTATGTATGCCCAAATGATAGCTATAAAATATATAACTAGTGTTACATTTCCAGGACATAACTTCTTCTCGACTGTTGAGTTCAACACCAAGTTCAAAGCACTTTTTTGTTTCGTGTAGACACGGGCACCAGCTATTTATTCTGAAAAGAATAAACAATGCACTTTGAACAATGGCCACTAACTCAATGCCTAAATGTCCATGACTAGCTCAGCTATTTGTAATCACTATCTGACTATACATAAATAATGATGAAATAATTAATAAAAGAATTGGTAGAAGGAATTGATAAAAAGAATTGACCGACAAATAAAGTTTAATTTTAAAGACAATTTATTAACTAACATTTACTAATTTTAAACATTTTATAAATCTAAAATATCACACACATTTTAAATTAACACACTATAATATATTTTATGAGAAAGCATAAATAATGTTTGACGTTTATAAAATTATATAGCATTCACAAACATGCACATCAATAGTTCATTTTATGCATGCTTATAGAGTTCAAATTACTTGTCTCTGGAGGCTTTACAAATTAATGCAATGCAATGGCTATTATAGAAATAATAAATATGAAATATTATTACCTAGAATTTTGAATGTAGATATAGAACTTCGTTTTATTTGGTTATTGCTTTAAGTGAGAATACTTCCAGCCAGCTGGGATGGTTTCCTTGATGAGTTTCATTATTCTTCATGATTATTATTATTGGAGACAATTAGATATTGACAGAGATTTCCAAGTTGTTAAGCTGACATTATTTCATGGGCAGATCTTGCTGTTTTCATCGAACATCAGGCTGTGGAGAGGCGTGTATTTCCCAAAAACTGCTCAGCACTGCATTTTGTTTCTGGATACAATTAACTCAACTGATTGTCCTCTCTTGACTTAACTGACTCAATTAATTTCTGAACTGAACTGATTATCCGATAAAATTTTACTATTTATACCTGTGAAGTGTTTTTCTTTGTAATAACCTCCGGCAATACTTGTTGTCAAAATTCCATTGATAATCCTTTGACAACGTGTTTTGAAAGATCGTTTAATTAGTAATAGCCATGCGAACATGTTGTTTTATATTTTAATTAATAGCCATCACTGTGTTTTTAAATCTTTAACTTTCATTTATTTATAATAACATTTATTATGCATACATTGCACATATATAACTAGTTTTAAGATTACTTTTTTTTAATTTGAATGAAAAGAGATTTGTATTTTTTTTTAAACTTTAAATTATATTTCAACTAATAATAATAGACTCTACTCCCTTTTATAAAACTTTTAGTTTAACTTTTCTACCAAACTCCCCCTCCCCCTTTTTAGTCAATTATTTTCTAACTTTTATTTCAAAAACTAATGATAGAAAACTATTTGACTCTTATCTTTTTCGAAAACAAACTGTAATAAACTCTTCAACATTTAATTTTACGTTTTTCTTTTACGAAAGATTATTTTAATAATTTTTTTAGATAAAATTATATGTGCCAATATCAATATTGGTACATTACACACACCCCCTTGAGAGTAAAATGTGTCTATTTTTGACCATTTTATCTCTGACAACTTTAAGTCTTAATTCCAAATATTTACTGCTTTTCTAAGTTTGCTTTTTGATATCTTTTACTTTACCATACTAAGGGCAATCTCCAGTGATACCTTTCTTCTTTCTATGCTGGCAACATTGTTTACAATGTTCTGAGTCCTGTATAGTGACCATGAGGACAAACTAATTTTGTGGCACAGGGATCTTTTATAAACGAAGCTTCAGCTGCTGATTCTCTTGATCGGACTTTGACTAAGAAAAGATCACTGCAAATGGCAGGAATTTTCAACTGTCCATTTTCGACTTATGCTTTGAAAAACAATTGTCGATTCTCTTGATTGGACTTTGACTAAAAAGAGGTCACTGTGAATGGCAGGAATTTTCAACTGTCCATTTCTGACTTATGCTTTGGAAATGTGGTACGAGATATGGGGATTTTCCCCTGAAAAAGATACTTATGACTTATTTTGGTTGTCGCCAGTGTGCATTTTAAAAGAAGAATGATCCCTGCCAATCTGTTATGGGTACTAAGATTTATCCAGTCTACAGCTTTAAACTTAATCCTTTTCTAACTTATTTCAATACTACCCTCATCCCTTAATTTCAACCCTTATTCACTCTTAATATAACTTAGATTGTTTATATTATTAACCTTACAATATTACTTTTTTTAAATTTATACAAACATTATCTTAAACATATTTATTTATATTACTATATTATTTTAACCCATTACTTTAACTTATGTATTAACATGCGTATATTCAGAAAAAAAACTATTTTACTTTATTATGATTCATTGTTTATTATTATTTACTACAGATATATTACACTTATTTGCTTAACATGATTTTTTTCCGCTTATTTTCGTTATCTTATTTATTTATTTAATCCTAAAAACTTTACTTTTAAACCATTAATTTGACCTATTTATTTACAAACATTTTTCTTAATTAATATGTGCGTGGGGATAAAAATCTTTTATTTTACAAAGCCTCTGTTATTATTATTACTTTCAAACATTTCATTTATTTGTTTTTAAATTTATTGTCTTAAGTTTTAAATAGAAGTTTCAGATTTTATTTATCAGATTTATTTACTTTAGAATAATCATATTTATGCTCATTGTCCATTTCCGGTCCTTTTTGTTTATTTCCTCTACTATTCTGCCCATTTACTTTTAAACTATGTTAGGAAGTTCCTTCTTTTTACATACTAACTCTACAATATAAACTAACTTTCCTCTCTTATCTACCCTGCTTTTATAATTTATTACTTTATCTCTGTCTCTTTCCATTCTATTTTCAACTTTGTAAATCAGAAAACCTTGATATTTAGACAAACTCCAAAATACTTAAATCTGGGAATATTTTTTTTACACTTTCTTTTTTTAAATCTGTTTTTAAATCTATGAACACGAATGTTTACTTTAAATTTTTTATTTTTAATTCTTTGTAAAAACTCTTTTACGCTATCTTCTACCTTGAACTTATATCTCTCTTCTATTTCTTGGTCTACATTTGTTTCTACTTTATCTGTCGCAACACTATCTGATTCTAATTCAATTTCTATCTTGCTCTAATTCAGCAGTCACTTCCTTTATGCTTTCTTCTACTATCGCCCTTTCCTGACTTTCTTCATTCAAATCTTTCTCTATGGCTTCTATGGCTATATGATTTGTCTCTACTTCCTCCATTATTTCACCCCTCATTTCCTTCATTTCTCTAATCAAATCTACTTTGACCTGATTAATTTCTTTCTTCAGTTCTAGCTGGCTTTGTTTGATTTCTCATATTTCTGTTTTGAATTCAGCTTTGAGCTCTTGTTGGCTTTGTTTAAATTTCTGACACAATTCTTCTTTGAGGTCTTGCTGACTTTGCTCAAATTTTTGCATCATATTCATCATCATTTTCATCATCATTCACATCTCAGATACTTCTTTCTCTTTTTCCATTTTTAAAACAATATTTTATTTCACTAAATTTAATATACAACCTATTTATTTATTTCTTACTAAAATGGAAACCCACGCTGAATCTAACCCCTTTGTCCTTTTCTCTACCTGATCTTAACTCTTTAACTCCACCCAAACCCAATTGTCTTTGATTTAACAGAATGATTTATTTTAAATAACGTAAATAGCATAAATCTCTTTTCATTAAAAAAAAAAGTTTTCGGTCAATTCTTTTTTTAAAATTAAACAACTTTAACATACGTAATTTAGCTTTTGTATAAAAAATTTTTTCGAACAAGAAACAAAGTATTTAATTACTATTGTTTCTTAGGTACAGCCCCAAGTTGGGTATAGCCATTTATACCGGGTTCGATATGGGACGATTGAAACACTGGCCTCTTAGGCAGAGAACATACTCAGAGAGTATGTATGCCCAAACAATAGCTATAAAATATATAACTAGTGTTACATTTCCAGGACATAACTTCTTCTTGACTGTTGAGTTCAACACCAAGTTCAAAGCACTTTTTTGTTTCATGTAGACATGGGCACCAGCTATTTATTCTGAAAAGAATAAACAACGCACTTTGAACAATGGCCACTAACTCAACACCTAAATGTCCATGACTAGCTCAGCTATTTGTAATCACTATCCAACTATACATAATTAATGGTGAAAAAATTAATAAAAGAATTGGTAGAAGGAATTGATAAAAAGAATTGACTGACAAATAAAGTTTAATTTTAAAGACAATTTATTAACTAACATTTACTAATTTTAAACATTTTATAAATCTAAAATATCACACACATTTTAAATTAACACACTATAATATATTTTATGAGAAAGCATAAATAATGTTTGACATTTATAAAATTATATAGCATTCACAAACACGCACATCAATAGTTCATTTTATGCATGCTATAGAGTTCAAATTACTTGTCTCTGGAGGCTTCATGAATTAATGCAATGCAATGGCTATTATAGAAATAAGAATATGAAATATTATTACCTAGGATTTTGAATGTAGACATAGAACTTTGTTTTATTTGGTTACTGCTTTAAGTGAGAATACTTCCAGCCGGCTGGGACATTTCCTTGATGAGTTTCATTATTCTTCATGATTATTATTATTGGAGACAATTAGATATTGATGGAGATTTCCAAGTTGTTAAGCTGACATTATTTCACGGGCAGATCTTGCTGTTTTCATTGGACATCAGGCTGTGGAGAGGCGTGTATTTCCCAAAAACTGCTCAGCACTGCATTTTGTTTCTGGATACAATTAACTCAACTGATTGTCCTCTCTTGACTTAACTGACTCAATTAATTTCTGAACTGAACTGATTATCCGATAAAATTTTACTATTTATACCTGTGAAGTGTTTTTTTTTTGTAATAACCTCCGGCAATACCTGTTGTCGAAATTCCATTGATAATCCTTTGACAACGTGTTTTGAAAGATCATTTAATTAGTAATAGCCATGCGAATGTGTTGTTTTATATTTTAATTAATAGCCATTGCTGTGTTTTTTAAATCTTTAACTTTCATTTATTTTATAATAACTTATTTATTACGCATACATTTATTTTAAATTAAAATTCCCAAAAAAAGCACATATATAACTAGTTTTAAGATTACTTTTTCTTTAATTCGAATGAAAAGAGATTTGTATTTTTTTTTAAACTTTAAATTATATTTCAACTAATAATAATAGACTCTACTCCCTTTTATAAAACTTTTAGTTTAACTTTTCTAACCAAACTCCCCCTCCCCCCTTTTAATCAATTATTTTCTAACTTTTATTTCAAAAGCTAATGATAGAAAACTATTTGACTCTTATCTTTTTTGAAACAAACTGTAATAAACTCTTCAACATTTAATTTTACGTTTTTCTTTTATGAAAGATTATTTTAATAATTTTTTTAGATAAAATTATATGTGCCAATATCAATATTGGTAATATATATATATATTCATTTTCTTTTTCAGTTTAAGAAAAAACATTCATCATTGTAACTCTCATGGAGACAAAGTCATTGTGATGTGTTTAGATATTTATTTATCAGAATGATATGAGACGTTGTTCCAGGAAACTTTACTTTTAACAGAATGTGAGAAAAACAAAATTGTAAAAATAGACAAAAATATATTGGATTGGATTGTGATATTTATAAATAACTGTTTTACTTAAATAAAAACAAAAAAACACATCTTTTAATTCTGTAATTTTTATATTAAAACAATAAATTATATATGTAAAATGTTGTACTATGATTTTTTTAAAAAAAAAGTCAGATGATTCTATGCATAGATTGTGTATCTAAAAATTTTGTTTGCATAGTTAAATAATCATTTCCTCTAAAGGAATTATATACCATAATAAATTCTACATTTTATTCTGTATTATCTTATCATTTTTTCAATCCAGATTCAGTTCTTTTTTTGTTTTTGTTTTCTATTTAATTTTACTAAAAATTATTTTATAGCTCCATTATCTTATATTTATATTCTCTAATTTCTATTATAAGAACCTAAAGAAAAAATCATAAAATCTTTATCTTTTTTACTCTTTTTATTGTTTAATTTTTCCCCTCTCTATACAATTTATCCCAATTTTTTTCTGCATTAAACATTCTAAAAATAATTTGTCAATACTTTTCTTCCCAGGGTCATATAAATTACATCTATAGACCAAAACCATATTCCATTTTTTGCCTTATTCCACTGATATTTAAAGCTGCTGCCCTTGCATAAATAATACTATCCTCACTTGGCAATTATATACTTTTTCAGATTTTATATAATTTTCATTCTTATATAACTCCAAAGTATTTTCGTATTTGCATTAGTTTTTTCATCATTCTACTTTTTTCTGTAATCAACTTATCTGTTTTCCTTTCCCATTGCTCATTATTATGTACCTGTAATATCTTTTATACATATGTATACTATTTCTTAAATTACCCAAAGTGTTAAATTTTCATACTGTAAAATCTTTCTTTCCCAAGTGTTAGTTATTATTTACATGTAATCCAAATAAACAGTACAGTCTCAACCTATTAGAAACAAAGAGGGTCTGAACAAAACGCACATAAATAAAGGTATTATAATCTATTAACACTCTTGGTTATGAAAAAAACAAATTGTAACATTAATTATATTATAAAAGATTGTGACATCATCTTTTGTTTTTATTTTCTTTTTTATTATGTTAAATCTACTAACTACAAAATAATAGAAATTGATACTCAATTTACCAAATTCCCAAACTTGGTATAATAGAGTAACAAAGAAAAATGGGAACTAAAATGAAATTATTACATTATTAATTTTTTTTAAAAAAAATTAAAGATAGTAAATGAAATTAAAACACTTAAACAATGAGAATACAGTATGATATATAACGTGCTCATGACACAGACTGGAAATGCAAAAAAAGAAACTGAATTGTTTTAATCAAGAAAAAAAATAGATAATTTTTTTAAAGCTATCAACACACATTAAAATAATGCTTAAAATGAACTAATGTTTGGTTAATAATTTGATGATTTTATAAAAGAACAAATTATCTCCAAAACTATTGAAAATGATTATAGAAGGAAAGTTTATAAATCAAAAGAATAATATATTTCCATGCAAACAACTTACATTAATAATTCCAAGGAAATAATTCATGTAAATTTTTATTACTCATGGCCACAAAGCTCCTAAGAAGAATTATTAGGTGACTGAAGAAACCAAAAAAACCCACACACCTTCTAATCTACAGCAGAATATTAATTCTAATGAATATTAAGCAATACAAAGAAATGTGCAGGTAGAAAACTCATTAAACATTGTAGATGGGAGGCTGCCAGTCATATGCCTATTAATAATTTGATTTTATAAGCTAATAACATCAGTAATGTCTTCACCATCACCGGAAGGAAGCAGTATTCACTAAGATCATGGAGAAAGCATCAGTGAACAAAGGAACATTATTTGTCCACTGGGAAAGTCATTAATTGATTACTTAGATGATGACCAGACAACATCAAATGGATTACCAACTCTCAGGATCCAGGAATTTTCTTAATTTAAAAAGAACCAGCCATCTTAACATGTGTATTTGTGTGCTGAAGAATAGCTAACTACAATTTTAATTATCCAAATTATATATGGATCATATAGAACCCATTTTTCTTTGTTGTATAACTCTTTGTCATTACCTTTTTTATTGAAAGGAATTAATGATCCAGCCCTATAATCATCAATCATAATTATATAAGGGAGGGTCAATAGGCCAATCACTATAAGTTTTGGTTGTAATAAAATCTAGATGCTCATCCCTAGTCATACCAATTAAAGAACTGGATGACTGATTGGTGTTGAGGTGAGATTTTATTTAATAAAATATTAAATGCTCACACTATATGTTTATTGTTATTGCTAAATTAATTTGATTATTATTATTTATTTTTCTGTATGACTGCCTAAACCTCTTGTATGATTGGCTATTGCTATCATAAACACAATTAGCATCAAGGAGGAACTTAATACCCAAAAACAACAGTCAGTAAATCATGATGCATGACATAACAAAAATATGAGGAAAACCCATGATGTTGAGGAGCTAAAGAGCAACCATGTGGTAACAACATATATTAGAGTTGGACTAGGCATACTGTCAAATGTGATATATTTATAACTGGTGAACTTTAGGAACTCAAACTCATACAATTGTCTCAATATACAAATAAAATGAGTGGTACAAGTAGCCATTTTGTTTTGTTCCATTCCAATTAATGACCAATTATTGGGGCTAGGTACTGTCCAGTTGCATCATTAAAAATCTGGTCTCATACATAATATATCTGTTCCATTACAAATGGAAAAGCCAATTATTGGGCATGAATCACATATATTAAGATTTCAATTTTCACTTGTTCTATTACAAATGGCATCCAATGTCCTTGGTGGCATCAACTAAGATGGTTTTTAGACCATTCCATTACAGTATATTGCAATTTTTTATTCAGTATATATATATTTTTAATTTTTTTAAAAAAAAATTGTGCATGCATTACATGCCTATTATCATTTCAGATCTATACCATCTAATTCTTTTGCTTTTCATTTTTCTTTTTAGTCTTACCTATTTCTCTTCAATTCTTCACTAATCATTAATAAAATCAAGCATTTACAAAATACCTTTTTTTCAATATTTTTATTATAAATTAAGCAATTTTTTTTCAAGTTTTTTCCACATCTCACATTTTCTTTCCTCTTCATTCATTAATACAATCCCTTTCTTTGCTATTTCTCTTATTATATTTCCAAAAATTTTCACATTTTCATCACAATGCTATTATTTTTTTTAAGTGATTATTAACAGAATTGTTGTAATCTCTCCATACTTTATTATTTTTAACTTTCTAAAATAT
This sequence comes from Epiperipatus broadwayi, assembly GCA_028023455.1. Classification (NCBI taxonomy): domain Eukaryota; kingdom Metazoa; phylum Onychophora; class Udeonychophora; order Euonychophora; family Peripatidae; genus Epiperipatus; species Epiperipatus broadwayi. The sequence goes on from JAQFVV010006643.1 coordinate 64,047, forward strand.
TTTTCCTCTAATTTCTCATATTAATTCTATTGATTCTAAATAAACACTGATTTGCAATCTTTTTCACCATATCATACATTCTTTATAAATTTTAAAATTACCATCTTTTATGTTTCTCTTGAAAATACTATTTTTAATGTCAATTTTTTCCTATCCATCCCTATCAACTTTTCTAATGATTTTATTAATTATCATTTTAGAAATCCTTAATTATTTTTTATTTAAATTATAATTATTACTACATCTTTTTTTTTTATCATCAATAACATTTTAATTCTTTTTTTTGTTATGGACTAACACCTGATCAACAGTAAACTTCAGATTTTGGTTTATTTTGTAACTCCCCATCATATACTTTATTCAAATTATCAGTTTTCAGTTCATTTATTTACAACATTCTTATTAATAATGCTTCATTCATATTCTACATTCTATCATTTTCATTAATAGAACTATTCAAATTATTGAAATCAGAATTTTATATTTGCTATTTATAAACTCATTTTTATTCCTATATCCCTATATGAACATTTCTATATATTCTCCACTTTTTCACATTCTTTCTATTTCAACCAGCTAAATATACAGTACTATACATCCAGATCTTTTTATTTATTTTTAATCTATTTCATATATATATATATTGCAGGTTTTTTAAACAGTATTCTTAGCAATAACCTCTACACCTCCTCTTTTCTTAACCTCACCATATCTACATTTAACTTCTCCCATTAACAGTTATAACGATGTGGATTTTCTTCATCTCTGAAATGGTTTTTCTATCACTGCTAACAAAACCACTATATTTTTTTTTTAAACTTAATCATCTCTATGCCTATGCTTATTTATCAAACTAAGTTTTATATTTAAGATCCTGTGGATAAAGATAGAATGATAGAGGATGAAAATATAAAAAAAATTATTTAAAGGTTGTATTTTTTTTTAATAACTATCCTCAACCAACCTCTGTAATATATATATTATTTTAGCATTCATATTTTATTTTATTTGCATCATGCCACCTCTTTCTTTAGACAGATAATAAAATTGATTGTAAATTAAGTTACGTGATATTTAGAATTTTACTAAGAAAAAGCGACATCTAGTAAAAAACTAACTATTAAAATAAAACATATTTCCAATTATAAAACTATTCAAAAACAATATTTCGGTTCAACGATTAAATGAAAGTAAATAAATTTAGAATACTCTAGAGGTGATTAATGTATTTTTTTTATTAAAAGAATTTTTTTTTGTTATTTTATAATATCTTAATGGATAAGAATAAAGCCCATATTGATTCAAAAAGAGTCTCTGAGAATAATACTATTTTTAAATATATTTTTAGCACTTAATAAGTAGAACCATTATCAATGAATACTTTGAAATCAATAAACTTGCTTTAGTCTAACATTCTTTTAAAAAAATAAAAAGTTGTTGAAAGCTATTAGAAATGTATATGTAAATGCTAAGAATCAAGGAAACTGATCGCGTTTTAATTCTAAGTACGCAATAAAATTAAAAACAATGAAAGAGATCCTTTAGAAATCAACTTTTAACTAATACCCAATTAATTATATATGCGAGAATGTTTACATTTTTCAGTGTCTGTGTTTTTAATATGCAAAATTTCTGTCTGAAAAGCGGATTTGGACATAGACTTTCAAGTGCTCTTCAGTCATTCACTCTATAATCGATATACAGGACTACATATATGTGAAAAAGAAAATGATCTCCAATATATGCATTTCGTGCTGTACCAGCTCTCAGCAGTTGGTCCGTATCATTATCTCCCACACACAAATATATAATCAGTGTTCGTTTATATTAAAACAGCAAATCTTAATAAAAACTATTGTTATGTAAGCAGCCGTTCTCTCTATTCTCTATTTCAGAGCCATTTATTGTATGTCAGAAAAATCAGTGAACATTAGCAGGACTATCTTAAATTTTCTAAACCAGTTCTAGATAATTTTTTATTAATCAATGATGAAAAGTGAACTTGTTGTATCTTCATTTCCCAAAACTATATTTAATGCAACTCATATTAATAATGTAAGATTCAAGGTTATAAATTCAAGCCAATTTGCTTGTATAAATATATAGTGACCTCAGTTTGGACAATTAGCTAGTACTATAATCCAGTGTCCATCGATTATTTACATTTACAATTTATATGGCTCTGGAATAAAATAGGTGGATTATATTACTGCTTCTTAAATAAATATGTAAGATCAACTAAAAAAGTTGTGCGCTGTTTATTTGGTTTAGCTATTGTAATAATCTAACAATGTACATATTACTAAATCTGATACTTTCCCTTCTGAAATATTTTTGTCATATCAATTGCTGAATTTGTCTGAGATTTAATTTAACAAGATGTGTCCCTTTGTAAATATTGTTCGAAATATTTGATATGAAGGGTATCAAAACATATGGTTCACTTTTGATTTAATGGATTATTTATCTTAAGGAACTTTAACAAAGAGAAGTACACAGAAATTAAAATGAGCCTCAAACCATCACCATGTTGTAAAGCGTGTTTATAAAATGTAATACACAAAACCTAATCAAACTGGCAAGTATCAACAACAGATAATCCAGCCAGATTATAAATCCAAACTGATACTAATTTAACTTGATTAGTTTCCGTTAAAAATAATAAAATATTTAGATAAGAATGTTGTTCATAAACAACAAACTATTACTCTTTAAATATGAAATTATTAATTTTAATGATTAAATATATAATCACAATTTTTATGTAGAACTTATATTTTTATTTCTTTTTATTTATGCTCACTTTTAAACAGATGTAATTTTAAACTACAGCTTCGGAAATGAAGCTTTGAAAGCGCTCCCTACAGTAAGGCAATAAATTGAATTGTCGAAGCATTAGAATTAAGTGTGGAAATATTATCGCAAAATATTAAAACATTACTATAATTTAATAAACTCACCTTTACTTTTTTAAACAGTTAGTGAAAGTCATTAGAAAAATGCACATCTTCTTTTCACATTTGTACGTTTTTACTAAACCGGTATTATTTGTGTGATTTTTCTATCTTCTTCAATGTTTAATAAATTCAAAGTTTAATAATTTTATATTTAAAGAGTAATTGATTGATATTTATAAACAATAGCAAAATTTTATTAATATTTATGCCTTTGATTGCTTTGTAAGTGAAGGTGGTAATTTAAATTTACTACACCTTGGATTATGCTGTAAGTCAAATCTGCTTAAATAAAATTGGTTAGTCAAAACATATGGTATGGTGATAATTTGCATTCTCCTAATATTTTTAACTGCTTAAAAAATAATTTGTCAACAAGACTGATCCAACCCAATTATTTATATATTAAGGCCAAGAGAAGTAATGGCTACTCTTCTGTATTCATAGAATACTAACAACACTCACGCCATAAATTCGATCTATCCAGAATGGATGTCATTTGGACTGAAAGGGAAGATAAAAAATAAAAAATCAAGGAAGCTTGGACTATAGCCAAGAATGAATTTGCTATAAAAAAAAAAAGATACCACCATCCCCTTTCAAAAAAATGAGCTCTCTGTAGAACTTTAAATATATTTGAAAAACAATAAATTTAAATAATTAAATACAAAAAGAGCTATCAAGTATACATAAAGACTATGTATAATAAAATCCAAAAGAACTATGAATATCACAAACTTATTTGTTAGAAGCATGCTAATCATGAATAAATGTTAAAATTTATAAACATATTTCTACCTTTTCTCTATTAAATACCCTAACATTTAAATTGTTATTAACATTAACATCTAAATCATGTATAAGTCAAAAATAATTGTATCAACTTAGTTCAATAATTTGAAATAAACATTTTTTTGAGTTGTGTAATGACTTCCTACTCAGTTTTATAAATAAATTTGAGATTGAATGAATAGAAAATCCTATTTTTGAAAATTAATTTTTACAGGGAATTCATTTTAAAATATTTCTTTATTATTACTCCTTGTAAATTATTAAATATCATTAATAGAGAATTAAGTGGGGTTTTAAATCTACAACTGGATGTTTTAAATAGCTTAATATTTGTTTTAAGCAATGAACTTCTCTAGCAGCAATATCTAATCATTTTTTTAATTTAAATGCAATAATATTTACAGCCAATGTTATTGGAATTTTTTTAAATTTTATATTAAAATATAATCTTATTGGAAAAATATCAAAATTAAATATATTTGTATATAAGACTTCAGCCATTTATTTATACTTATACTGATCATAATAAATACAATGTGATTTTAAAATAATAAATATGTTTTCTGATTTTTCTGTAAAAATGTTTTAATTTTTTTTCATTGTTCATTGTTTAAAATAAAACAAACCAAAACACTGCACTTTTTTAATAATTTTGCTTTTATATTATTGAAAACAATCACAATTTCACTGTGTTTGTGTTTCAATTAATACACATTGAAATATGGAATATTTGGGTGATGAAATAAGGGATAAAAGTTGTTTGTGTAGAAACATTTATGCTTAACTGCTTGAGAGTCATGATATTTGAAGACTGAAATGATATGTCAGGAATTGATCCATGAATCTTTAGCTTGAATTCTAGAACACTGTGTTAAACCTCACAGGGAATAATGTGCCTTTGAATCAAATGGTATTTTATATGATAACCAGAAGTTGATGTTGTCTTGTCAGTACCTAATAATACAAATTTTCAAATAATTAAACATTCATTCTAATTAATTAATAAATATTTATTCTAATTAATTAATAAATATTTATTCTAATTAATTAACACAATAATAATAATAATAATAATAATAATAATAATAATAATAATAATAATAATAATAATAATAATAATAATAATAATAATAATAATAATAATAATAATAATAATAATAATAATAATAATAATAATAATAATAATAATAATAATAATAATAATAATAATAATAATAATGTATCTCTTATTCACTTTTATAATTTAATTTTGTATACTGATATATATTCAGTCTATATTTATATTTTTTCCCCAACATGTTTCAAAATTATACATACTGATGTACATGAAAATACATTACATGCACATGTATTATTAAGAATTAAAAAGTTTTTAAAATAAAACACTTTAATAAGATAAAAGTTAAAAGACATTTACAATGTTTTATCTGCTTTTAGTAGAAGAAAAAACAAAATCTATTTATATTTTTATAAACAAAAGTAAAACTAAGAAGAAAAATGGAAAAGTTTATTTTGGTATCAATATAGTAAGTGTTCAATGCCATTTTTAATTTTATAACTTACCCAACATCCTTGCTGAAACATTCAAGCAATAAATGACATCAATTATCAACAAGCATACTAATCATGAAGGTCATATTATGTAACAATTGTACATTATTTTAAATTTAATGTATTTGTAATCATCTAGCCAATTTAAATTAATCATTGTTCTTTATCTTCTAGTTAAGAATCAAAGTATTGAAAAAAAATATTAAACTAGTTTTCAGTCAACACAAGTGCATATATCACTTAAATACATATTAACCAACTACTACAAACAATATTAATAAGATTATGGAGTTTATATTACTTTTTAAAAAAAATAAAAAACCTTCAAGTGATCAACAGTAGTGACCAAAGAATTTCTGATAAGAAAAAAACTAAAATCCTATTATTTGTAAAAATAATATACTGTATTTCATATTTTATAAGTTATAATCTTTTGGCATATTAATAAAAACTAGGTTAATTAGGTTTTTTTATATTTTTTTTAAAGATAGAAAATGTAAATTGTCTTTTGATTTTTTTCATAGGCTTATAACAAATGTAAATTACATTTTGATTTCTGAAAGATTTATGTAAATTGTGATAATATATATATATATATATATTAATGCAAAGTACTTACTCACATTATTTGATTTTGATTTTTAAATACTTGATAACAATTGCAAACTTTGCATTTTGACTTTTTAATTAATGATGAAATTTGCAATTTTGTAATCATCTTTTTTTTGAAACCACATGTTGATAATCGGTGCCATTTATTGCTTGAATGTGTCAGTGGGGATTTTGGGTGAATTATAAAATTCAAGATGGCATCGAGTGCATACTATATCAGCACCTTTATTTTTTTCAAAACAAAAGACCGATAGCCATATATATAAACTGACAGCAGATATATTAATCCCTTTGTTTTTCACAAATGCAAAGTGAATAGTACTTGATTGTATAGTTTCTCATGATTTTTTGTCATTAACAGTTAAGTATAACCAATATTGCCAGATATTAATGGTAGTCATCATTCAGGAGAAGAAAAGAAGATTCTAAAATCATGACAAAATAGGATGCAAGTTTTTTCTTTTTATAATATATTCATAATATTAAGGATTCAAGTTTTTTGTTTTTTAAAAGTACAATTGCTATTAGCACCTGTATGCATTGAGACAAAAATATATGGACAATAGAACACGTCTCTCAATATCAAATAGTTTTGCAATTGGATAGCAAATTTTAGATATTATTTTTCTTTGAATAGATGCTGCCAAGTTTTAAGATCTTTTTATCTTAAATTATTAAATATATTTTAAATAAATATGTAATGTTTACTTACATGTTTTTTAGGTATATTTTATTTATAAAAATATATCAGCTGCTGAAAATTTAAATTTTGACCGACATAAAATAATTTGTATTAATTTGATTTATTTTTATTTTTATTAATAATTTTCGTATTATATAAATATTTCTAAAAAAAAAATTCTAAAAAATAAATATTTGATAAGAACAAGAATTCTTTTTTACTAAAATTTATTATTTTGATCTGAAGGCCATTTATACAAAAGTACATTAAAATGAGGGGATCAGTTTGCTTCGCAAAAACAACACAAAGAGAGTTAATGACTAAAAAAAAAGTTATATATATAAATTTGTTGGTGTGATTTTAAAAGAATTTTGTTAAAGTGATTTTGTGTTTAATTTTAAAAATATAAATATGTATACTAAATGTGATACATTAAGGCCATTACTGTTCAATTAAATTAAAATCTAGTTCCTTTTATTATTTTTACATTCATGTATTAGTTTGAGATGTTATTTATTCTGTATAGCTCATTGATTTTAAATATTCAAATAAAACAAATTGGATTTAGTATTAGTTTGACATCGTCATATAATATAAATTTATGAGATACATTATATATACCACCTCATTAAGGAAAAAGTCATTTAGAAAATTAAGATGCAAATCAAAATAGCTTTAATCATTATAATATTTTTCAATATAATTATTATTAATGCTTAAATTATCCGACATTGTTTACATTTTTTTTTTATAAGTTTAAGCCTTCCATGAATATACCCAACTCAAATATACTCGTGTGCAGTGTTCTATTAACCTCTAAATGGTTTTACTAAAATATAAATCCAAACAATAAAACAGCTTCTAAGCAGGTTTCTGTTAACTAATTCTTCTCTAGAATTTTAAAATATATTGTTTTGTTTGTGTGTGTAGTGTTTTCTTAACTGCTATGTGGATTTAACAATGAGATAAATTTTGAAAGGTTCCTGTGTAGATCTTAGTTAGCTACAATCATAGCAAAAAACATTTGATTAATTTCAATATTGCTGTATCAATTTGATGACTGCTTATTGGCAATATGAATATTGCAACAAATATGTTCCTTCATTCAAAACACACATTTGTGAACCCACCAATAATCTGGCATAAAAACTTCTGCTAAAAGCAATTCTTAATTTTAGAAACCAAAATACTCTGTGATCCACAGTAGTAGATAAGTCTAACACATATGTGTATATAATAACACAAATTTTCAAAAACTCAGCTTAAAATAGTTCATATCAAAATCTGCTCCATTTTGGAGTCTTAACTCAGAAATAATTTTTCTCCCTTTATTTAAAATATGATTTTGTTCTCTTAGAAGTAGTTTTTTAAAACTCCATATAAAATTTGCATTTACGTTTTCAGGATTCATAAATTAAGACAACTTATTCACTTACACACCAATATATTTGAGAATAATTAAATTAAGCATTAAAACATTCGCTATTGTGGGCAGTAAAGATTTTCTTAAATATATAATTTATTACTCTTTTATTAGGCTAGAGATTATCCAATAGTGAATAATATTTTTGTAATATATTTTCACTAAATCACTCTCATGCCAAATAGGGACTGGTTTATATCCACTTTTAACACCTTGTAAAGGGATATAATCATAAGCATATGACCAAGAACATATGAAAAAGATTACGATCCCTAAGATGCACATCTCGTGCTGAATCAGCATTCATCAGTTAGGCCAGATCACAATCTCTTACACGTCCTTATAACCACAATCTCTTACACAAACTTATATCATTATTCAGATATATAGGGATAGCATGAGATGTGGATCTTAGAGATTATACATCTTCACATATCTTTGGTTATATGTTTATGATTACACCCCTCTATAAGGTGTTAAAACTGATAGAAACCAATTCCTTCCTTACATGATAGTGAGTTAGTGAAAAATACACTATAGAAATATTATTCAATATTGTTTATATGTCCTATACTTTCTCATACATGCTAATTAAATGCATCTAAATTTTAATATTAGATTTGATGAAATCCTGATTAATAAAATTAATATTTAATAATTAAAATTTACAAGTGTGATATTGATAAAAACAAAATATTTTATCATTAATATTTTTCAGCAATCTAGTGTATGATTGGTATGTAGTTTGACAATAATTTTTTTCCCCATTATATGTAAAATTCCTTGATTAATGTATTAATTTTTGAATAATCTTAATCACAGTTCTTATAACAATTTAAAATCATCCAAAAACACAATTACTGTTAGAAATTTCATATCTATAATAAAATCATACATCTGGAAATTATTACATCTTCTTTAATTGCAACTGCTTGTTTTTCTTAATCATTAGTCTCCTATATCAGAGCAAAAATACACATTACAATATGAAGTTCAATCCTAAAAGCTATTCCACCTATAACAATATTTGCTACTCTTCCTCATACAAGTTGTTTTTTTTTTTACTGATTATACTATCGAGTATGCAGATCTGTTGGACAATTACAATATCAAATCTTTATTTGGAATTTTATTTAAAGGTATGAAAAAAATTATATATATATATATATATATATATATATATATATATATATATATATATATATATATATATATATATATATGGTTAACCCTGCCAATTGCCAAGAGTTTAATCAGATTCCAAAATATGCATGTTTCTCAATCATTGTTGAAATTTTTGTTTAACTTATTGCTTGATACAATTCTTACCAAAACATTCCCCAATTAATCAATTTAATTGAATCTGGATCTCACATGTATCTTCTGCAAAAATCACCCAGAAGATATGATACTCATTTTTTAAACCTGTCCATACTTCTCATATTAAATTTTTCAATTTTTTACAATGCCACAGTAATTATTTATATTCTTAGAAGCATGTGGCTGTTTCTCTGCTATGTAGTTTTTGACAATAAAGAGTACAATGTTCTTAAAAAAATACCGAACAATACTATAATACATATTAATATGCTCCCAAATACTTACTTAGAAATACTTTTGAACAAAATTTGGCAAATAATATTTTCTTAGTTGTATATTATTTTAAAATGTGAAGCATTTAAATTACCCATTCATCCAAATAAGACTGAATCATTTTTAACTGTCCTCAAACACTAATCACAGTGATTATGTTTTTATAAGTTATGCATCATATGTCATGTAAATTAAATTTTTTTCTTCCTGTATATATGTTAATATTTGTACATAATTTTCTACTAGTAAAGTTTGTTCTATAAAAAAAAATTATTTAAAAACAAGCTAAGCATATTTCTTTGTTTTGGCTCAAAAAATTTCAAGAAGCTGTGCATATTTTGACATCCTCTAGCATCTGTTTGGATTGAATTTCCAACATCTTATTTTAGTGAATAAATCTTTATTATGCATTACGTGTTCACACTTTTTATATTACTTTTTTTTAAAAATGAAATAATTGTTTAAACTCTATATGTAATATCCAAGTAAATTTTTTTAAAGAATGAATAAAATGAGAAATTTCTAATTATAGTGTTTCCCTGAAAATAAGAATATATTAATTTTTGTTCCAAAAAATCATTGTTAGGCTTATTTTTAGGGAATATATTATTCTTTAATGTACAAAAATCTACATTTATTCAAGTATAAAAAATGTATATTTCTTCAAGTACAAAAATGTACATTTATTAAAGTACTTCTCTCTACATCCCAGGAGCTCCTGCAATTTCTTTCTTACATTTGCTGGAATAGTTCTATCTTTTTGCACTCATCTTATCTGATGTTCAGAATATTCCATTTAAATTTACCATTAAATCAAGTGTTAATTAAAGACTTGCTAGATAGGAGTGGTAATAAAAATGATTACAGTTTAGACTGCTTTGCTAATACAAAAACAACAAAAAAAAATTCAAGCAAAAAAATTCAGAAAATGTTTGTTTTCCTCACATGCACAGTGATTATGTTGACTATAATATATTATGTATTGAATTATTATGATTCATATATAGCACAACTATTTCCATCTGTTATCAAGTGCACACATTGTAAACACTTTTCAAATTACTGCTTGGATATTAGAAGAAAGATTGATGATTTGACTTAAACTAAACTTTGCTTATTAAAATCACTTTTGTTATTTTAATAAAATCTTTTTTTTTTTTATCTTGACACTCTAAAACTAAATCAAGCATTTTAAATCTAAGTATTAAATAAAATAAGTGCCTAAAATATATACATGAAATTATAAATTGTTTGATATACTAATTGTTTCTCTATGCAGATAGAATTTATTTTGTCATAAATTGTTGACTGAAAAATATAAAAAGAAACATTTAATTTATAACACCATACTGTTTATTTATACATTCATTACTTTATAATTCAATATATCCATCAGCCATCTATGTATCTGATAATCTTAACTAGGGCTTATAAAAATCCTGAAAAATCATGCTAGGGTTTATTTTCTGGTTAAATTTTATTTTTGTGAAAACATGGTATACTTATTTTAAAAAGTGATGAAAAATAATAACTACATTATTTCATTTCTCTTGACTTATATTCTTCTAAAACAAATATTTTTGAATAAAATCTAAATGTAATCATCATATTTTTGTCAAAAAAATAAATATTTTTCAAAAATAATTATAAATATATAAACAAACAAAAATATATGATTTTCATTTTCAAGATGTGAATAAGAATGATATTTTGAAAAAAAAATCTGTTAATATCAAACTGTTTATATTAATGTTTCTGTCTGGTATTGAAATTTAGAGATTTTGTTTTTAATTAATAATGTTTATTCAAATTTTTACTACTAAATGAATACAAAACTGATGCCAGAAAATGAATTTAAACCCAGTGCATGTATAGAATAAATAGGGTTGTTTTTATTTCTTACTTTTATAGTAATAAGAACATTATTTAAATTATCCTACTGTATTCTTTATATTTATGATACAATATAATATAACTATTAACAATTTGCTGTGGTTTTTATATAAAATATCAATTAACAACAACAACAAAAATTAAATAATAAAAAAATGAATCAATTTATCTTTACCCAAAATAAAGTCCATTACTTTACCAATTCTTTTGATCTCTGCAATAACTGATTTATTTGATGGAAGTGGCAACGTGTTCCTGAGTTAAACTGGACTCATGCATGGTCTTCAAAATGAATGAAATTTTAGTTAAACAGCATTTTAAAACTTTAATTCTAGACTTGTTTTTAAAGATAATGCAGAAATTTTTAAAAAACATGAAAATGAGCCATATAACTTTTAAGCAATTTAAAATTAAACATAACTTTCAATATTTCTTTATGGCACTTCACACTTTCAGATTGGACACTTTTCAGATTTTTACCATATAGAGACACATAATTAACTTGCTGAAGCCTCAACAATAGTCAAATAGAAAGATCTACATATACTTTTAGCCAAATATTATCTAACTTTACTTAACTAAATTTCAAAATAATATCTTGTAGATAAATTTCTTAATTTCAAGCTGAAATGAAAAATTGAAAAAGAAACTATGCCATCTAAATGCATATTTTTGATATCAATTTGTAAACTAAATTAAGGAAGGTTACCTGAACATTAAAATCAAATGATTTTTTTTATATAAATTTGTCTCAGTACTTGTTAATGGACTATAACAAAATCCATTATTACATTTTTAATTAATTACCACCTATCAATTAAAGTAATCAACAATTTAAAATTTTATGATATGCTTTTTGAATTTATTATCCTTTGTGTAAATTGGCTATATTTTTTAAAAACAATATTTTTTAAAAATCTTATGATCATTATCAAATTCAAATGTTATAAGAAAAATTTATTTAAGATTTTTTTTATACCTAAATTTTATTTTTTAATTAGAAAAGTGATGTGACAATGCTATAATTTTGTGCCCAGATGTACTAACACGCACATTACATGTATAAATACTTTTAAATCCCTAAACATCACATGATCACTAAGATTAATTTAATTTTAAAGCAAATCTATTACCAAATTAAAACTAGGTAATTTATTTAAATTTATAGTCTATTAAATAATACTTTCTCTTTAAATTTCATTGTTATTAGATTAAGCTTCTAATACTATTCAACTTTAAGCTAAAGTGCCATCATGAAATGGCCATTTCTTTACAAATATATACACTTTTATATGTATTACCATTAATATTAGTGTGTGTATATATATATATACATTCATATGTATATTATAATAATATGTATATATGAAGGAATAACGAATAAATTTGAGCATCAATTTACAACAATATGAGAGCATAAAAATTTATTTAGTAAATATGGAGATGGAAAATTTACTTAAAATCTATTGAATTTTAAACATATAAATATTTATTAAGAAACTTTTCATGCTCTCATACTGTTGTAAATTGATGCTCGATTTTATTGGGCATTCCTTTTATACATACATACCATTCCAAATTGGAATCCCAATCACATAGCTTGAGAATAAGTGTTTGTCTAAATCAGTTGGTTTAAGAACATGTGACCAATGAGTGAATTATCAATGTAAGTAAAAGATTTATCTCGCGACAGAAATAGATATTTTTTTTTTCTCCTCTCATATTTTATTTATTTATTCTATATATCTTTCTCACTGAGAAAAAATAAACAATAATTATTAAATAACAATTCTTATTACAGAAAGAAGAATAAATAGAATTCTATTGTATAAGCATGTTCAATGATTTTACTTACAGGCAACAAAGGAAAGGAAGGCAGACCCTGGACTATTATTTTATGGTAATTGTATTTATTGAAAGATAGTATTAGTAGTTTGATATTTTTATACTAAAGAGCTAGTGTTATGCACAAGGCTAAGCCAATTTTGTCTGTTGGGTCTAATTTCAATCTCCAGAAAATGATGAAAATGTTCAAGGATTTAAAGGCAGAGATCGAAAATAATTAAAAATTTAAAAACAATGTTGGAATATAACTGTAAACAACTGAAGAAGAAATTAGAAGTTTAATTTAGTGAAATAGAAATTGTGAAAGATAAATTAGAAGAAGTATAAACTGAACATGTAACCTTGAGGAAAGAAGCTAAGATTAAATCGACAGCCTTGAAAGGAAGAATAGAAGAGTCAAAAGAAGAAATTAAATAAAATGAATGAGAAAATCAAAGATTTTCAAATAGAATGTCAAAGTTTTCAGAGACAAGTCATAAAGGACAATGAAGCTATAAGAAGGAAATTCAAAAATTTTAAGTCAAAATGAAATATTTATTTTAGGTGTAATGTAGAGAATGCAAAACCAGAATTGGGTATACTATTAAAATTCAAAGTGATGAGATGATTAGGTTTACCCAAGTATATTATTTGCAAACACTAATGAGATGTGGAATGATGAGATGTAAGAAACTCACAAAAAGATGTGTGTTGTCTAATGCTATTTCAGGTGATCCAAGGGATAGATTATAGAATAAATGAACTTCACATCCAAAATAATGAAATAATAATGGAAGGAATATTGACCATGAGTTGAAATGGGTAATAAGTAAGAGTTGCAAAAATGTTCCGTGATCAACAAAGGCTGATCTATTACAAAGGAGGCCAGGATTTAGGAGATAACTTGGAAGAATCAAGATCTGAGATAAATAGCAGATGAGATAAAATAAAAAATGATAATAAAGAATTTTAAAATAAATTAAAGATTAGATTGTTTAAATGCCAGCATGAGTTGTCAAAAGCTTACAAGGAGTTGAGAACTGAATTTATAGGACACAGAAAAGCATGAAATAATAATAGAATCAAGATAAAAGAAATTAAATATTTTCTCCTAGCTATACATTTCAATACATCCAAAAACAAGAATAACATGCCACATGAATGGTAAACTTGAAATTAATACATGACATATAAAAATTAATATTCTAAAGTTAAAGGTAGCTCAGTTTATTCTAAACCGCATGTTAGTAAAATTAATAATATTAAAATCGAAGGTTTTTCTAGCAATGAAGGCCAAGATGGTTCAAGAAATAAACCTTTTATAAAAGAGAATTTTATGATAAGTCAGGAAAATCATAATCCATCTTATTAATGTAATGATAGTAGATTTTAAGGTTTATTCCTCAAAACAAAAATGTTAAAATTTAAATAGTTTTATCTCCCTGAAACACATCGCCATGAAGATAAAATTTTTCATGACAGAAGGAACTGTCAGACTGATGAACATGTAGAGCCAGTACAGGAGATAGAATACTATGGAGAGCTTGTAAATAAAAATTATTTTAATGAGTTAATTATAGGGAATTATTATACCTTAATATATGACTATAAATTATTTGATTGGCAAATTATGTAAGGAAATTCAGCTCATATCTGCTCATGGCTAATAATAGCCAGGCAAACACAAAGTGCTTAAACTACAGGGACATAAATTTCAGAGGCAGATCTTACTCATTAAACATTGTCAATATTTGGAACCTAAGAGATATGTTTATAAACAGGTGTCAAAGTCAGAATGGAGGCAAAGTGCCATATTTTGATGACCTCACCAACTTATTTTACAAATACCTAACTGCATAAAATTTAAAAAAAAAAGTGAGATCAGAGAATTAGACCAATGATCCATGACAATAATTTCATCTGGTACTCACAATCAATATCTTTTGACAAATTAAGGGACCATTATACCAATTTACCTTTAATTCACATCATCTGAAAAATATATTTTATAAGGATCTAACAAAAATGAAAGTTAGAATAATAATGTTTATATTGATACCCATAGTAATTTAAAGACTCATAAAGGCAAATCAAAATTCGTGATTATGAAGGAAGAATCCTATAACTCAGTAAGCTTGATACATATGCTAACACTATAAAATGACATAAATTATCTTAATTTAAGGCAGTTCAACTGTAAGATTCTTTAAAATAAAATAATTGATAAAGTAAATCAATGATTAGCATATATACTAATTAATTAAATATGAACTAAGTTCAGAAAATAGCCCATTTTTTAGTTAATAAAATTCCTTAGAAAAGTACCCACTAATAAAAAGTTTTACTTGAAATGGAAAGGACAATAAATCTAAGAGACAAATTTAGCTAGGCAACTCACTAAAAGGGAAAATAATTAAATAGGTAAAGTGTGCTATATATGAAACATTTTTTCCTAAGTGAGAGGGTATATAGAAATATGTCTATTCCTAGATTTCACTTTACCATATATATATATATATATATATATCTATATATATATATAATGATTACATTTCATTACTTTATTTTACACAAAGTCAGTTACTTTTTGTTTATCTATTTTCATTCTTTGCATATAAATTATTTAATTCATATTTTATATAGAAATTTTTATTTTAAAATGTTTTCAGTTTTAAATAAATTTTTTAAAAAAGAAAAGCTTAGCTATAATTTAAATCTAATCAATATAAAGTTAAATAATTTATATTTTTCATTATTCTTCAAAAGTTCTAAAACACAAATGTTGAATGTTTGTACACCTATTCATTCCAAATTTTATATAAAAATGATTAAACATCACAACCTTGCCTATTCTAGAATTCCTATAAGAATGTTTATGCAAAAATGTAATAGGAAAATGTGTTAATAAGATAATATATAAAAATAACTTACTGTTTGAACTAGTTTCCATCACCATTAGATGTTTTTTATGGATTTTCATTGACATTCGAAAAACACTATGCATTGTTGAAAATCTAAATAGAAAAAGGTCAAATGGCTTGATCCTTTCCTAAAATCTGCCTATAATATTGAATTGCCTATGCATATAAAAAATTAGCCACCATCATTCTAAAAGAATCCTATTTATAAATTGTGTTTATCAATTTTACTTCTTAAAATTATTCTTTTAAAAACATTCAGGAAGAAAGAAAACTGCTCCATTTGGAAATAAACCATCCTGTTTTTGCCATACTATAATTCTTAGAAAAAACTTATTTATCTTTCCACAAAATTTCCAAGTTACAATGTTTCACAAGACTGCACTATTCTATCAAAAGTACAAGGACAATTAATCCACTTCAAAAAAATAACTGCTTTATTTGCATTAAGCTTTACTACTCACAGGAATCCCAATAATAGGAACTCCTCACATGAACTTTAAAGAAAGTCTTAAATAAAATATTAATAAAGACTGATATACATATATTATATTATTATAAATATGCATGCATTTTTAAAACAAATTATAGAGATTTTGGAGATATTTATTGCTTGTGCAGGTAATATAAAACTTAAACAATATATATATTAATAATATTACAAATCGATGTCTGTATTTCTTCAAAATAATATACGTAAATTTATAAATAAATATTAGAAAATACAGTACTTAAAAGTTTATAACAATATATCTATAACTGTCACTTAGAAGTGCTTTCAACTATCTTTGTAGTTTTTGTCAACTAATAGCTGACATTTTAAAAGTGCTAGTTGACAAAAACTACAAAGATAGTTGAAAGACTTCTAAGTGACAGTTATAGATATATTTTTATAAACTTTTAAGTACTGTATTTTCTAATATTTATTTATAAATTTACACATATATATATTCTAACCTCAACTTTATTACAAGTAGCTATACCTGGGTGCCAAATTGTAATTGTGAAATCGTAATGCCCACCAGAGATCATCATCATCCATGCTTATTACTATAGGAGATAATGAAGAAAGTAATTAAATTGTCTCAAAAAAAATATAATGTCGATACATCCAATTCAATTTATTCTGGTCTTAATTTTAAATTTAGGAATAATTATGCAAATACTTTCATGATAAATTCTTATTACTAACTAAATAATATAGAGACAACTTTCTTCCACCACTTTATATAGATACATGATCTCAAGTGGTAACTACGAAAATGTTGTATACATTTCTAATACATACATGACCAGAAATAAATTAATAATCGATGCAGAGAACTCATAACTTATGTTTATAATATAAAATTATTATTTAATTTAAAGTAGGATAAAGAAATGTTATAAATCCTTCCCATTTAATCCCACTACTTTATTTTTCATTCTCTGCATCTATCACTTTCAATAGTCACAATTATATAACACTGAATGTCTGTGTTATGTTCTCCTTTATATATTCTTAACTGATAACTCTTAATCCTATTTCCTTAACACACATATATGCCTTCCAACCGACTATAGATTCCTTATCATTATTATAATAGTATTTCCCGAATTTTAATATTTACACTAATTGATTTCCAAGCCAGCTCTTAGATTTAATAATCGAAATACTCCTTCTCACCATCTTGATCTGCTAATGAGGTGCAATTATTAATGATTACAATGCAATGATACGATCCCTAAATTTGCTAAATTAAACTTTAATGTGAGTTTATCAGTGGAAATCATATTAAATACCGAAAGCAGGAAAGGGATTTTATATCGGCTCCCAATATTCATAACATTGCAATGGACCAAATAACTAAATTTAATATATTTAAATTGACTATTTTCTCTCATTTTATTCTATTTCATATCATCTGTGTGCCAAATATAATTAGTACTCTTAAATCTATTACATTTTAGGAGTCTGGTTTATTCTTTTTCCACACGAAATGATTGCTCCTTCCTATTAAAAAAAAATCTTTCTTGGTTAATATTTTACAAAGGTGAGTTATAGAAATCATTCGTGGAAGTAAGCTATGGAAGTAAAACATAAAAATCAATCATAAAAATGAATTATGTAAATAAACTATGGAAATCAATCATAAAAATGAATTATGCAAATCAACTATAGAAATCAATCAATATAAGACAATTCACATACTTAAATGTGATCTGGTTTTAGTTCTAGGTATAGGTGCTGGATATAGATTCTGGAGATATTTGAAATATTAAACACAAGACACGCATGTAAATTCATAACAATAACAAATCTTTATTACACTTAAAAAAACACACACATATATAATATCACTACAATCTCAAATATTATATGAAATTCACTTTAACTAAATAATAATAATAATAGTAAAATATATACTTTAGATTAGCTAAATTTCCCTAAAACTTAACCAAGGTTCTGACCCATCTTTCAAATGCACTTAAGCACGGAATCAGAATTCTGCATTGGTAGTCGAGAGGTCAGCATGACTGCCTTGCACTTTCAGGCAGTTGCCCAGGTTGTGGGTTCGCATCCCGACCGATGCTATGACATTTAAAAAAAAAGGATAATATAAAATTATCTTATAACTTTACATAGAGCCCCTAAATTTCTGCCCCCCCTTTCATTACAACAATTATAAATTGAACTATTCCAACAAGCAATAACATCTTTACAATAATAATAAATTTAATTATTCCAACAAGCAATAATATCTCATATTTCATATGAAAAGATAATGTGGTATGCAAAATCTCTAATCGGTCCAACAAAAGGGTTTAAATATAAAACCATAATTTTACATTCATGCATGCTAAATATTCATTACTTTTCACTTTGATGACTGTATACATTTTGATAGGCGAGTATGTTGCCACATCTTGACGATGTTCAATTTTATTATTCTTCACAAACTGACTACAGATTGGTTAGCTTATAAATTAAAGTAACTCTTTGCCATCTCCCACATCAACACACACATCTGACTAAAACCCCAATCCTGTTACACAACTTTTATCCTGTCTTGCAAAACCCTCCAGATACTTTATAGCACTATGCAGCACTTCATAACATCCACATCAGTGACTTAGTAAGGGAAATTAAACAACTCACAACTTCAAATGCTAGCATTGGCCAGAGAGCAGCCTTTTTTCTGATGCCAGTATTAAGTGAGGAACTAATCTCTACACATTTATTCTATATAGGTGTGCTAAAACATTTTCCACAACTCTATCAATAATTCCCTGCTCAAATAATAAAGACAAATGGAGCTGGGATCTGGTTCTTGATTTCCTAATACTGCATACATAGTGAATAAATTATGAGATAGTCATTTCCTATCTATCCCTTTGAGGTGGTAAGATAACTCTATCTCAGTAATGCTCAGCATTTATAGCTTCATATATATATATACACACAGGGCAATTATAGTCTTGATGCAAATGACAAAGTCTGACTGATCATGAACCAAACCCATGAACTATCTTAATTTAAGAAGTCAAGCACACAGCAACACCCATCCAATCTTTATAATCATAACAGATTGCATCAACATATTAAAGTATAGTATTGACCATTCAAATGATCATTTGATTACTTTTCATACATCCAATACTAGGCATATAATTTTGACAACAACAAAAATCTTTTCTATCTTTTTTCTTCCCTGATAATTATATAAGCATTCGTGCTTTCTCATTATTACACATTAACATTCTTTTTTTTCACTTCAATGGTTCATTATGGATCAAAATAATTGCTCTCTTTTTTAAAAAAAAAATTAGTATAACTTAAATCTCTATCAAACATACTACAACATATATAAAGTAAAATAAATAAATAATAAACATTATGGATTGTCTCTTTGGTTGCATTCCTTCAAAGCCAAGTCTGAAGATTTGATACTATTTGTCCACAAATACCAATTACCATTTTAATTCACTTGTCTTGGAAAACATATATATTTATAGATGCACATAAAGTTCTTTTATTCAAGATGTAGCTACATTGATGCAATAATTAAAAGTGATTGAAAATGAGTCCTGCAGATAACTTTCATGTTTTGAATACTTTTCTTCCCAGGTTTGAATTCAGATGCTTGGTTTCACATTTTAGTTTCTTTAAATGTCATCATATTTTCCTTTTCCTTAGTTTTTTCTTAGTTTCTTTTAGGAGACAAATTTTTTTTTCAAATAAAATAATGTTCTAGATGCTTTTTCTTTTTATCATTCTTAGGTTAGAGTCACAATCAAAAAAAATTTTTTTTACTGTTAAAAATATTGATTATTCATCTAACTTTATATTAAAGTCTGATCATTCCTTGGAGTTTTATTACCTAAGCCACTAAGCCATGGATACAATACTGTTATTGAGATGTTTTCTTTAAACAAACTTTAAAGAACCAAATATAAAGATTGGGGTATTGAATACAAAATCATTTATTATGAGCTAATTTGGTCTTAATTGATCTTGGAGAGAGAAAATTGTACACCGTTAATAATTGAATTAGCACTTCATCTTTATGCAATGTTTATACACTTTTTAACAAATTGAGTCAATTGCTGCTTTTTGACAAAAAAAACTATCAGAGAAATGCTCACTTTAAAAATCATCTCCCTTTCCCATGCCTGGTTTCTTCTAATTTACAATTCTCTCTCTGAAGTCAACCTTTGACACCATCTGCTAAATGCTACTTTTGGTTCATTGTCTTCAGCTCTGATTTCGTTAACACATTGCTTTTGATTTATGAAAACTATTCAAAAAAATATAGAATTACTGGTAATTTTTATAAAACAGATATATAAAAAATCCCTTTTTTAAAAACTTAAATCAAACTTAAAGCTGAAAACAATAACCATTTCCTATAAAAATAAATTCATTTTACATTATATTATCAAATAATCTAGAGTACAATGTATAAATTTCCACAAAGAAAAAAATATATACATGCACATACTCACAATACTAAATAGAAAACTGCCTGTTCATAGTCATATTAACACAAAATATCTTTACTAATTTCCTAAATTTTTAAACCTATTCTCATGAAAAGAACCATCAAACTAATGTTATCTACAAGTTCAATTTTAATTTGTACTAACATTTTTATTGATAAATATTATGATTCACAAAAACTTTTTCTTTTAGACATATAAATAAACTTTCTTCAGATATTACAGTGCATGCAGCTATAATTTTAAATAAATTCAAACAGATTCTTCTATGTATGTTAAATCTAAGACACACAGTTATTAATCTCTCCAAATAAAGCCTTTCAACTTTTCTTAAACTACCAAAAAATTTTTTTACTTATAAATAGTTAAGAAATTAACTCTACCATTTATTTTCCAATCATTAGTTTCTTTACAAAAGAAACTAAGGGTCACAATATATATGTATTGTAACCTTCTGGATAGGCACCAAAAATATTGATTGTAATTATATAGCACTGTATCAGTAACAGATGATTGCATCTTACTAAAAAAAAAAAACCTAAAATTTTATTTTATTTATTTATTAATGACCTAAAACTATGTTTAAAAGCATTTACAGATATAATTTGAAGGTTTTGAGATAGTTAATATTTTTCTTTAGCGAGTAATTAATGTTAGAAAGGGGGATAGCTTGTCACAGAAATTGTCAGTTTGGTTTAAGTTTGTTTTGTTTGTCTGCAGAACAGTATTGGTATTTGTTTAGATAATTCTCTGGTTTATTTGCTTATAATATTTCAATCCATAGTGCAAATAGTGCAATATGTTTGGCTCATCATCATAGAAATTTTCCTTTTAGTCAGATCAGTTTAGTACCTGTAGTACAATGTTTAGAGATGTGCATGTATGCTTGTGCCATTATTCTACTTCATTTTTCATTTATGTACTTCATTAAACCATCAAATGTCATGTCTTATAGCAAAAACATTTAATTTCATATCCATAGCTTGGATAACCAGCTTAGTTACATTTTAAATGAATCAATGGATCATTAGACCAGTGGATTATCAAACAGCAAATAGATTCTCAAATATTTTATTTGCTAAAATAATTATCATTAATTTTTATTTTGTTACTTTAGAAATGTAAAATATTTTATTCTTGGTTCAATTT
This sequence comes from Epiperipatus broadwayi, assembly GCA_028023455.1. Lineage (NCBI taxonomy): Eukaryota > Metazoa > Onychophora > Udeonychophora > Euonychophora > Peripatidae > Epiperipatus > Epiperipatus broadwayi. The sequence continues at coordinate 86,418 of JAQFVV010006643.1, forward strand.
ATTTAATATTTTTTTTAAAGACAAAATAATTTTTCTTTCTTTCTTTCTTTTTTAAGATAGAAAGATTCTTGCATATTTTGTAACTAATTAAGCCAGTGCAATGGAATGAGCAATTTTTTTTTCCAGAGTTGAACTTTTAAGTGATCTTGGATTGATGGGAGAACAGGTGCTTGAGTAATAATCTGGTATAAAGGGGAATACTTTTACAAAAAGTTGACTTTGACTTTGCTTTTCTGATTTCAACAATTCTCTCTCCATAAAATTTTTTTATTAGTACAATTCATTTCCACAAGTTAGTTCTTCCATGGTCCAAGCTTGAAAGTAAAAATTATTATTGATTTTCTGGATGAAAACAGCTCAGAAAATTTACTGGGAAAAATAAGGAAGTAATATGCAGATGTAGACAATGGTAAAATAATGAATATCTCCCTGCTTTTAGCTGACTAGTTTAAATTCTAAAATCATCATTTGAGATGCGTATGTGAGCCTATATCATAAATTTATTTAACTTCAATTTCTAATATTAAAGAAATAAGTGAAATGCATGTTTATATTTCAAATCTATTTTGCCTAAATTGTATTTCTAATATTAAAGAATTAATTGAAATGTATGCCTACATTATAAGTTTGATTTACCTACATTTAATCTCTAATACTAAAGAAATAACTGGAATGTATGAATTTTATTGTTGTTATTCTGGAAAATTTATGCTGAACTTTTTTATTAAACACTTCAGACTCTTTGTTGATATTTTTTAATGAAAAGATGTGTGGGGATAATTTATTATAACCTGTTTTATTATTATTGATAAAATATATACCTAACCATTTTGTATCTGGAAATAAGAAACAAAAATGAGTGACATATAATTAATGAATTATTGACTTATCTCTAAATGTGCTGATAAATGAACGGGTAGAAGAGCATGAGACTGGATATGAATTCCTTTTATTTTATTGTTCTCCTCATTTGCATTTGATTTTTTTAATGAAGTAAATTATTAATAAACTTACTGTGAATTTAAATAGACTTTATGAACCGAGTAATTATTTGCCTTGTGAATGACTTTTCTATTGAAAATTTGGAACAAATACTTAAATATGTCTAATGAATTAGATAATAAATTATTGTTCAACTTATGCAGTATTAGATATTTGTTACCATAATGAAGATTTTCATGTGTTATATTGCCAGTGGTTTTATTAGCTATGCTATCCAATTGAATCTAATTAATATTATTTATCTCCCTGCAGGAATTTGTTATATGTTTAAACATATTTATAGTTATACTAATGATCATCATCATTTAGTACATGACTAAGATATGTCATCTACAAACTGTAAATGAACTTTTCATTCCAGCTAAGAAAAAAACTTTAATGATTATTATTTTGTTAGCATTTGATAGATAGGTAGATTTAAAATTTTGTCTTATGATTTTTATTTTTATTATTTGATTATTTCTCTCTTCAAGAACATCTTGCAAAGGTAAACCAGTTTTTATTATGTACTGGTGTTTCTATGCATGTGTGTGCTAGAAATAGAAATATCTGTTTGCTATATAGGAGTTAACAGTTCGTCTTTGAAAAAAGGACATTATATAAAATTTATTGTTTATCTTTGCATTTTTAAGAAGTTATAAAATAATTATTTCTTAATAATTGTTTTACTCAAAATTTAAAGATATGTTGTTTATCCTAAATCAAACTTTTTATTTTAATTTTGTGCTAATGTCAAATACCCTAAAGAAGTATTTTGTCTTTGCTTTGCTAGAAGTTATTTTGTCTTGCTTATTTAATAATAATTATTATATTTCCAAGTTAAAATATTATACTTGTCAGAAATGAGAGAATTATTCATTATTACTTTTACAATTTATTAATTAATGTCATTACAGTATTTCTTTATCAAATGTGATTTGAAATTGTTTATGCATTATTATGCTTATATATACATGTCTGTTATTTAATCCAGTTATAATAATGTTTGAATTGAAAGTAGAAATAATTTATTTCCCATTGGTTTCAGACAATGAAATGTGCCAAAAAAAAAATGGAAAGTTTAGAGATTTATTTAAGTGTGAATTTATTATTTCTTTATTATGCTTAGATTGAAATGTATCTAGTGGTTATGCAGAACAAAATTATTTATGTTATATAGTATATTGTTAGGGATTGAGATTACTTACCCTTAATTTATTTGAGTATTTGCCATGAGTGGATTATATAGTATATTGTCAGGGATTGAGAAAGCTGTTGATTTTTTTTTTGATAGAAATCTTTAGATGCACTGATATGCAAATAATTGGACATGGCTGAAGTAGTTACTAGTATTTTGATAAAGTATTCAAAAACATGTGTATAATGATCATTTCTTTAGCATAACATTTAATAGATTTATATAGTTAATAATGATAACCCTTGTTTAGCTTTCTCTTTCCAGATGTGCAGCAGAAATTTATAAAAACTGATTTATCTTGATCTTTCACCTATTGTTATATTATGTAAACTATAATACTCAATTATAAATAACCCATAATTGTCACTAAATTAATAAATTATCATCTGTTAACATGAATCTTAATTTAAATGTAAATAAAGATGTATATGATTATTATTAAATCAGGTTTTCATATTATTATTATTCATTTTATCACAATAATAAACTCTGGTCACATGACATGCTTATAAAAACAACATAACATATTTATCATTGAGATTGAAGAATATTTGACTATTTTAAATATGTTTTAGAATTAATAAAAATTTTTTTTGATTTCGAAGCCCATCTACATATATTTGTATGTATGCATGTATCTATGTATAAATAATCTATAGAGATATAAATAAATACTTTATTTTAATTTTTTTCATGCTCACCATCATATTAATTAGCATTGAAAGATATATTTAATAAATATTCCCTGTCCTTACCTCCAATGTACCATTATAACATATATTACAATTATTAAAATTATAAATCTTAATAAATAGCTATATTACAATATGAATCTTATTTTTGTAGTAATATTATTTTGTCCATTCATTATAATTATTCCAGTAATAAAAATTTGATAGAATTAATTCCATTAAAATGTTTGTTTTTCTATATAGTTTATTTCTGCCATGCTTAAGAAATATTGTTAACTCGTAATAATAAGTGTTAGCAAGTTTACAAATACATTCACACAAACATTACTGAAATAACTACTGAGCTTGATTTATCTACCAAATTACTAATCAGAAAACTAAAATTTTGCTATTTGGAAGCGAAACATATTGACTTCATCATAAAATTTAATTTGAAAACCTTGCCAACTAATCATTTTTTGGTAAATCATAGAAATTTCTCAAAAATAGAACCAATATGTAGCTTATGTAAAGTGACGGATAAAACTATTGAATATATTTTTACTGCTTGCCCATTTTTGAGTCCTGCTAGGAAAAATATAACCAGAGTACTGCCAGCTAACATCAAGATTATAAGAATCAGAGATGCTATAAAGAGTGGTGTCTTTGCTGCAATTAGAATGGGAATGTTCCTGCTTCATGCCGTGTGGTTAACGAAGAATTATTTTGTTTTTAAACGAGGAAATAAAGAACCATGGGAGGTGTGCAAAAAATTTATTCGGAGGACTATATTTAGGGATCACTTATTAATGTCGGAAAAGCTCTTTGGAGACACTTGGGGGCAACTTAGGCCACTGGATGAAGATCCTCAGGCATGCTAATTAAAAATTAATTCAAGATTAAAAAATGGTTCAGTTAGATGGAGAATGACAAAGGATCACTGCCAATCAAAATACGGACTGCACAATGATCACTGGCTAAGTCACTAAATGAAGAGCCAGTTGTTCAGATATAAAACTAGTACACAATAATTATAGACTAAGTTTGAACGATGATTTTCTTGCTCTGATCATGAAATTAATTTGTCATAATAATAACTAATGTGTCAAACGAGTATATTTTCTAAGTTGAAAAATTATTTACTAATGATTGTCATAATACGTGTAACAAATCCAAACAAATGTATACCAACAAGATTTATATTGTAATTGTATGTGTATTTTCGTTAATAAAAAAAAAACTCGTAATAATATATTGTTACATTTTCATTTACCATTGTCAAACTCTCTCCACTCACAACTTTGACGCCATCCATTTCAGATAAATACACTAATGATTATTACTAATCATTTTCGAAACTAGAGATTATCTTTAGCACAGATATAAACTTTAAACCTCAGTTAAAGTTTAATATATCTGGTTTTTAAAATTTACACACACGGAGTTATTCACATTTCTCTCTCCCGTATGTAATATCTTTATAGATATAGTAAACACCTCCACACTTCCCCAATTCTTTTCAAATTTATATAAAGATATAATAAAGGACAAATGGCCCCCAATATGCATTTCGTGCTGAACCAGCACTCATCAGTTGGCCCAGGTCACTATCTCTCATATATATCTATTACTCTAGACAAATATTTACTTTGCATATAATAGAGTGCTGGTTCAGCATGAAATGCATCTTGGTGGGTCATTTGTCTTTTATTATATCTTTTATTTATATGAATTTGAAAAGAATTGGGGAAGTGTGGAGAGTTTTATTATATCTATAAAGATATTACATACGGGAGAGAAAAAGGTGAATAACTCCGTGTGTGTAAATTTTAAAAATCAGGTATATTAATCTTTAACTGAGGTTTAAAGTTTATATCAGCGCTAGAGATAATCTCTATTTTCGAAAATGATTAGGGTATACCATGATTAGTAATAATTATTAGTGTATTTATCTGAAATGGATGGCATCAAAGTTGTGAGTGGAGGGAGTTTGACAATGGTAAATGAAAATGTAACAATTTACTCTAGATAAATACTTTGCATATAATAGAGATATATACCAGAGATAGTGACCTGAGCCAACTGATGAGTGCTGGTTCAGCACGAAATGCATCTTGGGGATCATTTATCTTTTATTATATCTTTATTTATATGAATTTGAAAAGAATGTGGAGGTGTTTATTATATCGTGATAGCATGTATATAAACTTTCCCTCAGTTAATATTATGTGATAGACTAGATTAATACCACAATATTAGTTTATTAATTATTATATATATATGTAAGAAAATTAAATCTTTTTTGGATCATACTGTCTATTAATTTTTTTGCAAAGATTGCTAATGTGCAATGAAATCACATTCATTTTTGTCAAGACTAAAGCTGTAATAAAGAATTGTTCTGTCTCAAGTAATAACAAGATTATGATTGTCTGTGAATTAAAGAACATTTATTCATATGTATAATAATAGATGGTTGTCCAATTAAAATAGGAATATTAACAAAGGTTTTTGCATTTCTTTTTGTTTACAGTCAGCTGTTTTATTAAAACTGATTTTAAAAAAAATAAAAAAATAAAAAAATAGGTTTTTACACATAATATTGGAATACCCTGTGTTTCATCCCATTTATTAAAAATGTTTGGCCTTTTTAAATTTTCAATAGATTCTTTCATCTTTTTCCAAAGTAGCCAGTATTTTAGTATTATCCGCGTCAGGGGTGTGATTTTGATTATAAAATAAAAAATAATAAAAATTAATTTTTTTTTTATTTTCATCATATAACAATGAAAATCATTATATATATGTATGAAAATTATAATTTCAGATTTCGGTTTAATTTAAAATAAATTTTATTTAGACAATGTTTAAAGCTGATGATTGCTGATAAATAAGTCTTCCAGCCTTTCTGTGTAAATTCTTATTTAAATTGCAGGGATTTAGCTTGATTAAAAGTTGTCTGGGTTAGCTTTGTTTTTACAGTAGAGGTTTTAGTAAGGACTGGAGATATCCCTTTCAAGAACTATAGTGAGATATTTTTTTTGCCTTCTTATTCATTATATTCAAGTAGTATTTTCTGATAAGTAATTCAAATAGTCGAATTTTCTATGTAGAAATGGTCATCTTTCCCCCCAAATTTAGATAGGACTAACAAATAAAATTAACACTTCTCACTTTATCGTTTCCTTTATCTTTAAAAATAAATTAAATCACAAAATTATAATTCGGCTATACATGGACTTCTTATAACCTCAAAATCTTAATTTGTTTTTTAAATTATGTTATCAATTAACTTGTATCAATTTTATTAAACAATTATACGTTATTTGAGATTATATAAACGTAAAAATATTTTTTTTTTTTTTTTTTTAAATATACCCATTTTCTACTTTACTTCTTTAAATTTTTGATTCGATTTTTTTCTTTCCCAAATTTTAAGTATTGTTATTTTTTTTTTTTACATAATATACACATACTAAAGAATATTTCATATATGTCTATATCTGTCACAATATATATATATGTAACACTTTAAAAATGATCTATGATTAAATAGTTTCAAATGCTAGAAACAAAAATTAAATGTCAGTGAGTATTATTAATAATACAAAAGCAGAAAAAATCTTTGTAATAAAAAACAACAATATATATATATTAATTGATATGCTATTATATAAGTATGTAGAAATAATTAATTGCTTATTGTGATAATATATAGTCTCAATGGAATGGAATTAATTACTTTGGCCAAAATATACTTTTATATATAGCCATAAATCATTAAGTATATAACATATGTTATCTATAGCTCAAATTTAATATATATGCATATAATGTATCTAAAGATATATTTCATTTTATAAATCTTTTATGGCTTTTAGTTGTAGGAAAATATTAATCTACATCTACATTAAATATTTAAAACTAGAAACATTGATTCATGTAGTAGGAATGTTTTCGGCATACATATGGTTAGTTTATTGATTAATAAATGATGGAAAATACCAGTAGAATTTAAATTGGTTATTTTGAAACATTTTTCAGTCTAAATTTACTCGCGATAGACTTTAATCTAACACCTATATACAAAGTTTGTGATAAAATAAATATAAGCACTATTTTGTGTTTTAAATTATTGTATTGTTATTAATAAAATAAATGTATATACTATACACAATGTAAATTCAACGTGAATAAACTAAAGATAGTAAAATTAATGTTTCCTTAAAAATTTCAGCAAGTTTGGGTTTAGAATGAGGAAAGAAGGGAAAAAAGAGAAAGCAAAAAAAAAAAAAAAAAGTTATATCAAAAACTTTGAAACCAAGTATTTCAAATTAACGATAGTTTATTTGTAGCTTTCTTTTTGTAATAGTTTTATTATTAATTAATGTTTAATTTTTATTTGCATATATGTATAAATAATTAACTAAACACCAATATTTAATTTATGCCATCACAATTTTTTTAATAGATGGTGTAAGTTTAATTAATATTACTTATTTAATATTGACATATATACATTGCATATTTGTGGGTTCAAGAGAAGTATGTGCATGCACATATGCATATGTGTGGAGAGACAAGTTTTTAAACGAAAAAATAAATATTTTGTGATCTTCACATTTATGGATATGTATACAATTAAAAAGGTTTTGTAACATAGTGGCTAATATATCAATCCATGTTCATGATTGAATCCTGAAGTAATTTTTACATTTTTTTTTTAGATAATTGGAGATGTTTAAAAATTCTAATAGTTTTTATTTCTAGATAAACAACTCTAGCTAAACTTAGATAGTCATACAATCATTTGTTTATAAATAGGCATATAGATACTATTACTAAAACAAGAAACAAGAAAAAATATTATTAATAAGCATTTATAAGGCCCGATGGTGATTGCTCTTTTTTAGTGATTTCTTTGTGGGAAAATAGTGGAAAGCTGTTTGTTTTTCAGAAAGTTATTTAAGAGTGCTTTTTATACTTTACTTTTGCAATCTGTATATACTATGATTAAACTCACATTACCCTAAATAGTAATTGAATATATCTATATTCAGATTATGAAAAGATTGTCCAAAAAAGCGAAGATAAATACTATCTTTCTCAATATATTTTCACCAGCAGATAAGATAATGTTGGTCTTTAAATGTATTATTATTTGAAAAGCATTATTGTTTATAATAAAAAGAAGGTAATTGTTTTCCACCGAATTTTTACTAAAAGCTATTGCATAATTTCAAATGAGATGTTAGAAGCAAATTTGTTGATTTAATAAGTATTTTGATAAAGATATGCGTTAAAAGTTGCTTAATTTTTATCAGTAATAGCTTGTTGCTGTTTTAAAATAACTGTAAGCATAAGTTATTATCTATATTTTTAACACCTTGAAAAATAACTACAAGCCTAATATTATTCTGAACTTCATGTATACGGAACATTCTAGTTTCTGAGCACTTTTAAAATAACCAACATAACATTAAAAATGTTCACAAAGGGTACAATTTCTATAGCTTTCCATCAATAAATAGCTAAATTATTAAAAAAAAAAGTAGATCAAAATATATTTATCCATGTTATGTGATTATTTGCAAAGTATTGATTTTAATCTTTACACAACATATAAAACTAAAAAAACTTTTAAGTCTGTGCTAAAAAATAATTTTTAATAACAATTAAAACAGTAAAAAATATCATTTATGACTTTGCTGACAGATAGCTGTTGCATCATCTCAGAATAAAAGAAAAGATATGTGTTTTAATTATATTAATGAAACCATATTTTTATTAAGAAGCTAAATGTATCCTTAAACTTTGTGAATAATTCACAACAGTGTATAATATTAGACAGCAAGAAAAATCTATTTTATGTTAGAAGTTAATTTTTATTAATAAACAAAACAGAAAAATGTATAATGGCAGTTTAAATGTCCCAGCATGATTGTGCCACCTACTCTATGTAAAAATAAATCTATAATTTCATTTTTATAAACAAAATAAATTGTTGTAAAGTGGTTAATTTATTTATAATCAAGTAAATATAAGTACATAATAAATTTAATATATTATAAGGATTGGGGAATTAGAACTCTTTCTCTAACTGCCGTATAGGATGGCACCAAGCTATTTGAACCTGGAAAATTTATATAGTAGGCAGATATTTTATGTTAGATTCCATTTTACTTTGACCAATATGCCCTAGTCACTGGCTAAGGAGAAGCTGAGATTTATACATATAAAATCTTAAACATATTTCAATATTTAAAAAAATAAAATAAAATAAGCCACTGCCAGTAATAATCATGCAAACATTTATTTTCACACATATATAAATTTGAGGAATAAATTAATATTGCTTTAATTTGTTATTATTATTTTAAACATTAGTAAGTCCACACAGATGGACAGTTTATATAATTTAAAATTTTAGAATAGTGATCATAGATAGGCTACATAGAGTACACAATTAAAATATTTTCAAAACATTTAACTCCGGGCTAAAAGTTCATAGCTAAACCAATGCTAGCTTCCTGATATACAGATGCAACCAATGCAATATGAAAATGTTAGCATAAAACCATGCTGACAGAAATGTGCATCTGTAGCATGATATTATTTAAAAGAAATAATCCTCATCCAGTATAGGAATGTGTGTCTGTCTGATGAAGGAATCATATATATAAAACATTAAAAAAGAAATGCTTCATATGGAGAGAGAGCAGTCCTTGCCATCTTGTAGTCCCTATTCATAGAGTGAAAAGAGATCAATGGTGTGGGAAGTACATCCACATTCATTGTGATGTGATGGCTACACCCCTGGGCCATGCATTCATTTGGGATCAGTGCCTTGTATGCTAACACACTTCACACTACATTGGTATAGACATCTATACATCCCTCCACCAGCATCAACTCAACTATAAAACAAATAGTCTGAAATTAAACCCCATATAACCTAACCTCAAACTTAATGACTCTATGCAGCCCTCTACACCAAGCTTTAAATTTAATAATTTAGTTAATAAACAAAAATAATAAAATTAAAAAAAAATAAAAAGAAAAAAATGGAAATGATTGATTAGCAAACTTAATACATAAATAAAAAAAATGATTAACTGACTTAGAGTCCTATTCCTAGTCAGATAAGAGTTTACTTAGTTATATTTTTTCTCTCTCTTATCAAAGTGATATTAAAAGGTTGAATTGACAAATGTTAAACTTTCTGTTTGATCTTGGTGATTCCTCCAGACTTCATCTGATTTATGAAATCCCTTGCTGATCATATAATTTGCTAAAGTTTCTTAGGAGATGTAATCACTACAAGCCATACTTTCTGGAATCATGGTCAGGGAGGTTGCCCATGTCAAGCTTCTACATCATGAAGTCTGCATTATAGCTAGCTGTAATACATAGATTAATAATCAGATTCCTTACTAAATTCCATTATTTTATCTTCTATAATTTCTGGCCTCCCTTATCACAAATTCTTTGGATCAATCGCACACACATGATGTCATTTGTTCTTATAGATTCGGTTGTTTTTCTTTCTGGCCCATGCTTGATGCTTGCATTCGTCACTCTGCTTCAAAGCAAAAAACACAATCTTTAATGTTTATCTCTCATCTGTCCTTTGAATCATTTAAGTGCCCCAAGGGCTAGTTTGCTTTACATTCAAATATATTTTAACAGAACATTTTAAGATTCAAACATGATTTTTAAATTGGAGCTAATTAACATTTTTCTTTTTCATTACTTTTAAACAAAAATGCCAATCTTTATTTCTAGATATTTATTTTAACTTGCTTTTATCTTTTACTTTTAAGTATTTTTTTTAGTTTTTCATCTGTGTGATAATATATATGTTAAAATAACTATTTTCATTTTCTTTTATGTTTTTAATAAATGAATTTTTATTTATGATCTTTTCCTATTTATTTTAATTTTAGAATAATAATAACGGCATATGTAGGCATATGTATACTGTCACAATATATTTTTGTCATTTGGTATTTTTTTGAAAATTATATTCACTGATAAATTAACTACAGGTATAAGAATGTTTTTATTATTATTTCAAAAGGCTTTATTGAACTATAAGTTTACAAAACAATACTTAGTGCCACATGCATAGGGTAGAATAAGAAATAAACTCTGAGGTTTTAAACAAAAGGAGATATGTAGTTTACATTATATACATTTGTAAATAAGCATCTATTTATTTATTCCATGCTAGAGGCAATAAAATTACAAATCTATGTGTATCAGAAAATAATAATAATAATAATAATAATAATAATAATAATAATAATAATAATAATAATAATAATAATAATAATAATAATAATAATAATAATAATAATAATAATAATAATAATAATAATAATAATAATAATAATAATAATAATGCAATCTTGAAATTAGCTTAGCATTTTCTTACTGCTGCATAGCATTTACATCTATTTATGTATATCATTTTCTAATGGTGAGTCATGTCATAAATTTGAGCAGTCACATTAGTGATCATGTGTCTGAATAAACATTAGTTGGTAAGATTTTTTTATCCCTTATGCATATAATATCCATTTTGTTTCTAAATATATTAGGGTGTCTTCTTATATTTGAATCAAACATAAATGTACATGTGGTATAACATAATGAGAATAGTATAAATGTGTTGGCTTGAATGTGTGCATAAATATCATTTTTTAAATCTATTGAAAAATGTATATATGTTGTAATTTTTATTTTTAAATATTTTGGGGATATCCCACCAGATATTATTAAACACGAGGCATGTGAATAGAAAATGTAATTGTGTTTCTGACTCTCTCTTTGGCATTGTAATTAACTAATTAGTTATGTAGCATCATCCTTTTTACATTATCAATTTTCTGCCTTTTAAAAATGCAAAACTTTCCATCATCTAACAAATATGATAATGACTTAAATTTATTTATTTACTTTTTATTAAATCAATCTTGTAAAAAAAAAAATGCTAAGATATTAGGATTTAGATTTAAAATTACTATTATAAATCCTATGGATGTATGTATGTATTTGAATGACTTCATTCATTCCTATAAATGTTCTGAAATTACGAATACATTTGAATTAAGAGTTTCAGAATAACATTCTGTCTCAAATAATTTTCTGACAATATGTACTATTAACCTTCAGCACTACCAATAATAATAAAATATTGTAATTGTATGACTAATGACTTAGGCATGATGCAACATTCAAGCACAACACTTCATTCACCATACTAACCTTATTGCTTTTCTCAGCTGAGAATCAATACAGAACTTTTTACGTTTTGAATGAATATTCTTATCAATTGGTAAATTTGTAGTTTGACAACACATTATTCCTCATATATTTAAAAATATAACATTATAATGCAATCATACGTTTCTTTGTTGTTACTCTATGATTACTAATCTGACTAAATCAGATTATCTAGGAGCTTTCATCTCCAACTAAGAACCATTAATACCCATTTGATAAGCAATGATTTGTTGAGGAAATTATGTTAATTTTATGCCAATTATTTAGAGAAAAATTCTAGATTTTTTATAATTCCTGAACTATCTATCTTAAAAAATTTCCAAGTTGTACAGAGAATATTTTTTTCTCAGATCATGTTTGTGGCATTTGGGGTTTCTTTCTATCAAACCCAATCAAAACTTGAATGTTCAAGAGTCATTAATAAATGTGTGTGTGTATGTTTTATATATAACTAAAAGAAATGGGCTATACCTAACTAAATTCATGTTTGGATTATTGGCACTCACAGTAATTATAGACAGAAATATATATATAGTAATAATAACTGTAATAACGTAATTGTGTCTGGTCATGACTTCTAGGTAATTACAACAAACGTATTTTTCAAAAAGAAACAAAAAAAAAATGACATTGACGTGATCGTTAGAAATCGTGACGTTAAGAGAGAGATGCCTTGGAGCTAATACGTTTTAAAAGAATTAAAATTAACGTGATTTAAATAATTAATAATTTAAATTAAAAGAATTTAAATAACGTAAAACGGTTTTATGCATAAAAAAAAATCCATATATAGTATGTTTGTATTTTAATGTGTGAATTGCTTAATGTCTATTCATAAATTTTTCATTATATGACAGTATTTTATGATTATTGTCTTTCGAACAGTTTAAAATATTTTGCTGAAAATATAATTGTGATGGGCTGCGTTATCATTTTATATTGCAATTGACCAATACAGATATTAGTAATAAGACGTTTAAAATATACACATACTCACACATAGAAAACAAATATGGCTAAGCTATATATATATCTTTCTTATTCATATTTCTCTCTTTACATATATACACAAACCGATCATTATTTGTCTTATTTCGGTTTTTATCTCGTTTTTGTTTAATCACTCTTTTCTTTCTATCTTGTTTTTATCTTTCTCTTTTTCTTTATATATCATTTTCCCCCTCAGTATATATATATACACACACACACACATACACATCAATTCTTGTTTCTCTCCAGTATTTTCTCTTCATTTTCTCTTTCATGTTATTTCTTTCTATATACACATACATCAATTTCATCTTTTTAGCTCATTTTCACTTTATTATTTTTTCTTTGCACATATTGTGTTTCTGTCTTTATATATATATATATATATCCCAAGTCATAAACAAAGGCTTTTTATGGTGACCATAATCAATGGTTAATGAAATATTCAAACATGAAAGTTAATTGCTAATAACTAAACAAACAATATCTGAGCTGAGATAATTTCTACCATCTTTCAAATATAGTGTTGGCTCATTAAAAGCAAGATTCCTTTTTCGATGCAAGCACTCTCTCCTCTCTTCTTTGTTTTTTTACCATTCTCACTTTAATTGGTTTTTTAATCTGACATTTTCCCTATAATTTATATTGGTGTAGGATCCACTCTTCATAAGTTTGCAATGTATTGCAGAATATTAATACTAACAAGGCACTGATGTTGCAAAAACAGTTTACTATAACTGAAAGGAGATCCGTTTATTGCTTTTTAAGTCCTGAAAAAAATGAGTACGGCAAATTTTTAAAGTACACTCTATATGTTTTTGTCATTACAGCGATTATTATTACGATTATTCATATAATAAACAAATATGGACAGGCTGTTTATCAATACACATCAGCCAGCATAGTGATTGTATTGCTTTTTACCATTAATGATATTTCCTTTCAAGTGCTTGATAATTCTCAACTAAAATGTCAATTGAGTTTTCATTAGGTCAGAATGAATGTGTGTGTAAATGAGCCTTTTTAAAAAATATATATTTACAATCATGACTAACAAAACTAAACTATGATATTATTTTTCACAAAAAGGTATAAAGTCATGAGCCAAAGAAGCAATTGGTATCAATAGTGAAAAGTGCTAATAATAGCTTGATTGGTGGAAACAGATTATCATTTGATGATGACATTTTATTTAGATACTTGCAGCTACAGATCACTTTCAAGTGAGAAATGTTTGCATAAATTGGAAAAAGAACTAATATAAAATGTATCTGCTTGAACTTTGTGAAGATAAAAGAAAAAGTGAAAGTTAATTGATTTAAAAAGTGGATATGTACTGTGCTAAAAAGACACAAATATTGGAAATGTAAGTGGAGTAGGATCCATTATAAATAAAACATGGAAGAACCACATTGTGGAGATTGGTGGTGTATCAGACAGAATGAGAAGGTTAATTATTCAACTTAATAGCAGATATCGAATGCAGATAATTCAGGTTTATGCACCAATAAGTTCTCATTGTGATGAAGAAGTAGAGTATGGATGTACAAAAAGCTTTTGATCACACCAAACAACATTTTGAAATTGTCATTGGAGACTTTAATGCTAAAACTGATAAACAATTGAAAGATGAAAGTGCTGTGAGTAAATTTGGCTATGGTGATAGAAATGAGAAAAAAACACAAATTTGTTGAGCTCACAGAAAAGCAAAACATTTTTCTTTTTCTTTCTTTCTTTGCAAAAAAATGCTAAACAAAAATGGACATAAAAGCATCCACATGAAAGTACAGCATAATTGGATTATTTTTTGATTAACAGAAAATTTGTATTTCAGAATTGTAATGTTCTTAATAGATTCAACACTGGAAATAATCATTTATAAGTGAAATATAAGATTTGTTAATGCAAAACTAAAATGATAAATAATATTAGAAAAAAAACAGTATTATCTGTTAATATTCCTAATTTTCAGAAACACTCCCATGACTTTAATTAAAAATTTGCAAATCATTTAAAAATGTAATATATATATATAAAACATTTTTTTTTTAAAAAAAAAAAGATATTTATTTAATTTGAGAAGTAATGCATTAAAAAACATTCTTCTTCATGAATTATAATTATTATTGTGACATGTTAATTTTAAATAAAAGCATAAATTAGTTCATTCAACCAATATTAAAGTATTTATTTTGATTATAAAATGTATTGGCTGAATTAATTAATATATGAACACCTCATGCTTTTATTTAAAGCTAACATATAACAACAAAAATTGTAATTCAAGAAAAAATGTATTTTTTTTTTGCTTTTTAATACATTAATTCTCAAATTAAGTAAAAATATTTTTGTCAAGCGTTGTTAGCCGAGAGGTCATCACGGCCGCCTTGTAAGCAAATAGTTGGTTGCAGATGGTTGTGGGTTCGTGTCCTGGTCGATGCTATGACATATGAAAAAAAAAATAATTTTTTATTTTTTTTATATATAAATATTATTTGATATTTTATAATGTTTGGGTATATAATTAATTGTCTAAATTTATTTGCAAGATTTTTGTTTTATGAAAACAGCAGTATAAAAAGCAAGTTTTATATACACAGTCCATAGGGAAAATAAAGATTTTATCCTTTATTTATTTTTCTTCCTATTTTAATTAACTGCAAATACATCTTCAATTTTTGCTTCAAATTAAATAAAAACATTAAAAAGTCAAATGTAAGATTTTTGCTTTTATTAATCTATTCAAGATCCAACTGCTCTCAGTCTTATTTGAAAGATCGTAGTGACAATGTTCATAGTGACAACTTCAGCCATATTTGCAATAATTTATTTTTGCAATTAAACCTTTATTCTACATATATTTTGATAATATTTACATTATTTATTAAAAATATAAGTTTAAAATGAAAGACTTTCTAAAAGATAAAATTTGAACTTTGTAAAATAAAAAAATAAAATACTAAACAGAACTTATAAATGTAGCATTAGCTTTTTTTGTATTGGATCATAACTTACAAAACAAATTTTCACTAACATAAAAGCAATTATTTTAGCCAATAAAAACAATTTTTATCATAAAGTAACTACAGTATTTGAGGCTTGTATGCTTAAAATTGAACATTTTCAAATAAAATTTAATTGTAAATCACATACCTTTTTTCACTTAAAATAAATATTTTAAAAAATATGTTATATAAATAAACTCAAATATGTATAAAAATTACTGAAAATTGCAATTATTTTTTCCAAAGTATTAAAATGCCATGCTAAAAAAACCTCAGGTCAAATAATTTACAAATGAGTGATGCGGTTGGTTCCTTTTGATTATAATATAACCAATCAGGACATTGTTGGCTTACTTTTATTTAGAAAATTTGCATGATGTTTGCATAAATCTGATATGTTTAGATATTTTTTAAAACTAATAATTTTAGTTCTGATTTGTATGTAAAAAAAGTAAACTGGCAAACTAACATTATAAATAAATGCAAAGTAGTAAAAAAAGCTAAATCAACAGTGGAAACCCCAAAATTAGTATTTTTGTAATGATTAACAAAAAAAATTTAAGGCAGCAGTTTAAAAAAGAAATTCAACACAAACAAATCAAAAGTCAATTAAGATTTTTCTTTTAATTTTTCTTTTTTTTTACAAAGCAAATGAAAAAAATCTGTTTAAAAATGGTATGCTGTATATTGCCCATGGTTTAAAACTTACCAAAATAATTTGAATGTGATTTGAAATATAGCCTGCCAGTACTGTTAGCAAAAACAACTCTAAAACATACCATTGTTATACTACATTATCATTGAAACAACACATGTAGAAAACTTGAAGAAAATATGTTAAGTAGAAGTTTGTTAAAAATTGATTACAAGATTTGACTCAAATAAACAGAAGTTTTAAGTTCAATAAAAGTATTTAATAAGAAAATAATTGATACTTTTAAGAATTATAAGAAGGATAGCTGATGCAAAAAAGAACAATACACCCTTAAATTTTCTACTAAAGCAAAACAATATTGAAGAAAAGGAATATGGATTTTTTTTAAATGATCCATTAACCTATAATAGCAGCAATTGTTATGTGATTCTTCTATCAATTCCTAAATACCTTAATTTCATATTATTTTTTTCAGTTAAACTGTTAATCATCTCAGTATCTTCCTAAGTATGTCTCTATTTTGCAAAAATCAAATTAATTTTAATTTAGCACATATAATTTTATTTTCATAAACTCTTTCTGTTTAGCATTATTTCATACTGCTTGTAGTCTAGACAAAGCTGTAATTTTTTTTATCTTATCAAATGATAGCTTTTTTACTAATTTTAAAAAGAAATATAATAAAATGTATTGTAACTAATGGAAACAATAATAAGAAGCAAAATTATTTTATTAAAATTATTGATTATAAGAAAACAATTAACTAATTATAAAAAACTGCCAATTAAATTCAGTTAACAAAAGTACTTTTATTTCATTTTTTGGCTATATTTTGAAACCTTTTTTGTTTTACAAATAATTTAATATTTATTGTGAATAATGATTATTGTGGATTAAGAAAAAATGAATAGAGTTTTGTATAATAATACAAAAAAGAATTAATAACAATATAAAGAAATATAATTGGAAATTGACAATGAAAGTTATAGAAGAGAATAAGAATCTCAAAAGTATAAATCAACACTTTGGTAGTAGAAGGACAGTTATTTCTGCAATAAAAGTAAAAGATGGTACTAAAAATAAAGTTTTCATCATAAAATGTTCAAAAGAGTTCTATTAAAAATTGCGTAGTGATAAAGAACAAGAAAACAAAGTATCCCCTATGGTTTTCACATCTTTTGAATTGCCCAATATTTTAAATAAAGAAGTGAAACATGCAATTAGATTTATAAAAAAAGAAAAGAAACTCCAGGAAATGATGGAATTGTAATTGATATCTTAAAAGAAGCATGTAAAGAAATTGTTGGTAAAGTTATATGCCAAATACCTAATTGATAAAGATGAACCAGATGATTGGAATAATGCTATAATAATATTGACAATTAATTTTTTTTTTTTTAAAAAAATCAGAAATTATAGACCTATCAGTTCTAAAAAAAACCTTTTCCATGACAATTACAACTTGTTTTCAGCAAATTTTACATTCTAATCAACCAAAAGAAAAAGCAGGATTTTAAAATGGTTTTATCACAGCTGGTCACATCTAGGTACTGTGATGCCATTATGTTTTAGATTTATAGATTATAAAAATGCATTTTCTTATATAATTAAAGTATTGGACTATCAAGATATTATCATATTCTAAAAAATATTTATCAAAAATGTAACAGCAATGATTATGATACTAAAAAGATTAACATTTAGAATATATATTACAGAGTGATTCCATATCTCCAAAATTTTCTACAACAATTTTACATGAAGTATTTTACAGATTAAAATAGAAAGCCAAGGAAGCAAAATTAAATGGAGATTATTTAAGACGTCTAAACTTTTCAGATGATGTAGTTGTTTTTGTAAATAATTCTTTAGAGCTTTATGAAATGTTACAGGAGAATATATCATATGAAAAAAATAGTAGAATTAAAGATAAATGCTATAAAAAAACTAAAATAATGTTCAATGGATTGTTTCAAAAGAAGAAAATAAAGATCCAAAATCATAAGTTAAAACAATCTAATAACTATAAATACTTTGGTCAGTTTATGAATACAGACAAAACTAAACAGGCCTTTGCTGGAAACAACTTAATATTAATAAAATAAAATGTTCTTATGAATTTGTAAAAAAAAGTTTTTAATAGGGGTTTTACCAGTTCTTGCTTATGAATGTAAGACTTGGAAAGAAAAGATATAGGGATTTTCTACCAATCAAGGAATCAAAGGTGAAATACTTGGGTGAAAGAACAAACACGGATTTCTGGAAATATTGAAAAAATTAAGAAAGCTGGACTGAATATACTGCTAGAAAAGATAACAATAAATGGACATTAAAATTTTAAATTGGAGCCCAAAAGGTTTACAATATTTAGAAAGAGATCCCATATTACATGAATAGAGGAAATAAATATATGTGTTACTGTATTGTGGAGAAGAGAAGTAAAAGATTGGAGAAACTGAATTAAGCATAGAAAGACATTTATTCTGCAGTGCATCAATAATGATTAAAAGTAATAATGATGAATGATTTAAGATGAACTTTTACAAAACAGATTCAAGTCAGTTTAGGTACTCATCAATTGGTTTAGAGTATTCTTATATCTATTTATTTAATAAATTTTGCACAATAACAGTCCTATGTATAACTAATTTAGTTAATGTCATTTTATCTCTAAAAATATTTTATTTTAGTTTTTAAAATAAATTTTATTGTTACTCATACAATTGATTCAAGCCATGCAAGGCTAATAGAAAGTTTCTGCTGACTCAACTAGGATGGCTCTTGTGTTCCATTCCAAAGGCTTGAAGTCTTAATTGGTAGGTGTCTCATTGTTCTGGGGCATAACATCTATATAGGCCCCATGTGTTGTTAAATAGGTATTTTGTAGACAAGAGTAGATCCTTTGCTTGCAGGGCCTTCAGATGGGTTTTAAATATTGCTGATGGGTCAGGTCTGTGTAGTGTTAATTTAGATCTGCACCTGGCCATCCATAGGGCATATGAGATAAAAGTGGCCAGGTGGATGAGGAGGTAGGGGGGGAGTAGGTATAAGAGAGTGGGGAATTTTTGTTTGAGAAAAGGGGAAAAGGTTTTTTGGGGGGCTCTGGATTTAGAAGCAGGTATGCTTCCCAGATGTTGATTTTGTTCTCGAAAGCTAAGGTGGAATTGCCATTGTGTCTGAGAAGTTTACTGACAATGCTGTCTATCCAGGCAATGTGTGGAGATGGCGATAGGTCTGTGGGGATGCCAGGATTTATGATGACTGTTAAGGAGTATTTTTTAATAAGGCTATGGACCAAGGAGTGCTGTTTCTGGTGCATGATTGTATTTAGTGAATGGAGGGACAAGCCGTTGAGCTTCCTGTGCTGATAAAGACGAGCTGAGCTATTTATTTTATTTTATAACTTCTTAAAACCAATAAAAGCAGATTAAAGTCTTGCATTGACTTCAACCTTTGAGATCTCTTTTCTATCTTAAGTGCTATTAGGATATTCAATTTGGTTCACTTTTCAACTTGTTTAATATCTAAGCTAAAAAAATGCTGAAAAAGTTTCTTTCAGCAATACTTGAGTATTATAATGTTTATAGATTATATTCAAAACATTACCAACTTTTTAAAAACCTCCTTTGAATTGGCCAATGGCAAAACTTGCTATTAAACATTCATAATGCCATTTTAAAACTGTTCCAAAAATCACTTTCACATAAATGAGAAGCAGAGATAGAATTAATATATCTTCTTGTTAAACATAATTTTTTATTTTAAATGCCTAACGTTTCCCTGCATAAATAGCATTTCACTCATGCTATCATTAAGACACTAATATAAATTAATTTCAAAGCTATCATAATACTTTTTAATTAACCATTGAACGTTTTGGTCAAATTCATACAAGCAATAATATATTATAGAATTAAAACAGGCAAAGCTCTCTCCATACAGTAGTGCCACTCAGTGCAGGCCAGAGTAATCAATGGATGCCAAAAGTCTTCTGCATAAAATCTCTAACTGGTGTCCTACTCATCCATCCAGGATGAGTAAGCCATTGTGCAGAAGCCTTCTGACATCCATTGATTACTCTGGCTTGCACTGAATGGCACTACTGTATGGAAAAAGTTTTGCCTGCTTTAATAACAGTTATAAGCAAGCATAAGAAATGGTAATCATGTGATGTTTAGTGGTATATTATAGCATAATGCTTTTCTTGCATTTGTCTGGCAAGAAAAAAACCTTAATTCCCTAAAGCTATTTTGAGACTTTTGTCATTCACGTCTGTGGCTAAAATCAACCTATTAATAGTTGTCTCTATGTAATAATTGACCTGCAGCATGGTTTGCTCAGAAAATTAATTATAGCTGCGTGCAGTGTTTATATTTTATCTTTTTAATAAAACTTCCACATGGTTTGGTTCATTTGGTAAAGCATCTGTTTGTGATAAGGGACGTCTGACACTCGATCTTCTTATTAATTTCTGAGCAATAAAACCATATAATAAATAATATTTCTGTAGTGTAATTTTCACTACACCACTCTTGTGCAAGGTAAGGACTGTTTCTATGGGCTTTTAACACCTTGTGGAGGGTTGTAATCGCAAACATATGACTAAAGATATATGTGTATAAGTTTTATGATCCCAAGATGCACATTTCGTGCTGTACCAGCATTTATTAGTTGGCTCAGACTACAATCTCTTACACATATCTTTATCATTGTTCAATATATATATAGCAAATTACTACAATTTAATTGATGCGTCAAACAGGATACCCTCACAACTTGACACAAATCACTTTTTAAAAGTATATTAATATTTTCTTTTTTAGTTATTCATTAGACTAGAGATTATCCAATAATGAATAATGCAAGGTTTTCTGAAATATTATTTATTATTGGATAATTTCTAGTCTAATAAATGACTAATAAAATTATTAATAAAGCCATATGTCTTTTTTCTTTCTTAATGAACAGAAAATGAACACAGAAAGATAGAAAAAAAAAAATTGTTTCCATAATTGACTTGGTAATAATTAAATAAAAAACCGGAAATAATTTATTTCCATAATGACTCGAAATTACCGCGGCTACAAATTAGAAACTCCTCTCTTTTTTTTTATTTATTGCTAATGAATATATACATATACACACACCTGTTCCAATTACCTGTTTGAAAGAATGCTCTGAGCAGTTTTAACTTAATGGCAATAATAACGAACTCAAAAGTGAGAAATTATTGGATGAATTACAACGAAGTTAATTGTAAAAATTTCAAATAACACTGCTGTGCGTAGGAATAAATGTACAATTTTAAAACTCAAAAAGGTTAATTATTTATAAATACGTGACACAAAACAAATAATCTGTAATATAAAAATTATTATTATTTATATGTAGTTTTTCTTTCCTACGAAATAAAGAATTTAGTAAAATTTATAAAATGATGAATATTAAAGATGTGATAAGTGATTAATATATTGCCCACTGGCAACGACTGAGTTATTTATTGCTTGATTATAGTAAGCTATTGTATAGCTACCTCAACCTATTTTCCGGTATTAAACATGACAGATACATCATTATCTGATATTGTTCATGTCTATACATCTCATTAATTTTTGTCTGTGTTTTAGAAAGTATAAATGCAAACTGTTAACATTAAAATGTTTTAAACAAGAATCTACCGGATTAGTTTTATAAAACATCATCTACCCAAAATAATTAAAGCATTTAATTTAATTATATAACAACGTATTTGCATAACCGCTTAAATACATAAACACATGTGCATAAATGTATATATAAATATTGACAATCTTAATTATAGCAAAATGTAAGCGTAACATGAAGTCAAAAACTATTATAAAGTATGAATGAATGAACACATTCATAAATGGATGTCTATATAGAAGAATGGAAAAAATAAAATAAAAATATTGTTAGAACATGGCTGAGTCACTTTTAGAAAATTAGAATAATACAAAATAAATATCAGTATAGATGTTTAATTTTAAAAAAAGTACAAGCATTTAAAAAATAAATGACAATATTTAAAATTATATTAATTTTTTATGTAGATATTTAAAAGCGATATAACTGTAGATTGATTAATAGATTGAAATATAGAAAGGAAGAGAGAAAGGAAAATATATACATAAATAGATAGATGGCAGGATGGATAGATATATGTAAGGATAACCAAATAAAAAGGTGTATGAATGGGTGTTTGAATAAATAGATGAACAAAAAGATGGATAGATAGATGAATGGTTAGTATCACTAATGTATAGATAGACTAATGAGTAGATAGATTTAAAAATACTATTAATCTTATAATCATATTATCAACTAATTTAGATTGGAATAGAGATATCCATTTTCAAATAAAAATGCATTTTAATAATCTTAAAAATAGAAATGCAACATAATTATGATAGGAAAAGTGTGTGGGAAGGCAGGAGATTAAAATATAATAATATATTTTTTCAAATCTCTTAGAATTTATTAAAATTATAAGTATTCATGAATATTTTTTGTTGTTTTTAAATATGCTTCTACGTTGTAAATATTATTAATTATCCAATATCGAAAAAGCATGTTCAAAAATTTTGTTAAATATCTTGCTTACGGTTGTACGAGTGATTTACTAGGGACTTATTATAAATTTAAAAAGGAAATAAATTCTGTAATAAATATATTTTGATGCAGAGAAAGTTTAGTAAAGTATGATAATAAAAAAAAGAGTTTGTGTTTTATTTTGATTTGGTGCGAGGGTAGAGTGTAAGTTCTGGAGTTTAGATCCATAGACTGTTGCCCAGTTCTGTTACTTCTGATAATCGAAGTTCTTATGGATCCCTTTATAATAAATCATTTTATTATTTATTAATTTAGTTAAAATATTTGACTCAGTTAACGAAAAATATTTATATTATTTGGATGTATGATTCTATATACATTGAAGTTTATTTATAATACACCGCTACATATTATGATGAAAGTTTTAAGGTAAATACTGTAAATAAAAACTAGGGTTAAATAAGATATGCGCAATCTATAAATTGGTTAATTTGATGGCAATAGGACTTGGAAATTTTTTTTAAAAAGTGATTGAATAGCTTTATTGCTCAAGAGTTGGTAAAAAGTTTGTCAAGTACCTTTTGCTCCAGACCACTTGTCTTTGGAATATATCATCGCAGCATAATATAGTAAGCATCAGAATGCGTTATAAGTTTAATAAGTTACGCCGATTAAAAACAAAACAAACACGTCATTACTTTGGCTTTTATATATATATCATTAACTGGTGTCTACGCTATTTTTTCCAATTCAGACAGGGATTTACAGAATGTCTGTAATGTTTTGAATGAACCTACAAAAACTTTATTTAGTAATTAGAATCATGTACCGGAAGATTAAAAAAAATGGATATAAAATTAATTATATTCAAGTCTTGCGTTGGTGGTCGAGAGGTCTGCGCGACTGCCTTGCACTTGCAGGCAGTTGCCCGGGTTGCGGGTTCGCGTCCCGGCCGATGCTATGACACTTAAAAAAAATTAATTATATTCAAAAGATATATATATATATCTGATAGTACATCTAAAATAAACACTACTAAAAAATTCTATATCAATTTTATATCACACTTACAGGTTTATGAATCAACAAGATTATCAAATAAATTTGTTCTAAGGATTTGAAAGGTACTAAATTTAATGAAGTAGTTTAACAAATAGTTCTAAGATCAGGATGATAAAATTAAAATATGTAATGCTAGAATGCAGTTATTTATTTATTAATGAGTTCAGATATTTATTATAGATAAGAATTAAACAGTCTGGTTTAACTATATAATCAATTCACCTTTATCACAAAATATAATGGATCTTTATGCGAGGACTCACCATAGAGATCATCATCTCAAATCTTTTTTTAAAAAAATTGAAACCATTTTTACAAACATTCATCTTTTTTTTTAAATGATCGCCATTGATTTTATATAAAAAAAAAAGCATATGAATTTATTGCTTGGGAATACATAAAAAGTTCAAATGCCAAAACTGTGAATAGCAGAATAAATCCCGAGACTTCCTGATCTTAAGTCAGATACTCTACAAACTGTGCAGGGCTGTAAGATTATCATTTTATAAGATAGTTGCTTCATTAAAGCTACATAATCTGAGGATAAAATTGTGACATTCACACTAAAACGATACAGTACAATACAGAATTTAATCATTATACAATATATAATATTATGTTTCATTATAGAATTAAAATATTGTTAATGTACTTATCTAATTTTTACCAGTGTCCTTGCAATATAACCAATGTGTTCATTTATGATCTATTCTAAGTAAAGACAATTTTCATCATTACTAACTGGAAAAATAAAAAAACGGTTTTATTCAGCTCAATACATCATAATCAAAAATGTACTTTGATCACATACAATAACAAAATAAATTAATAATAAATTTTAAAATATATTCATTACTAAAATATATCCATTCATACAATTTTGGATTAAAATTCTTATGAACAGTAATTTTGCTTGCAATAAAAAATATGGTCATCATGGTTGTAAATTATTTTGGGTAAAAAAAAAAAAAGAAGGGAATTTGATTTTCTATGCTATTTAATCAATTTTCTATTAAACTATATTATTTATTTGAAGAATTTTAAGATTAATTTCATAATTTATTTCTGACAAATTCAAGTTAATGACTATTTTTATTGCAAATGTAAAAATTACAGTATCATCTAAAAAGAAAATACAAATTTTATTCAATACAAAACTAAATATAAATTTTGGTCATTTGCAACAGCAAAGTGTATCGATGTAAAATTTTAATATGTATACATTAGCTGAAATATATGCATTCAAGTAATGTTGGATTAAAATTCTTTCATAGCAAAAATATGGTTATCATAATTGCACATTATTTTGAATAAAAAAGAAAAAATAATAATTGATACATTATGCAATTAATAATCAACTTTATATAATTAAAGGTTGCTAAATATAAATTAAAAATATTTATTTGCTCAATTTTAAATCAGTAATCTAATAATTTATTTCTGATGCATGAAAATGGTATATTTTATCACAGACATAAAATACAATATTGGTATGATTTAACCATTTACAATCAACTATATATTACATTTCTTTATCTAACTTTTATTTAATTTTGATTAAATTTATTTAAAATAAAAATAATTATCAGTGCTGTAAAATTTTAAAAAAACTTTGGTAATAAAACAGAATATTAAGTTATTTTTTTCTACATATTTTATTTTAATTTAATGAACTATGATTCAAAAAATATCATCTTTGGACTATGTAATAATTTAAAATAGTGAATTGTTAATCAAAAAACTATAATTTTTTTTAAAAAAATTATAGTTACTAAGATGTTTCTATATAGTATATACTTAATCATAGGTTAGTATTTATTATTATTAAAATGTTTAGTAAAATGTTTATTTATTAATTATTCTTTTATTTTGCTGCCAAGCTTTATTATTTAATTGAATTTTTATATATTTTGAATTTAAAATAATTTTTTTAAAATAAAAATTCATTATAATTGTTTATTTTTTATGTGAGGTTTTTGATTTATGAAACATTTTAAGGAACCAATTGATCTCACTGTCCAGGGTAAATTCTTATTCAATATCGATGGAGTAGATGTTTTACATAACAAACTTGAATTTTATATACCAGTTAGAATTATCAAAACTATACTGAAAGTGCTAATTAATAAAAATAACATTTTTAAAGTACAAAAAGTTCTGAATTTTTTTAATATGAACTAATATGAACATATGATTTGTAATTTTTAAATAAAAATAGTAGTACATAATTTAATGTATAATTTTATAATAATATAAATTTTAAAAACTTGTGTAACTTCTTAAAAAAATAATATTTTGCAAAAGAATACAAATGTGTAGCTTAGTAAAAATATTACAAAATAATGAAGCTATTATTTGTTAACGATTTCTTAATGCATTGACAATGCACATTTGCATAATTTACAAAAATAATACAAATTAATAAAATCTTACTTTTGAAAAAAAATCAAATATTATTATTACAATAAATGGCATACTACATTAAAATTTATTAACAAATTACATTGCTATAATTTTGTATTATTTTTTTATTAAATTACACAAAATTGTACCATTTGTTAATTAATATTTAATAAATTTTGAAAGTTTTTACAAGTTGTATTGTGTTATTATAAAATGCAAATATTTTTTTAAAATTATATTTAATGTAACAAGGTCTTTTTTTTTGAATAATGATTGTAAACTTTTGCAAAAATACATTTACTTATTTAAAAATCAAAAATAATTATTTTTGAAAACAAATTGTTTGTTTCAACAATTATAATAAATGGTAAAAACTGTTTAGTTTAATTAATTTTTTTAAATTAAAAAAAATTCTAATAATGTTTTTTTAATTGCAAATTGTAATGAGTAAAGAAAATTGTTTGAATTTTTTTAATATTAGCATTTTCAGTAAGGCTTTCCCAGCTTTTTCGGTTTGTAAAACTCAAATCTATTCTAGAGAAAGCCTATTCCATCAATATTAAATAATCTAAAAAAAGTTTACATCCAATAAAAATATATGAAATAAAACTTTTACTAAATCAAGCAACATAATGTTAACAATTAATTATGATTTTGTTAAAAAATTAGAAGAATTTATTGGCAATAATAATTACAATATATTGTAATGATCCGGAGAATAGCACTTAAAGTGATCTGCACTACAGGGCGCCATATGGGCATTTGAACCTAGAAAAATTTATAATGTAGGCAGATACATAAGTCAAAAAAAATTTTTATTTTTTATTTTATTTATATATTTTGATATCTGGTTGTTAGCCCATGTCACTAGCTCAGGGAGTAGCAGAGATTTAATAATATAATATCTTATCTAATTATATTTCAATATTAAAAAATAAATAAAATAAGCCACTGCCAGTAATTAACATACAAAAATTTATTTACGCACATATATATATATATAAGATTTAACATGGTTATTTTAATATGTTTACTTTAACATTTAACATTATTTTTACTTTTATTTTAGATTTTTAATTTACATTTTAAATTTTATACTATTATTAGTTTGCACAGATTTGTTTAAAAATGTTGAGTATAGATCGGTTACATAGATTCCACGGTCAAAAACATTTCAAAATAAACATAAACGATCAAAATACAAAATCATTGGTACCGTCAATTGCAGAGGGAAATTTATAAGTAACCCAATAGCATTCACCATAAGATGCTTGCATTGTCACCAATAACTTAAAAGACCTCAGAATAAATACATTTTAGATACTCACCGTAAGGTATCATTATTTATCAAATGTCTATATATTTTGATCAAATATGAAAACCCAAAACATAATTAACCGATAACGAATCCATGCAAGCATCTATAAACAACTTAAATTTAATGCATTTTTATTTAGTGTCGAGTATAAATAGACTACATAGAGTTGCATTTGAAGATAAAACATTCTATCCCTATTTAACCTTAGGCTAAAAGTTCGCAGTCAAACTGGCGTCAATCCACCTGATATATCGATGTATTCAATGTAATACGAAATACGGCAGCACAAAAAGTTAAGAGAAGAAATTGCCTCTCATCAGATAGGAATACTACATCTATCTGACAAGAAGAGCAATAAAAAAAAACTCCATAGAAAGGAACTGCGTTCTCCATCTTATAATTCCTTCCATAGGCAAACGGAAGTGTGCGGCGTATACTAGCGATTCTGCCCGTAGCGAATCTTGCATTACATCTACTAACTACACCAATATATCCAATCCATTGACCCAATTCAACAACAACACAAATAACCTAAGATTACCCTCCCCTAATATAACTTTACAAATCTATATAGCCATTCACGCCCGACTTAAGTTTAACATTGATATATTTTAATTTATCGGAAAACAGAAATCATAATAAAACTTAAGGAACAAAAAATATAAATGGAAATGATTTAAAATAAAAAAAATATACATCAAATAACACTATTAATAAAGAATTTAGTTTGGTCAGATAGGATTCTATTGCATTATTTGCTAAAAGGTTTTAAAATTTAGAGTTCTTATTTTTTCAAGTGTATATAAAGTTCTTACGATTTTTAAAACATCCAACTTTATCTGTTGCTTGCCATGAACATGAATTCCCATGCCGTCCTAAAGGGGTTGATCTTCTGTAGGCTGATTTATTTATTCATCTGGAGGTTTTTGCTTTAACTGGTCCTCAATGTAGAAAACGATAGTTCATTTCTCTTTCTTTCTTAGAAGAACTGAAGGGATTGAAGAGTGTGTCTTTTCAATCCCTTCTCCTTCACCTCTGCACTAACACATATCTGTTTACTCTTTATAACTAATTAATAATTTCCAAACTTTTCCTTTTATATTAATTTTAAGGATTCAATTGACATTACGTCATCGATGATGATGATCCTTCCATTGAAGTCCAATTTCCCCGATGGATTTCTTTCATTGGCCATTCTGTTCCTATTGTTTTTCCTCTCCTATCTGACCATTGCTTATACATTTGAAATGCCCAAGGGCTAGCTTACTAATTAAAATAATCATTTCCATTTTACAAAAGATTAATTAATTTGTTTTCAAACTTAAACATATATTTTTATCTCTAAATCTTTTCTGCAAATTTAGTTTTAAAATATTTTTCTTTAATAAAGTTTTATTTTAATAATTATTTATCTGTGCGATTTTATATATATGCAAGTTTAAAATGATTTTTTATTTTTCAATTTTTAATTCTTAAAAAGGAAGTTTTTATTTGCGAATTTTTATTCTTTTCATGTTTACTAATAAAAAACAATGTAACGTACGTATGTGCCCATTACAATATATATATATATATATATATATATATATATATTGTAACCTTCTCCCAAGACCGCTGTACTATAAATGAATCATATCACATGTTTTAGGCACCATAATCAAATACTGTACCTTAGCTACAACCAATAATCATGCCATCCACATTGATCAGCATAATCACAACTGTAACCTGGCAACAGCCTTCATCTACTAAACAGTCATGTCACATTGGCAAGTGCCATAATCGCATCTGTAACCTAGCTTCCTGATCTAGCTGGTCACCAATGAATCATACCGCAAATTTTAATGATCAAATTCTCTTATGGAACCTAACGTATTCACACGATCAAGAATATAAGCATGAAGAAACAAAAATGCAAAACTAACGAAAATGATTCCTGGATTGAATAAAACTAGCATGAAACTGTCGATCTAAAGAAGATCACAAGGCAACTAATAAAGATAAAAACTTCTGGTCCAACCAGCTCTAAAATCCACACAAACAAAATGTGACGAGTTAAATTTGATATTCAGCAAATTAATAAATAACTAATAATTATATGTCTGGAGTGATTATGAAATTAAACTTATAAATGAAATGATAAGTAAATTATGATGTAGATGACTAAATGGATGATAGCAAGAAATAATAATTAAATAGAGGAATGAAATGAGTCTAAGCATGAAGAGAAAAGAACGAAGATGTATGAGAATACTGAATGATTAAGATGATGATAGAATAAGAGTTAATGAATAGATAAGTTGATAAAAAAATAAAAGTTAATGTATGATCAATCAATTATAATAATGAATTAATGTCAAATGAGAATGAATAAATAAAAGAATGGATCAAGATAAAATTGAAGAAAAATGTTAATGATGGAGACTGAAATCTTAAACTATAAACTAATATAGTATTAAGTGATAAAAGTAGGGATTTCAAGCTTGACACAACCAGAATATTATCATGAAGTTAAAACAAACTATACATTTTATACCAAATGAAAATAATTTGCATCTTAAAGCTTTGTTGACTTTCATAAAACAGTGCAAGTAATCTATTTCAAGTCTAACTATAACAATTGACTAAATATAAATTTCATTACAAATTTAAATTGTATCTCGAAATTTAACAACTAATTCTTCTCAGGGTTCAAACACTCAAAATCATTATATAAATTATATTTGGATCAGTAAGAGGGATTTTACTACTACCCAAACATAATGCACAAAACAGCTCTTAATATAAACTCAAATTAAGAATTATATTTAGCAGTTACTCATAAACTTTCTAACTAATATAAACTTTAAAATTTATGACTGGGAATGACTTTTTAATAATTAAAATCAATAACTTACCAAATTCCCTTTCTTCACTTATTATAAACCATGTGATCAAGATCAGTGAATGACAGCTTTATGGATTTAACTAAATCAATTAAATCAATATTATGTTTAGTGTTTAATATATTACTTAAAACAATCTGTATTTTAAGTTATTAACATTTTAATTATTGTGTGATGATGCATTAGATGTACCAATAAATTATAAGACTTACCAAAACTATTATAATATAGCATAATATAGTTAATAGTACTATATTAGTTGATGATGATTTCAATTTATGATCTTCTGCTAGGTTGATAGCAATAACAATAATAGTGTATAGATGTGGTAATTAGCAATAAGACTACATGCAACTACATAAATTTTTAAATACAACAAACTTTATTTACACTATGTACAAATTTTTAATTCACAGATATGGCATGAAATAAAACTAATCTACTAAAATAATTTATGGATGGGACAAATACTTATTATCCCCTTGACCATATATTCAGCAAATGATACAACCAAGTAGAAAATAATGTTCAAAATATCATTTGATACTCTTTGGTATATTTATAGAATCAGATAATAAAACCTATTTAAGCTGCACTAGCACTTAAATTCCATAATAGCAGTATATTTAGAACTCTAGGATATGCACAAAGTTTAAATTTAGAATTCCAACATTATAAAGTATTTCATTATCCCAAAGCCCTATCTTTTATCAGAATATGATAAGGGTAATTATCATATTCTGTGCAATTACTAACTTATTTAACTTTGAAATGAATAAGTTTAGTGCATTAAATGAAGACCAGACATTAAAAGTCAAATACACATAGATTTCATTAAGCATTACCTATGTCCCAAGCTCAACCCTTGAATATGTAACTGATCTTACAATTTTATTGTCACATCGTTATTTGATGAAAATGAATCCATTCTGCCAATGTGCATCTCTTACTTGTACATCTAAAATTTTCCACAATCATTAATCGATTCTGGTTTGGTTTATCAGTACCGATGATGATCATACAACATCATAAACACTATTTCAATTAAGAAAACACTATGCTAGATCAGTGTTCCCAACTCTAATATTGTTTTTATACTTGCTATATGATCTGGACCTATTGTACTTCACCATACACGGTGGAAAAACTATCTCTATATTATCATGAGGAATTTAACACTAAGATGGGAGACTTTATAAAAACAACATGACAGTTGTATAATAATATATGGCTGATTCTATACCTCTCTATGGGTATACATACATGTGTGGGCCTTGCCTCACCACGAAAAGACTAGAATTCAAACCATAGATATCCTTTCTTTTTAGGATTATTTATACTAATGAGCATTAATTACTACTCAGATTCTACCCATCTTTTCTCTCATGAAATTAGCCATAGGTGACACTCCATCAGCCTATGCTCCATATAAATATTAATATATTGGATGCCATTCAATTGGAACATCCCATTAACTAAAAACTGTCACTAGTCATTCTCAAATTATAGCAAGATAAAAACAATACCAACAATAACAGTGAAAATCTACGTATTCCATTTTATAATGTAAACTCATTAATGTATTAACAGCCAAATCAAAATACCTATGTCCAATGATCGTTAATCATTTTAGAATGACAACTATATTTTTATTAAAGAGAGCACAATGGATTTAAACAATAAAGATCAAACCTGTATTTGTATTCAAAGTGGACACATTCACTTCTATAGCAAATTACAAAATGAAAAAGGTTTATATCAAATTTTCTTTTATATCAGAAAATAATTCAGTCATGCCAATATAGATATTTTTGATAAAATGTCTGTACATTTACCTTTTTTTATATATACCTTAAAATTAGTTTTAGACTATGAGAGAAGTAAATATTTTTTATCACTCTCTCTAAATAAATGATATATATATTCTCCGGTTTTCTCTTAACTAAAAAAAAAAAACATACATAAAATAGATATATATATATTACACCTTTCTTTTCTTGAACTTAATATATATATTTTTCATGCCACAGTAAAATGCATAGGTTTTATAAACAAAATTTCTAAACAACACATTATGTAAGTAATATATATAACACAGCAGTAATAAAAAAAAATAATAAGAGTACACTTTTATCCATTAAAATTTTATATTCTGTTCATCCAATTTATTTTGTCCTGGTGAGTTAGAATAATAAAAACGACTCTTAAGAATGAATATTGTGGTTAGCAAAACATTCCCGATAACGCATATATATTTTATTCTCCTGTGGGGTGTGAAATGAGCAAATTTTAAGACTTATCCAAAAGTAAAATTATTTAATGGCTTTAGTCTCGGGAATTACCAAAGTGATGAAAATTCATACTTCCAATTGTAGCATAGTTAAAAAATAAGTTTATCTAATTTTCTCTAGATAATTTTCCTACAATTAATTCTTTAGATTATTGGAATCTTCAAAACAAACTTTTTAAAATCTTTATTGATTTATTTGGTAAGCGTTTCAAATGAAATATAACAAAAATCATTTATTACTTTTAAGATCAAGATAATTTTTCCTTGAAAAATTAATGGAATTTGATTACAAGTAGCATATTTATATTTCCCTTTCTTTTAAAACTGTGGGTTAATTTTATTCTTCCCTACACAATAATACATATATGTGTAGCTGTATTTAAACAGTCAGGGCATATTCCAATATTGTAAACATTATTATAACAGTGGTGTATATTTCTCAATAAAAATTCAAAAAGTAAATATTTATTTCACTTCATTCCTATTAGAAAAGTATGATGTGATTATCAATATAAATAAAATTATCTAATTATCACTTTGACATTTTTAGCACTTTAACCAATTGGTAAATGATCATTTCTTTCATTACATAGGTTCCCGCGATAAAAATACGCAGACAATATAGAGAATGAAATCACGCAATTATTTTCATTTTTTTTTATTTTACTAAAAGTTAGATTATTTCAAAATGACTTTTAAATTTATTTACTATATGTCATATATAACACTTGTTTTAAAATCATTTCGAATTATTATTTTTTTTTCCTTGATATTTTTACTTTATAAGCACAATCTTGTTCTGCTGGATAACAAGACTAGCGTGTGAAATATAAACATTATCAATTTTTTTAGTCTACTTATAAATGATTTGCATGTCATTTCCAAAGAAGATATTTTAAAAATATACATAACATAAAAGCAAAGGCTTACTTTTTCTTGAATTTTCCTGGGTTTAAAGCAGTACTTATTCAAATAAAAACATATCTCCATGGTTTTAATTTCCTTCGCCAGTATGAATCCTAGGAAATGTGCAGTGGTGGAAATGGCTTAAAATGATAGCAAGATTTTAAGATTTCTTATTCAAACATTTTTAGATAGCAAGGTAATCTACTTCCATACAATTAGGATTTCAGAATTTTGCTTATTTTTAATTTTTTTCTTATTTTAAATCAGAGCTGAGGTTTGTGTTTACTTGGTTCTTGTTTTTCTTAATTAGTCCCCCCCCCTATAGCTTTGTTAAAACATATATAGCTTTTATTATATTGCACTCTGGGAGTGAATTGGCCAATGATTTTGGGTATGCATAATTAGTATTACCCCCTCTGGCTTCATTTTTAATAACTATCCATTATTACTTAAGACAGCTTTGTGTTTAGTACTAAAAAAATATGCTTAAATAATTTACTATAATGATTTATTTTACAAGATTTATAAATTTGATTTAATTGTTTATTTCTTTCAATTGCTATTCAAAACTAATAAAATAGCAATGTATTTATCTACCAAATAATACTAATACTTTTAAATTGTTATTTTAGTCTAGTCAGAGCCTAGACTGGGTTTGAAATCTAATCTCCACTTAAGCAAATTTTCCAGTGCATTCAAAACAATCTCTATTGAAAACCATTCATTAAAATTTTAATGCCAAATATATTATTCAGGTTTAAAATTTTGGATTATTTATTACAGGGACCTAAATAAAAGATCACAATATATATATATCAATGTAGATTCAAAAAAAGTATAAAAATAGCAATTTTTAAAATACAAATTTGATAATAATAAAAATGTAAAATTAGAATTGATTTATTTAGAATTAATTTATATATATGAATTAATTTTGCATTTTAAGGTAAAAACAGTTTTTAAAAATAAATTTAAAAATTAAACCTGAAAAATAATCTAAATAAATTTTTGGCAAATATTTTTATAAAAAAAAATTAAAAGTAAACATTTTAATATTTCCAAATGCAGATCTATTTTTATAAAAAGTATCATCATCATCATCAACCATTATCAATCCACTGCAGGATGAAGGTCTCTCCAAGTTTAATCCATCTTCTCCTATCTTTACTTCTCTTCTCCACATCACCCCTACACACTTTCTTATTTCATCCATCCATCTCCCATGTGGTCTCTTTCTGGGTCTTTTACAATCTCTTGGAATCCAGTTTAAAATTTCAATTGTCCATCCATTATCATCTCTTCTAGCAATATGTCCAGCCCAACTGCACTTCAATCTTTTAATTTTTTCAATGAGGTCAGTAACACCTGTTTGTTCTCTTACCCATACATTGCATTTTCGATATCTTCTTGTTACTCCCAACATACATCTCTCCATACTTCTTCGAGTGGTCTGAAGTCTCTTTATTGCTCTTCTATTAAGTGTCCAAGTCTCAGATCCATAAGTAAGAACTGGTAAAACATATTTGTTAAAAACCTTCCTCTTCAAACACATAGGCATATTTCCTTTTAGTATCAAGTTATTTCTACCAAAAGCACTCCAACCAAGTTTAATTCTATGATTAATTTCCTCCATTATGTTTCCATTTGTATTAATAATCTGACCAAGGTATTTGTAACTGTTAACTTCTTCTAATTCATCATAATCAATCTTTATTTTCATATTTTGAGCAAATCGATTAAACATTACTTTAGTCTTTTTAACATTTATCTTTAGTCCTACTTTCCTACTTTCATCTGATAATTTCTGCAACATATCCTGCAGCTCTGAAGCATTATTTGCAAAAACAACTACATCACCTGCAAAATCTAAATGACTTAAATAATCTCCATTTACTTTCACTCCTTTAGTTTCCCATTTTAATCCACAAAATACTTCTTGCAGCACTGCTGTAAAAAGTTTTAGAGATATGGAGTCACCTTGTCTTACACCTTTCTCAATGTTGACTTTTCCAGTCTCATTATGTAATCTAATTGTGCTGTTGCATTTTGATAAATATTCTTTAAAATATGACAATATCCTGGATCTATACCTTGATGATCCAATGCTTTAATCACTGAAGAAATGTTTATAGAATCAAATGCCTTTTCATAATCTACAAATCCAAAACATAACAACAACTCATATTCATTTGTCCTTTCTATAACTTCTCTCAACACCTGGATATGATCTATTGTACTAAAACCACTTTTAAATCCAGCTTGTTCTCTTGGTTGGTGGAAATCCAATGTTCTCTGTAGACGAGTTGCAATTATCTTGGTAAAAATTTTATATAAAACTGATAAAAGGCTGATAGGTCTGTAATTTCTAATATCTTTTTTATCACCTTTTTAAAATATTAATATTATTACTGCATTCTTCCAATCATCCGGTACATCTTTATCATTTAGACATTTGGTATATAACTTTGCTAAAAAAATTTCTATTTCTTCACCTGCTTCTTTTAATATATCAATTATAATTCCATCATTACCTGGAGCCTGTCCTTTCTTCATACATTTAATTGCATGTCTCACTTCTTCATTTAAAATTCTGGGCAATTCGGAAGATGTAATAGATATAGGAGGTACTTCTTCTTTATTACTATATAATTCTTGATAAAAATCTTCTACCAATTTCATGATGTCATCTGTCATCTCTTTTTTTAGTAATAATTCCATCTTTTTTTCTTATTGCAGATATAAATTTTCTACCAATACCAAAATGTTGTTTTATATTCTTAAGACTTTTATTTTCTTCTACAGCTTTTTTTGCTAGTTCACAGTTATACTTTCTTATATCATTTTCAATTCTTTTCCGCACCATTTTACAAAATTCGAGATATTCAATTCTTTTTAATGCATCATTTTTGTATATCTTCATATTCCTTCTTTTCTTCATAAATTCTCTAGTCTCAGTAGAAATTTTATTGGTCAATTGCTGCTTTTTTCTACCAGCTATCTTTGTTGCAGTTTTTAAAAGTGTATCAGTTATTTTCATATTAATTTCATTCAAATCTGAATCATGTTCAAAATCTACTAAATACTTGAAACCGATTTGTAAGTTCTAATTTAAATTCATTAGAATGTTTCTGAAGATTAGGAATATCAACTGTAAATATTGTTTTTCTTAATAATTTTTGTCTCTCTAGTTTTACATTAACACATATCTTACACCTTACTAATCGATGATCACTTCCTGTGTTAAATTTATTAAGAACATTACAATCTTGAAATATGTATTTCCTGTTAGTCAAAATATAATCCAATTCTGCTGTACCTTCATTTGGATGCTTCCATGTCCATTTCCTTTTAACATTTTTCTCAAAAAAAGAATTCATAATATAAAGTTTTTCTTTTTCTGCAAACTCCACAAGTCTATGTCCTCTCTTATTTCTATTACCATAACCAAAATTACCTATAGCACTTTAATCTTTCATTTGTTTACCAATTCTAGCATTAAAGTCTTCCATAACAATTGTAAAATGTTGTTTACTCTGATCAAAAGCCTTTTGTACATCCATATAAAAATCTTCTACTACTTCATCACTATGAGAACTTGTTGGGGCATAAAGCTGAATTATCTGCATTTGGTATCTGCTATTAAGTTGTATAACTAATCTTGCCACTCTGTCCGATACACCATCAATCTCCACAATATTGTTCTTCCACTTTTTATTTATAATGAATCCTACTCCACTCGTATTTCCAATATTTGTGCCTTTATAATAGAGTATATGTCCACTTTTTAAATCAATTGTCTCTTCACCTTTTCTTCTAACTTCACAAAGTCCAATAATGTCCCATTTAATATAAGAAAGTTCTTCTTCTAATTCTTGTAATCTTTCTTCACTTGAAAGTGATCTGCAGTTGTAAGTACCTAAATAAAAAGTCATTATCAAATGGCAGCCTGGGTCCACAATCAGGGGATTCTTAGCACCCTCTGCCTTCGTCCACCAACCACTGCCTTGGTTGGTGATTTTACAGCCTCCTGGGAATAAGGGCCATGCTTTATTTTTGTCTGTCATAATTGTATATATATATTGGAAAAATATTTATCATTTACCCGAACATTCATTCTGCCTTATCAGGCACTGAGAAGAAAGACCATGGTGTTTCTTGATCTTAAACTCAGAGGTAAACAGCCAATAAACTCACCACACTGGCTAATGCATGTTGGTGAGCAGTCCATCCAGGTTCATATACTATATGAATGATCACACAGTAATAACAGCTGCAACGACAAGAATGTATGGAGTGGACATTAGGAATTTGCCCTGCTTGGTTCCTTTAAGGCCTCCAAGAGGAATCAAAGGGTCTCCTTTCAGTTAATAGCAAACTCCTTTCTGCAGCCAAAAAAAGTATATTCATAACTATTTTTTTACTTTTTAATGGAAGTAAAGAAAAAATATTATTTTATAAATATGACAATATTACAAAAAATAATATTCAATTCAAAACAAATAAAGAAATAAACAATTAAATAAATTTTATTGATATCAGAATAAATAAAATTGTAAAAAAAGAGAGATTATAAATTGAAACTAGTATATGTAAAAGAAATACTTATCATGATTTATTGACAATTTTGAGATCAAGTATAAATTATATACACAATATTAAAAAACTAATTCATATAAAAAAGTAGGTAATAATAATAAAACGATAATAATAATGACAACAACAACAAATAACAATTACTCACTAAGTATCACAAAAGAACTCATTAATAAAAGATAGATATATAATTCATAGTAATTTTTAAAATTTTTAAAAAATTAATAAAAAAATATATATAATAGTTTTAAATTTAATTACTTTACATATAATAAATAAAGAAAATTATAAAAAACTAAGTAATAAATAAAAAAATCTAATATAAAAATAAAATACACAAAAAGAAAATAAACATGGATAATTTACTAAGCAATAAAAAATAATTAATTTATAAAATTAAAATAGTAAATATAAGAATAAATATTTAAATTTTTAATATAAAAGTAAAAATCAATTACATGGGAACTATTAAGTTCAAATCAAAAAACAGACTAAAACCATATATATATAACTCTGAAATATGTAAATATATAATAAAAATTATAAGATTAAAATATGTAAAAATATAACACTTTTTCATAAAAAAATTATATAAAAAGAAATTAACCTCTACTTAACAAAAAAGGTAAAAAGAACCTGGATTTATATATATATAATTAAATAAAATTTTTAGATTAGATATAAGATTAAAGGAAGTTAATGTAAAATTCAAAATTGAAGTTATAAATAAATAACAAAATTTAAACATTTTTTGTTTATTCTAAAAGTTTATGATGATGGTGTTTGGGTTATCTTTATATGTTGGACAATTTTTATCATCGAATATGAGTATTGAACATGTGTGCTATTAGTAACAGTTGAATGTATTTGGAATATTTAAATAAAAGTTAAATTTTTCTAAAGACATTTCATACTCATATTAAATGATGGAAATCGTGTAACATATAAATACAATTTTTTGGTTTATATTTCAAATGTAAAAAAAGATAGTAATAGATAAGAAAATAAAATTTAATATCAAATGTAATTTATATTATTATGAATATTTTATTAAATTAAAATATAATGTTTTAAAAATATTATCATACAAGTATACATATCACTAATTATACATTCAAACTAAATATATAATACTGTTAATATACACTATTATTTTTTCCCAATTTCATATATATTTAAATATATTTGTACAAACTAAAAAAGGAAGTGGTTGAAACATGAAAATAATATAATAAAAAAATAAACTTTATATTTAATTTAGAGGAATAAAAACAGATTTTAAATAAAGGAGTTAGTGAATAACATGTATTCCACACTGAGGCATGTAAGTTAATGGGAAGAGCAACCTAATTCTTTATAAATTTATAGCAAATAAAAAATTCAATAGTTTATTTTTTTATTATATATTCCTGCATCTGTTTTATTATAAAAAATGTGATTAATACTATTATTAACATATGTATAAAATCTGTGGAACTAAATGGAGAATCTTTAATATCAATAAAAAAAATGTGACATCAACCATAGCAGACACTATTAGAAATGTATCATTATTTGTGTATACATATTAATAAAATATAACTATAAAGTTTCTGTATATGAAAATAAAAACATCAAGTAAAAACTAAGAGAAATTAAATATTATAAAGTAAAATATCTATAATATAATAATGCATTATATCAGGGAAAAAATAAATAAACATCTTTATTTTTGTCTGAAAGTTTAATATTATGTATTGGACGATTTTCATCAGCTGTAATCAATTAATAAATGTCTTTAGGAAAGTAAACTTTATTTAAACTTTTTAAATACATTCAAAATAACACAAAGTTTTGAATGCTATTATTTTCATTTTTTCTTTAGATGTTGCTCAACTGAACAATAAGTTCTCTCATGAAAATTAAACTGATATTTTTAAACTCATAAATGTTGAAGGCAATGCTGTAAGCAAATTTTTTTTTTCTATGTAAGAGTTAACAAAAAATTTGTATAGTCATCTATGAGGATCCTCCTGATTTCTCCATTAGTGATTTTGAAGCATTATAAATTATCATTTTAGGTTGACTTGTGGGGTTATTTGCCATTATGATGACAATAGCATTCAGAAAGATTTATCTTTAAAATTTTTGTTTCTCTGTCCAAGATTCTTGGCTCTTTCAATCAAACATATGTACCTTGGTACAGGCATCTTTATTTCTTATTAAACATAAATATAAAAATTTTAAAAACAAATCCCAATAACAAAATAAAATATAATGCAAATATTTATTTGGATCTTTTTTATAAACATTTCATATTGGTAAGGCTTTTTAGGTACACATATTTAAAAATAAAATGGATTGTATTCTTGAATAAGTTTTATTAACTTAGGTTTATCATTTTACTAAATATAAAGCACTCTATGGATAATTCATATGGGATAAGCAATATAAACTATTTACATATGCTTTCTGTGCACTCAATAAATTAATTACTACTCTTCAATATAGGATATTACAAATATCTTTGAACTAAGTTGAGCCATGTTGGTATATGATTTTCTGGCATAGCTTTTTTTTTTTTTACAGTATGAATTTGATTCAAAAATTTCAAACATCATTTTTTATATGTGTGAACATGTGACAAAACTGTGCACAATATACTGAAAGAAATAGCTACATTTCATTTAAAAACAAGATAAGATAAATTTTGACTTGATTGTGTAATTTTTTAGAAAAATAATTAATAAATAAAAACTTTATTTTATTTTTTTTTAAAAAAAAGTTTTAAAAAAACTTACAATTGAGATTTATTTAATTTTTTTCGAATTATAAATGTCAATCACTTTCAATCAAGTGTAAATCTTTAGTATCTATGTAAACATATTAGATCATAGATAAAGATGGGCACCCATCTTTATCACAATAAAAAGGGTTGCCTTGACAACAAATAGATTGAGATCCTTGATATTGTTTGGTACTGTTTAGGTGTGAATTAGTTTCATATATATAAAATAATGTAATTATATTATTGGTAAATAATGTTTCTTTTGCTTCTATGTAAAATACATTACTGATTTCACATCTGTATATGTTTTTTTTAAATAACTATGCTAACAAGTACTTTAAAGAATTAATGGTAGGTGGTAGAGACAATTGAAATATATCACCATAAAATAAAAACAAAAATTAAAAAGTAAAAGAAAATGGAGTTTTAAAATAATTATATATTTAGTAATTTCACTTATAACATTAACTTGCATCACAACACAGGTTAGTAAACATTTACACAATCATTTTTTTTTTTTTTGCATTTAAAATGAAGAGAAATATCATTTTACTTAAAAATTAATATTTCCTATTAAGATTTTAAACTATAATAAAATCTGTACATAACAGCATCCAACAATGAATCTAATTAAACAAGAAGATTTTCAGATATTTAAGATATTAATAACAGATTTACATAAAATTTACTGAAATAAGAAAGAAGAATATAACGCATATTCTACAATAAGTTTTATAATTTGATATAATGTATATATTCTAAATTATTATCTTTTTCCAACAAGAGTAAATGTGTTTGGTGCAAAGATGTGTGTATATGCTTTCACTTCTTAATGCTGAAATTATTTTATATTTACAAGCACACACAAATGTATTTAAAACAAAATTTATTTCAAATAATTAAACTGTATTGAGAGTATAAATAAAGATTGATAATTACAACTAAAATAATATTTAAAGATTAAAATATTTATTTATATTATATATTGTTATTCAATATTTTTTTTATATTTTAAGATGGAATATAAATAATGAAAGCAGTCCTTTTATTCACTTTATATAATGTCACATTTTATTTTTCACACAGTTTCGACTATTCAATTAAAAATATTAGGAAGAGATAATGATTTAAACTTAAAACTATAGTAATTTTAAAATTATTTATTAATATTTTTCTCAGATTTATAAAATGACAAGAGCAATGTACATTAAATATTTATATTATGATGATTGGCTCAAGTAAAAAGTCATTTGTTCTAAGTGGTGAATTTTTTTATCTTTTTCAAATATTATGATTTTATAGAAATTATCTGTTTGCAGATTGGAAAACACAAAAACCTACAAATTGTGACAAAATATTTATTTGATTGTAATTTCAATAGACTTTAAGACAAAATTTTATCAAAATTAGTAAAGGATTTAATATGTTTGTATGATTATTACATTAAGGTCCTAAGACAAATACTAGAGTGGGATCAAGATGTGAATTAATTGTCATTTAATATTGCAAATATTAAGAAAAATTGTAATATATTCAACAGTGAATAGAGAGAATAATAATGGGAAAGTATTTAAACCAAACCTATAAGCCTTATAATATATATATATATATATATATATATATATATATATATATATATATATATATATATATATATATATATATATATATATCCCATGATTCTATGTTCTTTTTTTAAACTTTAACACTATAATATTATTTCCTTATAAATCATAAATGGAACCATTTTACTCTTCAGTATATAAGGGCTTATATATTTTTTTTTACTATTGTATGGCTACTTCAAGCAAATAAATATTTAAACTTGTTTTTTGGTGATGTTACATTATCTACTACGTCTTAAAATTATAACTTATTAATTTTTCAAATAGATCTGAATATAAATGAATTTATTTTAGCCTAATTATCATCTCTGGTAAAATATTTATTCAACAGCATGTGATTTTGGGTTTATATATACCTGAGATATATCCATAAAAAATCATTCAATTATTTTATACAATATTTAATAGTTATTATTTATGAGACCAAACTTTATGATAAAGCATTCACTTCATTATTAAATACAAAAATGTAGGCACAATCGTTTCATTTTAAATATGACAACCATTATACATATTTAATCTCATGAGAGACTATTATTGGTTCTTGCACACATGTACATAACAAAGGTATTAATTTGTTTAGTCTGATTTTAAATAAATAACACATTATAATAGTAAAATTGAGCAAACTTCATTAACTATTATGATTTTTTTGTTTAATTAAACTATCAACTGAAATAAAATTCTTATATTTATTTTTGACAAAATAAAATGGAAATATATGTATGTGTCTGTCTGCATAAATAGTTAATTACACAGAAAATAGTTAAATTAATTTAATACAGAGAGTGTAACAATAGCTCAAACAAGCTCTTAATTAATAAGAGCTTGTTTGAGCTATTGGTACGCTCTCTATGTGCATTTTTGTAACTACAAGCTTATAAAAGTAATGTCACGTTATATATGACTTGTTTTTTAATTATTAAATTAATTTAAAATTGATAGGGCTTAAAATGATTACACAAGAGACATCATGTGTTAACTCAGTTAAAAAAATATCGTAACATTAAATTTTATGCTTTCACTTGGAGATATAAATAAAGCTAAATAATATTTCATGTAAACAAATTACGTGCAACAAATTGTCATTAGATTAAATACAAATTTAAAACAGGTGAATGAGTAAGATCTTGTAAAATTATCCTAATCAGAAGGTAAGATATACATTGATGCTAAGATATTAATCATTAGTTACTATAGATATAGATAATCTATTTAAGTTTTGTTTGTTTATCATCGTATTATCTATAAAAATTACTCTGTTAATATAGATATTGATATAAAACTTGAAAAAGAAATGTAACTAAATGTTGGAATATGATTTTGTTGATGATAAATAAAAAAATATGGCAAGTAATTTGGAGGTGATCTGATAATCCTATAGATTATTTAAATGTAAGTTTATATTCAGCTATTTAAAATATGAAGATTTAGATTCAAACATAATATGTTTAGATTGGCTCTCTAATTTTAAAGCTCTGTTTGTTTATACAATGATGATAACTTAATCACTTGACAAGCATTTTTTGGGTAAAATGGGAATAAATGTTTTTAT
Organism: Epiperipatus broadwayi; assembly: GCA_028023455.1. NCBI lineage: Eukaryota > Metazoa > Onychophora > Udeonychophora > Euonychophora > Peripatidae > Epiperipatus > Epiperipatus broadwayi. Next base: position 131,180 of record JAQFVV010006643.1, read on the forward strand.
TAGAATTGCATTACTTCAAATAATATCAATGGTTGATATTTGTCAATGCAAAACAAAAAATATATACAATTTTATCTAAATTTATAATATTGAATGTTATATTTTAAAGCCCAACTATATTCCCTTTTAATATAACTATCTCTAGAAAAAATTTTATGAACAAAATTTTGTTTTTGTTTAACTCATTAGACAGTTAAAATTAAAATTAATAATTGATGTTAAAACCTGCATATCTCATGGTGCAATGGAAGCACTTGATTTGCATTCTAATCTAGGTCAAATTAATTCAAAAATTATTTTTATAGTCATGGCATTTTAGCCATTCCTTGGCCAATCCAACTAATTATTCTATATTGGTCACTAAATAGTTATCTGACAATTTTTAACTAGAGAACAAAACAGGACTAAAAACCTGTTCAAAATATTACCAACTGCGAATAGCAAGCATTAGTGAATCCTACAGAGACCTTTTCCTGCAATGGACTATTTAAAAAATGTTTAATTGTGCCTTTCTGTTCGAAACAAAATTATAGATAAATAATATCAAGAGATAATATTTAATCTTTATAATTGAGTTGAGAAGAAAAAATTATTATGCGATTTAGTTTTTTATCTCTGACTGTAGGAATATTGATATCTTTATATCAAATTTCTGTTATATACATTGTTGTAATAACTTTCAATTATATATATATATAAAAGGAAAAGAAAGATAGATATAATTGAAAGTTAGAATATATTAATATATATATATAGCATATATATATATATATATAATAATTCAAACAAATATATTTAACACAGTATTCAAAATTAAATAATATATTCTTTACCAGAAGTACTTTCAATTGTTTCACTGACAATCTTTATCAACTGTTAATACAAACGTACAAAAAATAAAAACTTGCATTACCCATCATTCAATCTATTCAAATTTCCCACAATTCTGTTGTCTTTATATTAGCCGATTGTTTATTCATTAAACCACCTCTATTCCTAGATATCATCATTGCCTCTTTAATTTTACGTTTTTCACTACACCTTTCAATTTGAATAATTTTTATATCTCTATTATTAAATTTAAAACCATAATTACATGTTTTATTATGATCAAATATAATTGATGGAGTATTCATATTTACTGAAGATATATTTTCTTTCTGTACACGTTTATATAATGTCTTATGATCATTATATCGTTTTTGTAATGTACATTTGGATTCCCCTATATATTTTATTCCACAACCACATTCCAACATATATATAACAGAACTTAATTCAAACTTAGAAATCTTGGCTTTGGAGTTATTTATCATATCATTTATATTATTTGAAGAGAAAAAAGAAATTCTACACAAACCACTAAAAAGTTTATTAATTAATTTAGCTTGTTGATTAGATATAAAAGGAATAGAAATCCATTTATCACTTTTTAATTTACTTAATATTTTCTTATTATTACTCTTATTTTGATTATATTTTGTAATTGTATTATAAATAATATTCCTTCCATAACCAACATTCAACATATCAGTAATATATACATTAATATTTTCAATTTTATCACTAATAAATTTGCACAAATAATCATTTCTAAATAAAAATGACTTCAAACCAGCTAATTTATGACTCATATGAACTTTAGAATTGTCCAGATAAAATATAAAAAATTAAAAGAGATAGGATGAGATTATATAATAATGAAATAATAGTTAATTTGTTTAATGAGTTAAATATGATTAATAATGTAAAATGGGTGTTAAATGAAGAGAAGGAAGATTCTATAAAGTTTTTAGATATATTTATTAAAAGAAATAATAATGTGTTTGATTATAATATGATTTTAAAGCCTGTGGAAATTAGGGGTTATATTCCATATAATTCTAAAGTTCATATGAGTCATAAATTAGCTGGTTTGAAGTCATTTTTATTTAGAAATGATTATTTGTGCAAATTTATTAGTGATAAAATTGAAAATATTAATGTATATATTACTGATATGTTGAATGTTGGTTATGGAAGGAATATTATTTATAATACAATTACAAAATATAATCAAAATAAGAGTAATAATAAGAAAATATTAAGTAAATTAAAAAGTGATAAATGGATTTCTATTCCTTTTATATCTAATCAACAAGCTAAATTAATTTATAAACTTTTTAGTGGTTTGTGTAGAATTTCTTTTTTCTCTTCAAATAATATAAATGATATGATAAATAACTCCAAAGCCAAGATTTCTAAGTTTGAATTAAGTTCTGTTATATATATGTTGGAATGTGGTTGTGGAATAAAATATATAGGGGAATCCAAATGTACATTACAAAAACGATATAATGATCACAAGACATTATATAAACGTGTACAGAAAGAAAATATATCTTCAGTAAATATGAATACTCCATCAATTATATTTGATCATAATAAAACATGTAATTATGGTTTTAAATTTAATAATAGAGATATAAAAATTATTCAAATTGAAAGGTGTAGTGAAAAACGTAAAATTAAAGAGGCAATGATGATATCTAGGAATAGAGGTGGTTTGATGAATAAACAATCGGCTAATATAAAGACAACAGAATTGTGGGAAATTTGAATAGATTGAATGATGGGTAATGCAAGTTTTTATTTTTTGTACGTTTGTATTAACAGTTGATAAAGATTGTCAGTGAAACAATTGAAAGTACTTCTGGTAAAGAATATATTATTTAATTTTGAATACTGTGTTAAATATATTTGTTTGAATTATTATTATATAATTTAAAAATACAGACATTTAATGGTTGTAGTTATTTATATATATATAAATATAAAAAGGAAAAGAAAGATAGAGAGAGGTTGAAAAAAGATGCAGGAGGTCATTTTATATAAGTATAAAACATTATTTAAATGTATATATTATTAAAAATTTACGAAAAAATAGAGATTTATGTACAAATATTTAAAACTTTATACTATAAATATTCAGTCGGATAATTGTAAAATGTAATTGTCTGGCAGCCATTTAGCATTTGTGACGTAACAGTTAATTAACTTCTTTAAAGATATTGTTAAGTTAGTATTTAACTGGATTATCTAAAATTTCTAACTAATTTAGATTCTTATTTTTAATTATAAAATTTAACAAATTAATTAAAATGTATAGAATACAATACATTCCAAAGCAAAAAAGAATAGAATTATGGTTGTCTTTTGTAAAAGACTATATTCTTATTCCCGAGTTTGAATCAGACACAAGTTATTTTCAACTCCTTGGAATATCCAGTGCAATTTTTCTGAAAGAAAAAAATGTTCACCTTATGAATTATTATTTCCTTTTTATATCTGCTTTAGACGTGGCTGAAATTCCAGACAAAATCCGAAATAAGCTTCGATCAGCTAAACTGGAAAAAATTGTTAAAAGTTTTTCTGGTTTTAAAGATACGGCTAAAGTTGTTTGGAAGTATAAAAATGAACTAAATCTTCTTTCAACTTATCAGATTATGGTTACAAATCTGGGCATGGATTTCAATTTCTGCTTGCAAATAGCTACAGACTTACTTAAATTGGCAGTATTTGACAAACCTTTAAATTCTAGAAGTCGGCAAATTATTGCTGCTGCCGTTATTAATAAGTTGTTTTCACTGAGTAGAATGACGAAATTTAAATATTTTTTTCAGTCAGGCAAACTGTTTCCAACACAAAGATCGATTTCTAAACATAACACTATTCTTAATAAAATTGGATTGTTAAAAAAATAAACAGTGGGTTACTATGCACTGACTTTTGAATTATTTTATAAGATCAGGCTAGTTTTTTAAAATACTGTATATCAAAAAAATATATACATTTAAATATAAAATATATACATTTAAATATATATATAATTCATCAGAAATATTACCAAATTCACCACTTTCTTTATTTTTCTGTAATATCTTGTATAAATTGCACATATATAAAATTGTTGCTCACAATTAAAAAGTTTATTATAAATTTAATTAGTTTAAACTTTTGGAGAAATATTAAAAATACTAATGATAATGTGATCTACATAATTTCTCTGTCCTTTATTATTGTGATGCTCTATTGTGCTTATTATTGATTATTGTTACATTTTGATTTACAACTGCCAAACATACTCCACCCACAACATTGGCACAATCCTCCTCCTCCTATTATTATTATTATTATTATTATTATTATTATTATTATTATTATTATTATTATTATTATTATTATTATTATTATTATTATTATTATTATTATTATTATTATTATTATTATTATTATTATTATTATTATTATTATTATTATTATTATTATTATTATTATTATTATTATTATTATTATTATTATTATTATTATTATTATTATTATTATTATTATTATTATTATTATTATTATTATTATTATTATTATTATTATTATTATTATTATTATTATTATTATTATTATTATTATTATTATTATTATTATTATTATTATTATTATTATTATTATTATTATTATTATTATTATTATTATTATTATTATTATTATTATTATTATTATTATTATTATTATTATTATTATTATTATTATTATTATTATTATTATTATTATTATTATTATTATTATTATTATTATTATTATTATTATTATTATTATTATTATTATTATTATTATTATTATTATTATTATTATTATTATTATTATTATTATTATTATTATTATTATTATTATTATTATTATTATTCAAAGGATAAACTTTATTGAGACCCAAAAAGGGTTATATAAGTTATATTTGAAGACATGAGGTCTTAAATATAAATTGATTCATGGTACTACATTTGTAATAAAGGTTTACAATCTTGATGTGAAAGAAAACATGATTTACAATAATTGAAAAAAAAAATTAGATTTACATAGAATTTTTAAATGTGATAGTGAGAAAAATACATGGAAACACATGACAGTTGAAGGGAAAAAATGAGGAGGGGTTGAAGTTGGTGTTAGATTGACATATGACCCCATAAAAATTGAGCTCATTTGCTGAGAGTACTATAGTTTTCATAGCTAAATCTTATTGTTCATTTGTTACATAATTTCCTTGTAAAAAAAAAAATTGAAAAATACTAGTCAGTAAATGGAAAATGGAAAAATACTCATTCAGCATGAATTGCATCTTGGGATAATAGAAAAATAATAATCAGCATAAATTGCATCCTGGAAAAATGGAAAAATACAAGTTAGCATGAATTGCATCTTGTAAAAATGGAAAAATACTAATTGATCATGAATTCAACATTGGGAAAAATGGAAAAATAGTAATCAGCCAGAATTGTATTTTGGGAAAATGAAAAAATACTACTTTGCATAAATTGCATCTTAGGATAATGTAAAACTATTAGTTATTATGAAATGCATCTTGGGATAATGGAAAAATACTAATCAGCATAAATTGTATCTTGGAAAAATGGAAAAATACTAGTTGATTATGAATTCCATATTGGAAAAATAGTAGTCAGCCAGAATTGCATTTTGGGAAAATGGAAAAATACTAATTCAGCATAAATTGCATCTTGGGAATAAAAAATATTAGTTAGCATGAATTGCATCTTGGGAAAATGATTAAAATACTAGTCTACATAAATTGCATCCTAGGAAAGTGGGAAAATATTAGTTATTATGAACTGCATTGTGGGAAAATGGAAAAATACTAATCAGCATGAATTGCATTTTGGAAAAATGAAAAAATACAAGTTAGCATGAATTGCATCTTGTGAAAATGAAAAAATACTAGTTCAGAATGAATTCCATATTGGAAAAGGGAAAAATAGTAGTCAGCCAGAACTGAATCTTGGGACAATACTAGTCAGCATGATTTGCATCTTTGGAAAATAGAAAAATATTAGTTAGCATGAATTGTATCTTGGGAAAGTTCAGCATAAATTGCATCCTAAGAAAATGATTAAAATACTAGTCTATATACATTGAACTTTGTGAAAGTGCAAAAATATTTGTTATTATGAATTGCATCTTCAGAAAATGGAAAATTACTAGTTCAGCATGAATTGCATCTTGTGAAAATGAAAAAAAATACTAATTCAGAATGAATTCATTTTGGAAAAATAAAAAATAATAGTCAGCATAAATTGTGCCTTGGAAAAATGGAAAAAATACTAGTCAGCAAAAATTGGATCTTGGGGGGAAATGAAAATAATATTAATTCAGAATGAATTGCATCTTGGGAAAATGGAAAAATACTAATAAGCAGAAATTGGATCTTGGGAAAATGGAAGAATACTAGTCAGCATGAATTGTATCTTGGGAAAATTGAAAAATAATAGTTAGCATGAATAACATCTTGGTAAAATAGACAAATACTATTCAGCATGAATTGCATCTTGTCAGGTTTAGGATTTTAGTACTTTTAAAGTAAAACATTGGGGCTTGTTACCTTGCTGTGAACAAGTCAACTGCTTGCTGGAGGACTACTATGGAGACATCTGGTCATGAGATATCTATGTTGCCATATTGTTTTCAAAATTATCATTTAATAATGATTTTTGTTAAAATTTTGAATGAAAATTATCTCAGAACATTAAAAAAGGTGTGAATTAATTCTGAATTGAACAAAGTATGTATAGGGAAATTTTTTACCTTTTCTTTAGGTTTTTAGTACTTTCTAAATGTAAAACTCTGGAGCTTGCTATCATGACTCTGAACAGGTGAACTATTTGTTGCTAAACTACTGCTACTGATACTGCTGCTGCTGCTACTGCTGCTGCTGCTGCTACTACTACTGCTGCTGCTACTGCTGCTGCTACTGCTACTGCTGCTGCTGCTGCTACTGCTGCTGCTACTGCTACTGCTGCTGCTGCTACTGCTACTGCTGCTGCTACTACTACTGCTACTACTGCTGCTACTACTACTACTACTAGTACTGCTGCTACTACTGCTACTGCTGCAGCTGTTACCACTATTGCTGCTACTACTACTACTACTGCTGCTACTGCTACTGCTACTACTACTGATGCTACTACTACTACTACTATTACTACTACTACTACTACTACTACTACTACTACTACTACTACTACTACTACTACTACTAGTTTTAAAGAACTTTTATTTGATATCATAAGTACATGTATGAAAATATAATTTTATTGTTTTCTTCTTTTAAATTAACAAAACATGTTACAAGAGGTGGTATACAATATAGAATTGAAAAATATTAACAAATTAAGTATTATGAATACATAAAATAATTTTACATTAATAATGTTGAAAAATGAAAGAAAAAATAATCAAAAACTGTAACAATATTAAATACATATATGACAACAAAACTGTCACTTAAGGTGCAACAAACATGCGATTCATATTTCACAGTGGTGTTGGTAATTTCATCAAACTCCAAGTTGCTGATACTATGTCTATTGGAGCTAGTGCCTGATCTCTTGTTTTAATTTTAGTTAACTTATTGAGAAAAAGTGATTTAAGTTTACGAGATGTGGGGTTGAATATAAAGTGGCATCTTATACTCCAGAGTGTGAATAGTATAAAGATTGTTAGTCTTATTGTTGTAAACAACCCTTTCTAAATATTTTCTATCAATACTATTAATAAGCATTTTGGATTATGGGTAATATCAACAATAAGTTCTCAATATGTTTTGAGGGAAGAACACTGAGAAATAAAATGTTCCATTGTTTCTTCTTCTTTATTACATAGTTGACAAATAGCATCTATGTTTGGAGATCTCCATCTTCCAGCCAGAAAAGCATTGGTAGGTAGAGCTCTAAGGTTGATTTTTATTAGAAAATCTAAGTACTTAGGCTCCAAGTACCAGAATTTAAATTTTTGAATTATGGATTTATTCGAGATATTAATTAAGCTAATGGGAATTTCAAGGGGATTGGAATCAGTTGTTATATAATGTGCTTCCCAATACTTAATTTTTGTTGAGAAAAGGTTTGCAGTAGGTACTTTATGCTTGAATATTGTTTTCATTAGGTTGTTAATGAATTTATTTTAATAGGAGGTGGAGTGTCTGTAGGTGATATTGGAGGAAACACTTGGAAATTTTCATATGTTGTATAAAGTTTCATTAATGCTTTATGAGTTTTCTGGTAATAGAATGTTGAAATGCAGTGTAATGACAGGCCATTTAGTCTTGAATGTTTTTGCAGACTTTTGATGCTTATTACCACTGCCTTATTATTCCATATAAGTTTAGTGCAACTTAAATGAGTTAGTAAAATTAATTATAGGTGCATAATAATTTATTTTTGGGAAAATTAATATGTTAATGAGTGATATTTTACTATGCAATGAAGGATATGCTTTTGAAAGTGAGGTTGTCACCTTTTCAATTGCAGTTGTTAATTGCTCTTGTATTATTATGCTCATTGCATTCATAGACAGATGTATTGGGAGTCCAAGAAATTTGTGAGGAGGGGAACTACAAATTGAATGAATTTGGTTACCAGAAAGGATACTACAAATAGATGTTTTTTCTTTGTTAAATTCTAAACTATAAGCTGCAGAGTAATTTTCTAAAATGGTATGCATTTGAGGCAAATATTTTTTGGATGGCAAAAAAATGACAATATCATCTATGTATGAAACATGATTGATGGATTGGTTTATGAGGGGTATATATATATTCCTGGCAATTTAGATTATAATTCTAGTAGGAGGAGGTTAATATACATAATAAAAAACAGTGAACTAAGGGGAGAGACTTCTGGTATTGAGTTGTGTGGAATAAAATCAGGGGACATTTTGCCATTAAGAGTAATGTATATTTTTCTATTGATGAGCAAGTTTGCTAGAACATACATTATAGGTATTGGAATTTTATGTTGACTAAGCACCTGTAGTATCTTGTCCACAGGCACTGAATCAAATGCAGCCTGTATGTCTAATTGAATTGCAATAGGTGCAGATTTTCTTGCCTGTCTTACATTTTCTATTAATATTTTACATAACATAAGTGCTTCAGAAGTAGAACATCCTTTTCTAGCAAACTGAAACTTAGACAACCCAGGAAGTATTAGGGGTTTAATTTTGTCTTTTAAAAGAGACTCTATTAGTTTGATGATAAAAGGAGACATTGAAATAGGGCATAGATTATCTAGAGGAGAAAGAAGTGTATTATTTTTTTTAGAAAAGGGAACAGTGATACTGGATAAAGTTGTTCAATGTTATGTATTTGTTTTGATAGATAATTTATCATATTGTGTACTATTGGAATAGTAAAGTGACTAAGATGTAATAATAAAAATTTTGGAATTGCATGTGTACCTGGGTGTGTATTGTTTGGAATAGAGTTCAACTTGAGAGAAATTTCATACTTTGTAACGTTATGTTCTTCTGTGGTAAAACCAAAGTGAAATGAGAGTTTTGGAAAAGGAAACTTTTGGAGTTTAGCTTTAAAATGGTAATATATTTGTGGAGTCATGTCTTCCCCAGCAATCATTTTTGAATCAAAAATAATAGATGAAGGAGTTAATTTTTTGAGAGTATATCCTAAGGCCCACCGAATATATTCGTTAGACCAGTTACAGGGATTAGCTAGAAAAATTTTTGCTTTTTTTGTAGAGAGATAATCAGCCAGTATGAGTTGGTTTTGCTTGTATTCTTGTTTTAAAACCATTATTGATTTAACTGAAGAAGGATCACATGAAGTATTTTTTAGTTTTAAGTGTATTGTATCTAATTTATTAATGAGATTAGTGGGAGAACTATTTTTGGAAGTAAAATGTCGAATAGTTGAAAAGATTATGTTAATAAATGATAGCCAGGCCTCTACTGAGTTTAGAGATATTATTTCTACCATTCTTAAAATAAATATAAATCTCAGAGAGAACTGCTTCAGGTGTAGTGGATTTAATAGAAGATGAGTAGTTTTATCTAGAGGAAGAATTGGTTGAGGTTGCATGTGTATTGCGAGTTCCACATTAAGTGCTAAATGATCAGAGAAAGTTACAGGACATAGGGAGGAGCTTATTATGAAATGTACATCTGGTGAATAAAATACAAGATCTATTAGAGAGGAGTTTTTTTTAGTATAGAATGAAATGGAGCTAGTTGGAAAAAAACCTTCAGCACTCATGAGATTGTTATTAATCAAATGAAGGTATTTTAATGTAAAATTCATATAAGACATGTTAAAATCACCCATGATTATATTATCTAAGAGAGTTACAATAGATTTTTTTGAAAAATTGTAATATGGGCAATCCATAGTTAAAAATCAATTGATGTAAAAAATTTTTTTTTTTTTGGTTTAGAGTACTTTTACAGGAGTTCATGGAAAATTTGGGTTGCTATCTCCAGATGTGAAAGTCAGGCTTGAATTTTCACATATGGCTTAATTTCTAAGGTAACATACAATCAATATTGTTCACTATCATGTAAGTAAAGAGTTGGTATAATGTGTGGTAAATTTTTGTCCATCACTGAAAATTGGTTGCACTTTGAAGATCAGCAAATATATTGCATGAAATTATAATACAGGAAATCAATAACAAATATGTAATAAAACATGGATGGAACAGAGAGGGCCAATTGTGAGTCTTTTATAAATTGGAAGATTGTCTTATGAGTGAACAGGTGACTGCAAAAATGTTTGGTGAGGCTATGCTTGAGGTTTGTGTTTTTAACTGGTTAAGTTTGTTTAGAAAAGTGGAGTGCCATCTGCTATTATTGTTGGAGATGAAAGTATAATGGATGCCCCAAAAGGAAAATAGGATGAAGGTGGCTGCATGTGCTTGAGTATGGCTTTTGATATGATATATTTATTGGATGGAGCTATCAAGTCATCAGTATGTGTCCAAGATGATCTGGCACATGTGATTGAGTGCTTGCCAATCATTAAAAATGTGTTGCTGCATTTCTTTTGTCACATGTCATAGAGAGAAAAATGAAGCAGTTCTTTAGTATAAGCAATGGTAGAACAGAAAGTAAGATGTAGACAGTGCATGAAGCTGAAGAAGTTTGGTTCCAGGGCCATTTTTTGAATTTATATAGGAGTTGTTCGATGTTTAGCATGGTGGGTATGTGATCAGTGTTAGCATTTGGATGTAGTATACTGTTTGTATGCCAGTGTGTGTATTTGGTTTTACTAGAAAAGATCATTTGATGAGCATCATTTTGAACAGGGTGGATGACTTAGAAGCTATTGAAATGGTAACCCTTTGATTCCTCACCATTTCCTCTTCAGCCTAAGTACTAACTCTATCTGCTAGGTTCGAACCTCATTAGAATAATTAAAATAGATATTTAATGATATTATCATAACTATATGTATAGTATTATATATGTACATATGGATTAATATTGTAAATATACAGTGAATGAATTTTGTTTACTATTTAAAAATGTTTATGTTAAAGTCAATTTATTAATTTATTTCATTATAAATTCATATGTAGATGTATATTCCAACCTATATTGTAATTCATATATACGGTGTCATGATTCAATTTTATTAAAAGTGTGTTTTAGTTTTATTAATTAAAATAAAAATAGTTGTAAACAAAATTTGCATTAAACTGATGCACCTGTGGTAAAAATAAAGAAATATCAATTTAAGTTTTAGTAATAGCTATACTCTAAATTGTTTAGAATAAAACAGTTATAGGGTAAAATCACTGGACTGGCATTATTGAATATTCTAGGTGAAATTTATAATGCCTTGAAAATTCAAACAAGTTTTAAAATCAATTGGTACAATCTAATGTAATTCCTTAAGTTAATGGGTTTTCAGGTGAAATAAATTCTCCACGAGTAAGTGCTTGAACCTATAAATGGACCACATTTTAAGCTGTGAAAGGGAATTTAATTTTTGTAAGAGCATTTGCTAACAGACTCCATGCCAGTTGAAATTTTAATACGTCTGGCTAAGGAAAGCAGAGTTTTGCTGTTTTTCCATGGGAGAATGGTAGATTTATTGCCATCTGATACTTTAACAACCAGAGCACCACAAGATGAATTTATCTAACGATAGCGTACTGCAAGAAGAACAAAACGACACTGGGAGCCTACCCAGAAGACTGTCACCATGCCTACAGTCCAAGTGCCTACTTCTCCAGATAAATGAATAACCAGTAATATAAAATCCAAAACTGCAGAGCTCTGCATTAATTGCTATTCAATTTCTACTTCTTAATTTAAAAGCTTGCTAAATGTAATTGAAAGTAATCCTTGAATGTTTAAATTAATTCTCACTTTAAGCTCTATATAAACTGATTAACTTTAAAATGTCTAAACCACATAATCATGTAAATTATGTAACTTGCCTACCTACACTTATAAGTTTATTTTATTAAGTCAAATGACTTATTCAATTCTAATTATCTATCACTGTGGTTATACCTATATTTTCTTATGATTGTTTTAAAATGTATTTGATATTGATTATATGCCAATTCTTTGAAATAGCAAGCCATTAATTTTATTAAAATTTTAGAGAAGATATAATTAATGCTATCTTCATATAATGATTTCTAATGTCACCATTTACGCATGCTGTTTTAAAATCCTATATTCGGAATAATCACAAATCATTTTGCACTCATTATTACTATTAAATGTTTGTTTAATATAAATGCAATGATGTGACTTGCTCATAAATGTTTGATGGATCAGATATTGATTAAATATATATAATAATTAACATTTTGCTGCCTTTCTCAAAATAGGACTTCAGTAAGGCCATCCCATTTTCTTTTTTGGGGGACGTGCATCAGTAAGAGCCAAAGTTGAATACCAGGCAAGCATGCTGGCCATCCCAACCTTGAACTCAGAATGTTCACACTGTATGCAGTAGAACAGTTGGTCCCAGGGTATTGGTGTTTGTCATAAGAACCTCAGAACAAAACAATCAATCCACAAGGTTACTTCCTAATAATATTTGCCAGTTCTATAGCACTTGTTGTGATCTAGAGTAGTCAATTCTACCTCCTCTTGAATTAATATTCAGCATTAGTCTAAAACTGTCTCTTGCTTCCTAAATTCAATCTACTTCAGTGAGCTGGTTTATATGTTCATATGTTACTTCTAAATATGTCTCTAATATAAGTGTTATAATAAATAATCTACCAAGGGCTAGTGTAATTATTTGTAAAAGAGCAATCATAAACTTAAAAGATAGGAGTTGGCATTTCTTATAGGCATGATGAAAGCAGTCATTTATGTATGTATACACACACATGTCAAGTAATATATAAGATGAAAGAAATTTGACAATGTTCTTATCCACTGTAACACCTGCATGCATTCACTACACCCTAACTTCTGTTCTTTTGTTAATATTTTTTTTTACATTGATCAATAAATAAATGTACATTTAAATTAGTTTGGTTTCATTTGATTTCTCACTGCTTAATTTCAATCCAATTCAATCCTAGTTATTTATGTGATATAGACGAGTGATCTATGCAATTAATGATGAATTATGAACATTACCTCCAAGACTATGCCATTAGTTAGTATATTAGTTAATTTATGTGCAATTAAAACCCTGAGATTCATGTTTCTCTCTGTCCTATGCCAGCTGTGAATAAAAAGAGTGAATTTACTCTTAGGTGTGTCATCCATAGGGTATTGAGTCATGGAGCATGGCAAATAGTTGAAGCCTGGTCAGAGATTCCACCATCCACTCTGATCAGCTTTGGTCTCTTTACATGGATTCTAGATTCTGCTATGTGAATGTACAAAACTTGATTGTTACAGTATGAAGTTAAGAAAGGGGGTTTGTCAATGGGTGTTACAGTGAACACATGATATAATGCCAGAAAGCATTGTGTAATTGATGTAATGATGTTGAAAGTCTTGAGTATAAAATACTTGAATGTTGTGAAGACCCAGGTCATCATGGATTGGCAGATGGCCGAGTCATTTGGTGGAAATTGAAATGGTCTTTCTGTCCCACAGTAGCTTATAGCAAAGAAAGTTAATATAGGTAATGAATGACTTGGAGAATTTGATAATGGAGAATAGTATGTAATCTTAGTAATTACAAGCATGTTGAATAGCTGAACTTTCAAATAAAGAGAGAGGTAAGCTTTAGAGAAAGAATTATTAATGCATGTGGCAAGAATCATGAATCTTATTTTGTATTGAAATCTCATGGGAAGTGGACTGATATAAAAAGGGAAACCCAGAAAGGAGCTAGGCTTGCCCTGAAATATTTGAGAGCATATCTTAAATCGATTTACAGTTTGTTTGTTTTAGCACTATCTTGTATTTATTATTGTATGATGGAATCTTCTCTCTTCATTTTGGATGTTTTATTTACTACACTACCATCCTTTACCAGAATTATATATTTGGTAATGAGTAAGATTTTCTTAAGACATATAAAAGATAGATCACTTTCAATCTAGTCAATAGTGCTTTAAAAGAAGTTAGGTCTAATCTGATTACTTACCTACGAGTTCAATTTTTTTGTTTTTAATAGCCATGAAGTTTTTAACTTTTTTTCACTGAAACCATAGTTTAAAAATGCCAATATTTTTTCTTATTTAGTGTTTCATTTTTACATCTATAAAGAGCTATATAGGAGTCATTATTGTTGAATAATTTTAATCCTCATTATTAAATATATGGTCTTATGTAAAAAAAAAAAAAATGTATTTTTTAAATTGAAACTCTGTTTAGTATACAATAAAATTTATGACTAATAAATCCTTCATTATTGTGAATAAATCAAAAATGCAAATTTTGCAAACCCCTTCCATGTCTTCATAATCCATAATGAAATCAGTTCTCTGATGCTATGTATATGTGTATAATTATTATATAATTCTGCAGACTGTTGTTGAAAGTGCATACTTTTTAGTTTGCATGTAATCACACATCATTTTTCATTATGTATATCATTATTAATCCATTTTCCTACATTTAAAATTATTGCATCCTATATCATCTTTCATCCAAAAATTTATTTTAATATTTTTAGATTGACATTTTTAATCTTTCAATCTTTCAACTTTTTCTTTTTATATTTTTAAAATCTTAAATTAGTGTATAAATTTCCATCATTCAAATATATAATTGCTTAGTTTAAAATAAAAAATTAACATACCTATCACTTCTAGCATACATTTCATCCAACAGTTTTATCACTTATGCCAAGTGATATATAATTATCTAAATAGCACGTAATTATTGTGAGTTTAGTAAAGATGAAATTTGTTTACGGAAAGTTTTCACTACCTGAATCCAGCCTGTTCTTAAAGTCTTATCTTTTAATGGACAATAGGGTTTTGAACATGGTTAAGTTATTTAAGTTTAAAAATGTTATAGTTTTGCTTTCATGTTTCTATATAAATAATGTTCATAAATAGTTTGATTTCCTACATTTTGACTTTATGTTTTAATTCTGGAAGTCTATTATTGGTCCTTTTACGGTTTACAACAATCAAGATAAGTGAAAAATTGAAAGAAAGCTTACATTACTAGTTTAACGGTGTTTTTGTTTAGTTCTAGCTCTTTTTGACTTTAAAATATGATATATAAGGTTGTTAATACAGCCACCATTGGGAACTTTTTTGACTGAACAAGCCTTTGTAGAAAGATATGCCAAATAAATAGTTGTATCTTTTTTTTTTTAATAGTTTCCAGCTTTCTTTCCTAGCAATGAAAGATTTTAATAAATTATCAGGATTTTTTAAATCACTGCAGTCTAGAATAAAGTGCTTTTGACATTCTTGAAAAACTTATAAATAAATTTACTAATAAAATTTAAATGTTTAAAGATAAAAAAAATTAAAGACTCGGAGATGAATCGAGATTAAATCTTATTTCAAAATAACTTTCCATCCGTATTATTTTTCTCACAGTTACATTTATATTCTAATCCATTTATATTTCATCACTCAACTTGTACTCATTTTAGCTGCTGTTACAAATCAAGAGAGAGAAAAATTGATTTTGATCAATAATCAAAACCTATGATTATGAACATTTCCTGAAAAAATAATATTACAACAACCATCAGTGAGTATAAATAAAATAGTGCTTTATTGTAATAAAAAATAAAGCCCAGTTGGAAAAACAAAACAAAAAGTCTGCGGAAACAAAAATTCAAAGATAAAAGGCATTCAGAGTCACCATAAATGAATATGAGTTATTGCAAGAGCAGAGCAGAGTATGAAAAAATAATAAATCGGCAGTGTCAGCGCGACTGCCTTGCACTTGCAGGCAGTTGCCCGGGTTGCGGGTTCTTGTCCCGGCCGATGCTATGACACTTAAAAAAAAATACTTATAAAAAAATTAAAACATTCATAGACTCTTTTTTTATATTAATTATTTTTCCTATATCTCCAGCCCCAATATTATTGTTAAATACAAAGGGGCAAATGCTATAGCCAGAGTTTTAACTTTTTCTAACTAATTGGTCTTTTTTTTTTTAGAGAATAAATTGAATTTTCATTTTCTTTATTCAATGATCATTAGGTTTTCTTTACTTATAATTTAACACCAATGTTTGAAAAAAATCATAAACCTTAAAAAGTTGAAACCATCCATTTGGCTAATTTACGTATATAGTTATATGATTTGGCAGTAATTATTATGTCAGTTATAAATTAGCTGCAATATTGATTAAAATTATTAGAATAGCTTACTGAAGTGTAGCCAATCCAAATAACCAACCAATATTAGTCAATAAATATATATTTAGCTATTTTTAGTTAGATTGCAAAACAATGTTTTAAATTGTCCCTACCCTGACATTGACAAGTCTGATGAGCACTAACTTTTGCCTTACTATTTCTCTATGATAGACTATTAGAGATACATTTGCTTTTCGGTGTATTATTTAAAAGTTGTTTTCCTTTTTTTTACATATAATTAATGGTTTCTAATTCTATTTATACAAATAATTAAAATGTAATTTGCAAATGTTAAGTATATCTTCTTCTTCAGGGGTTGACAACTTATGGCTTGTGAATCAATATAGTAGCTTCTTTTATCATGATAAAGATAAACACCTTTTTTATTTCCTCCAGTAATTTGTAAATAAATATTTTAATGACTCTATGAGAGGAAAAATGCATACTACAATGATCGTTTCTTGAATTCAGTCTTATTATTGAATAATAATTATTACATATGATAAATATTTAAATATTAGAAATTTATGATTCTAAGGCAGTATTCCATTTGCTTATATTGAATGTTTTCTATATTTGTAAATAGAGGGATTTGAACTCAGAATTTTTTAGTCTATTCATACTCCACTCTATTTCAAGCAACCGATACACTTGACCATACACATGGAAAAGATACATGATCCTCCAATATACATATTTTGTGCAGAGCCAGCACTCATCATTTGGGCCAGATCATAATTTCACACACATATATACAATCAGTACTTAGTTTATATTAAGACAGCAATTCCTCAAACTCTAATGGACAGACTTCAGTCTTCTCATCTTTCCAACTATTAAATTGACCATTTCATTGAAAAATTGATGATGGAATGCAGCCACCAAACCCTGATTGTGTATATAAGTTGATAATAGAAGAAAGGCCAGTGAAGGGTGAATAAATTCCGATAATGAATTAAGATCAAATGAGAATGAAGAAATAAAAAAAAGATCAAGATGAAATAGAAGAACAATGTTGATCGTGGAGAATGAGATCTTGGGCTATAAACTAATATTGTATTAAATGATAATAAGATAAACTAAATAAAGTAGGGATTCCAAGCTTGACAAAATGAAAATATTCACTATAAAGTCAAAACAAGCTATAAGTTTTAAGACAAACGAAGCAATTTACACTTTACAGTTTTGTTGATTTTAATAAAAACTGTGAAAATAACATAACTCAAATCTCAGTACAATAAATAACTGTAGATATAAAATTTACCATAAATTCAAATTTTACACTGCAAATTAGTAGCTTATTTTTCTCAAGGTTCAAACAACTTAAATATTATTATACAAGATATACTTGGGTCAGTGAGAAGGATTTTACTACTACCCAAATATAGCACACAAAACATCTCTTAATACAAAATAGAATTAACAAACAATCTTTGGTAATTCCAGATAAACTTAATAAACTCCATAAATATTATAAACTTTAAACTTCAAGAAATATGAATACTTTTGATAACTAAACACAATAACTTACCAACTTCCTTTTATCAAATAATTATGAGCAATGTGATCAAGATCAGTGAATGATATATCTGAGGATTAAAATAAACAGGTTAAATCAAACTTAAGTGTTTTGACTTTTAATATACTATTTGAAATAATATATATGCACTTCAGGTTAACAATATTTTGCTTACTAAGAGATGATGCTTTAAATGTACTTTTAAACTATAAGGGTTTAACATAAATTATTATGATATTACCAATATATAGTTAAATATACTATATTGATTGATGATAATTTCAAAATAATAAGATAATATGTGGATAGCAATAACAATAATAATGTTTATGATGATTAGCAATAAGACTACAGACAACTAAATAAACTTTTAAAACAACAAGATTTATTTACACTATTTACAAATTTATTTCAGAAACATCTGAAATAAGACAGAGACATTATATAAAATCATGTATAAAAATAATGTATATCCCAATGAATACATGCATAGTATATAAAATAGTATAGTACAGTTATATCTTCATTATCACTATCATTATCAGCTATGTTTCTCCTATTTTATATTATAGAACAGAAAGGTTAAACTCTGATTAACATAAATTAGCATAAACTTTGTTTAACATAAATTAACACTCAAGTTATAAAATAAAAGTATATTCAAATCTTTAGGATAAGTGAAAACTTTAAAATCCAAAGTTAATATTATAAAATAGCATGTTACACTCTATAGCTATTTATTTATATCAGAATATGATATAAAGGCAATCATTATATGTAGCACAAATAATAACTATTATTATTCAATATGAAGAAATTTATTATACTAATGTGGGGACAGACATCAGAAGTCAAATGTATACATAACACCAAAATCTTGCCTATGTCCACAACATAATCATTCTAATCATTAACCTGTCTTATCGATCCATCGACGAATCAATGCTTGGTGAAAATAAAATGACATTGTACATGTGTATCTCTTGCTATACCATACACATAGTTTATAATTACTAGTAAGTTATGGTTGGTTTGCTTAAAAACTGATAAAAGTACTACATCATCACACATACACTATTTACAATTAGGTAAACACTATAGATAAACCAGTGTCCCTGAATCTAACTTTATCCTATCATTGCTATTTAATTTTAAAATACTAAAACTTCACCATACACAGCGGAAAACTAACTACATAACATCATGAGGGATCAGACAATAAACAGAGGCTCTACAAAAACAACATTTAGAGTTGTTTAATAATATGGCTGATTCCAATATCTTTCTCTTAGGTGCAAAATGTGTGGACATTGTCTCATCACAAGGAAACAGAATACATGCCATGAATATAATCCTCTCTAGGGATTAACGGTTCTAACTAAGTATTAACTATTTATCAGCCTCAATAATATAATCCTCTCATGGTATAAGCAATGGGAGAGGGCTCTATCTACCTATGCACCATAGCAATGATACTATATTTGGTGCCATTATCTGTGGCACATACTTATCAGCTGAGACTGTCACAAATCCTTATTAATACAATAGCAACATCACATAATTCTAACAATAAAAGTTAAAATATAAATATCCCATTTTCTAATGCATAAATTAATAGTGTATTAAACAAACCAACATTGTAAGTCAACCAAAAATTAATTATTTAAAAATAATTGATAATGTTTTGTCACTTACGAAGAATAGCCTACATTCTATAATTAAAGTAGACATGCTAATTCATAGCCAAAATTTAATAAATGTAAAATGTTTATATAAAATATTCCATATAATAAAATGATTGTGTCATTATACTATACCTCTGACAAATTATTCTGTCAGTTTACCCATCAATAGAATATCAGAAGCTATTTTCAAAATGTGAGAGATAAATATATCTCTTTCTGTCTAGATAAATGAGATTTAATATTATATTTTCAACCAACTGGGAAAATAACAACAACAAAAAAGAAATATATAATATAATAAATTAATATAACTTTATACATTTATCTGTCCATAAAGTAATTCATACCACAACTACAAAAGAAAAATATATTCCTCAATAACATATTACAACCAGTATATTATAATACTAAACATGAGTAATAAAAAAATTTTTTATCTCATTTTATTTTATTCCCTTAGTTCAAAGTTTAGTCCCTTATTATGAGCTGACTGACAAGGGAAACTGACATCATGGGCAAAACATTTTATGAGTAACACATCCATATATTTTTATTATTATTATATTTGATCCTGGTTCAGTGAAAAAAATCAAATACTTCCAAAACTGTGTAGCAACCAAATAAGAATACTATGTTTATTCACATTTTCTGCAGACAATTTTCCTTACAATGAAGCTATAGGTTTATTAAGGTTAACAAGATAAAACTTTTTAAAATCATTTATTGATTTTTTCCATCTGCACTAATATCTGGAATAATTTTGAAATGATCCTGGCATTTTTTAAAACATTTCACATTATTGTTAACTCCACATGTTCCACAATAGATATTAAAAAGTAGAGATTTATTTATTTATTTCTATCAGTAAATTTTAATATGTTCTTTAATAAACTAGCAAGAATTATTTTCTTTTATCAAGATTTGTTAAATCGCTTGCAATTATAATTACAACATCCTACAGCATTTATAAATACTGTAACATTTTCCATTTTTAATAACCAAGAAAAATAGTACTAAAAAATTTATCAGATGATTTTTTTTTTAATAAGAATAGGGAATAGGTTCATGCATTTTTTTTCTTTTTAAATTGATTAAACTTTATACTATTTGAAGTGACTTTTAGTTAGTTTGATTTAAATATTAAAAGTTCTATTCAAAATTATTTTTGATTATATTTTTATGAAGATTATAATTTACCAGCAAACATATTTTTTGTCTTTATTTATAAAAAGCACACAAAAACATTTTTTCTTTTTTTCCTGCCACTCTAAATAATTCAAGCATCATTTTAAATATAAAAACTGACTAACATAAATAGAATAAAAGTTTATGCTTACACTTTCTTGTTTAGTCTTTGGTCAGACAATTAATTCCCAATATGGCTCTCTTTTTTTTTCCAGTATGAATTCCAGGAATTATAAATCAATGGAAATGCAGCTAGAATGTATACAAGGAGTAAAATTTCTTATTCCATGTTTCTAAAAATACACCTGGGTCTCATTTTATGTGGTAGATAGGTTCCTCAGAAAATGCACACAAAAGAAATCGCACAAAAATAGACTTAACTTACCTTGAAAAATTGGGGATATGTACTGTAATTTCCCAAAAATCACATAAAAGTAAAGTAGCAATGTAAAATTACTTTAAAATTCGCATAAAAAAAATAATAAAATATGACTAATGAAAAATTTCAAATTTGAAAAAAATTGATATGACAATTTTTTTTTACTTTTTTTTATTAACTACAGTATTTAATTTTATTCAAAACAATATATTTTTATGCGTGATTGGCGTTTTTCATACATGTACAATATTTTAATAATTATCGCTATTTGAGACATCAGATTCATCACAAGAGGATGTACAACTGTGCCAACTTCATTTTTTTAAATTGGTCTTATAATGGATTCGCTCAAATTAAAACATTTTCCAATCGTTGTTGATCCTTTCCATTTTGCTAAGCAATCTAAAATTGAAATTTTTGTTTACAAAGAAATTCATTTTCTTGGGTGTTTTTTTCCTCTCTGTTAGAGTAAACTAAAAGTTTAAAATAAAAATAAGAACTTAGACTTACAATAATAAAAAGACACCGACTCACCACTGTTGGGTAAAATTTAATTAAAACTAACAATTAAAAATTAAATTCTTATTTTTATCTTTAATTTTTTAATTTTCAATTCCATTTAAAAATCAAATTTCATCATTTCACATCATGTTGTGCCCATCACAGTTACTCAACTTTTAAAAATAAAATTGTGGACACTAAATGATTAATTGATTATGTACTCTTTTATTAAAAAGCAAAAATGTGATTTAAAATGCAAAAACAACAACATACATCATATAAGCATCTATAATGTTTGAACAGATTTACATTATAATCTTGTAAAATTTATTACTTGTGGGCACTAAATGATTAATTGATTACGTACTCTTTGTTAAAAAGGCAAAAATAGAATGTGATTTAAAATGCAAAAACAACAACATACATTATTTTTCATCTAAACGTTTGAACAGATATACATTATAATCTTGTAAAATTTAATGTGTGTATATAAAATGGGGAAATCCTGATTTTAAGTGAATTATGAACTTCTTTATTGCATAAAATCTATTACAGTACTATTATAAAGTACTGAAAATATTGAAATTATTAGATGGAAGTCAAACTCCGATAATGCGCTATTACTTTAAATATGATGTGAGTGCACGAAATTTATAATATTTAAAGTAATAGCGCATTATCGAAGCTCGACTTCTGATCTAATAATTTTTAGCGCATAAAAGAAAACCACATACAAAGATATTAAGAAGAAACATGAATCACATAACTTCAAAATTGCATTAAATAAATCTGCATAAAACGAGACCTGGGTGTACATTATTTTTCAATCTTGTTCAATTCAATTTGTATTTTAACTTTTTCCGCTCTTTCTTTCTTTTTTAATTTTGTGGGTGCTAGATTTTGAAGTCTTTACTCTGATTTTTCTTTTTTGGTAGACCCTCCTACAAACTCTGTTAAGTTATTTATACCTTGTATTATATTGAACTGTGGTACAAAGAAAAATAGACTAATAATAACTTAGTGTGAATATCATTAATATTACTCCATCGACCTTCATTTTTGTTAACTACCCAGAATATTCAATACTGTTTTAATTCACTATAAAAATATGCTTAAAGAATTTACTACAATTATTCATTTACAAGATTTATAAATTTAATTTTTCCAATTACCATTTAATAATAATAAAATAGCAAACATATTTATACCCCCAAATTAATAATAATACTGTTAAATTATCATTTTATCACTATTAACAGCTGACAAGGGATAGGAAATCTCTTCTACACTCAAGCAAATTTTCTAGTGTATCTGGAACAGTCTCTAAACTCATTTATTAAGCTATTAAGGCCAGATCTATTTTTAAAATTTAAAATTTTGGGCTATTTAATACAGTGGCCTAAATAAAAGGTCACAATATATAATTTAATAAAGCAAAATTAAGCATTTTTGGCATATTTATAAATAAAATATAGAAATATAGCATCATTATTTGAAGAAGTTTATTCTATATTTTCAATATTCTTTATATATGTCTAACATTTCAAATAAAATACTTTTAAGTTAATCGAAACATAAAAAAAAGCCACTCTCTATCAATATTCTAACAAAAACTAAAAAAAGTATGCATTAATGTATGTAACATTTTCATTAATTATACAATAGTATGTTTTTATTATTTAACTTATTTTTTTAAAATAGACTTGTATTTCAATGTACTCACAACAATCAACACTACATCCTCTTCATTAGTTATTAATTGAAAATATGCCTGTCTTGACTTTAGTGATCTCATTAATTTGTCTCGGAATATAAAAAATCCTCATGCTATTATAAATCCAGAACATTACTTAATTTCATATTGTAAGAAAGCTTTTAAATTTTCGCATGATGAAGCATCCCAATTGGTCAGATTTGTACATTCATATAACAAAATCTCAAGCCCAGGCAAAATATACCAAAGCCAACCGAAATGAGATGGTGAGATCTCGAATCTGACCAAACCTCAACTCATTTGCTAGTACTCCATGATTTAACACCATATAAATGACATTTCTGAGGTTACACATGGGTCTCAATTTGTTCTGCAAGCCAGCTTTGAGCAGGGAGAAACATGAGCTTCAAGGGAAATTAGCAATTTAACTGAAGATCTAAAATAAACTACTTAACATGTTAGTTACTTAATTAAACCATGCATATTCACCATACAAAATCATTAAGGAATTGGAATAAGATAATATGGATTGGATTGATATAGGACTTTAAGCAAGAAAGATATGGCATGAGTTTTATATTTAAAAAGGATTATTGAAAACATTAAAATAAAATCAAGCAAAAAATATGACAAGGATTATATAGTGTTATGCAGGCATTACATAGTAGATGAGACTTTTTAATACAGTGGCCTCATCTTAACTTATAAAATTGATGTGCATGGATGTTGGTGTGATTATTAAAATCATGCCTATGATATTTTAATATTCTAACCTATTTTGCATTGGTTTGCTAATGTTACAAGATAATGACTCAATACAGCACTAAGGTGTGGCTGTTATATATGTAATAAATAAAAATATCCGTTAATTAAAAATAATATTGTAATTATAATTGAAATAATATTTTTAAACGGTTTATAAACAATTCAAACAATCTTTAAATCTGCAGAAGTACTTTCGGTTACTTTCAAACCTGCCTCAACTGCTATTAAATTCAAAAACTAAAAGCGGAAGCAAACATCATCAATTCAAATTCCACGAATCTCGTATTTTAATGTTAGAAGCTTGTCGATTTATCAAATGTGTTTTATTCCTGTTTATAAAAATTGCCTCTTTAATTTTTCTTTTACTATGGTTTCTCTCTTCATCAAATTTTTTGTGATTGTAGGTGAATCTAGGTGCAACATTGAGAAAAGATTGAAGGAACACGAATTGTTATATAAGCATGTAAAAAATAAAAATAATGGTGATTTAATATCTTCTTCAGTTTTCTTTGATCATGAAAAAACATGTAAACATAAATTTAAATTTAATTTTGAAAATGTGAAAATTCTTCATGAAGAGAGAAACCATAGTAAAAGAAAAATTAAAGAGGCAATTTTTATAAACAGGAATAAAACACATTTGATAAATCGACAAGCTTCTAACATTAAAATACGAGATTCGTGGAATTTGAATTGAAGACGTTTGCTTCCACTTTTAGTTTTTGAATTTAATAGCAGTTGAGGCAGGTTTGAAAGTAACCGAAAGTACTTCTGCGGATTTAAAGATTGTTTGAATTGTTTATAAACCGTTTAAAAATATTATTTCAATTATAATTACAATATATATATATATATATATTAACTGTGATAAATAAATAAGCTCAAGATAATGTAGATTCAACCTGGTAACCAAGATTTAAGTTTCAGTCTAATGCTGAATAGTTAATTAATAAGGAGGAAAAAAATTGGTCACTTTTAGATTTGCATATCTATACTCATGGCACTAAATAAAATACTAGGGAATAAGCTTGCAATATGATTTATTCAAGGGCTATAGCATCAAATGCTTGGTATTCTAAGATCGGACAGCTTGCTACAATTAATATATGAACAAACAGATAAGGTCAGAAACTTGGATAGGCTTTATAAACATGGTCTGGATCCTCATGTTCCAGTTCTAATAAAGATAGTCATATCCATACTAATAAATGGGGCAACCAGTCACTGTGAACCCATTTAAAACAATGCAGCAACATGGAAATGTACAAATGTGTACTTTGTAAAACATATTTGCAACACACAAGCAAAATATCAATATGTATATGTATAATTAATTAATTGCACTTAAAACAGATAACTTCTATCTGCTAAATTAACACAACTCAGTACTTAAACTAGCATTATAATTATGCTGACTAAAAGAACTTAAATTAAATTATAATGCAAGTCAAAATACTGAATCTGCAAATACATAATCATAATTAGGGAGGAAATGCATATTTGATGGGCATTAATAAACATTAACAAATATACATTAATATCATCTCTAGCTAGTACATCACTTCTAAATAACAGCAAAAAGTCATAAGTTATAATAACTGACTAAGCAAACTTTCATGAAATATAATGCAATTATAAAATCAATAAAATAATGATAATAATGTGCACATAGTGATTGGTCAATATAGAATTATGAAACAGCAATTCAAGTTGCTGAGTGGCATTTGTAAAATATTTAAAATGGAGATTTTAATTATCTCCATTGAAAGTTCATTAACAATTAGTATTCACTGTTTCAAAAAATTGGCACATTATAACATATATAATAAATTTTGATAAAATAGTTAAAACAATAAATATAGGCATGACAACAGTTTTAAGAAATTTAAGTAAGAACTGATTGCATTTATTAGTAGATTAGAGGAATAAATTATTTTATACTATAAAGGTGAATTCAGGCAAATGTACATAAGTTTAATTTATAAATGATTTAATTTAATAGAGTTTTAAGAAATAAGATTGAACATTGATTATATTAAATAAGCTAGTTTTTAATATTATAGTTTAAAGGTTGAGAAGTGGTTTAAGAGCTCTGCAGTGCTTTAAAAGAATATTACTTATCTTCTTGGTTGCATCATGTGGTTTAGGCACATCACATGGCATATGTAGTGGCATTCTGGATCTCAGGATAGGTCACATGGTTTAAAGTACTATCTTCTTGCAGCAGTCCATTGCCAGTTTCCCAGCTCTTCAATGATGATGATGGGAAGACAGACATATAGAGTGACTCCCCCAAGAAAAAATGGCAAATATAATGCCCTGTTACACTGCCATGTTAAAGATTTAACTGGCAGGGGGACTGGTGGTAACACTTCTTTACATTTATAGTATATATCCTTGCAGCTCAAAATATTGCCTATTTATATGATTCAAGGATTAAAACACCTTGCTGTCAACAAGATGAAATTTTATAACTTAAAACCTTTACATTGGCAAAGCAGCCATATTGAATATTTAAAAAATTATGTTAAGCCACAAATTTTATCATAACTTAAGTTTGTATTATTCAAAAATGATATAATATAGGTTTGAAACATAAAATGACCAAAGAATGTAAAAGTTAAAAAAATATAGTCATTGATATTCAAAGCAATAAAAAAAGAATAAAAATTAATATTTCTAATAATAATTTTCATATTCTTTCATAAATTCAAAATTATCATGCATAAAACTTAAAATTATATTTTTGTTAGCAGGTTAGTTGGATTCATCATAAATTTTTAAAAAAATTGGTATATAATAACACTTACCTAAGATAATCCATCACTTGAAACTTTATAGAATAAATATATTAGTACCTTTCATTTTTCCTAGTAGTTCTTCAAAATGTATTTCCATACAAGAGTTTGCAACGTATATGTCATCCGTAATAACATCCATTATAACAAGTAGCTAATATTGATCAATAATTAGTATAATTTGAATATTATAATAAAGAACTTCAATACAGTTTGTAATTTATTAAAAATTACTACTAAAATAGTCAATATATACAAAATAAAATAATAAAATAAAATAAAAAGTGAATGAAATACTAAATTCATTATGGAGATAAGCTTGAGTTATATAAGTTAGTAGTTTAGAGTCAATGTGATGTAGTATTATTTATCCTATCTTTATAGGTTTTGATGGTTCATATTGCTTCATGCTATTATGACCCTAAAGTTAGTAATAGCTTCATCAATTATAACATCTTTTTGCATTTGATATGCAGCTTTGAAATTTACATTGCAGTAGTGTATAATCGGCCTAAGTTTATATACTGTCAAAATCTTTACTTTTAGCATCTGTGTATTTTTATTATTATTAAAATGCAAACAAGACATTATAGAAAAATCTAAATCGAGTCATAATATTTGCAAAATATATTTATCTTTGTTTCATATCACCTAATTCATATACTGGACCCAAGTCCACATCATACCAAAAAATGTAGATAATTCACGATATAAATTTACACAATCACGAGCTATTTTTTTGATCAGTGTATATGTTAGTTTCAATAATAATTTTTTTGTATATTTTTTATCAAATATAAATTCAAAAAAATATATTCAAATAATAATTAAAAAATATATAAAAATAAATATTTACCATAGGCTCCCAATAACGTTCATTCAGCTAAGTATAGCAGTGTAAAGGTGTATTTTTTATGATGTAATTTTTAATATTAATCTGAAACCAGATGTTTATAATTTGAAAACTGATGCTCACATTATGCAGGTGTAAGAATGAAGACTTTTAATTTTTAACAGGATGTTTTTAACTAAACTTGACCATTTTAAATCCCTAATGACTTTGCAATAATTTCATCAGTTCAGTAAATCTTGTTCACAAAATTATATATGGTTGGAAAAATATTATTGCTTAGCGAAAATGTAAATTGCCTCAGACAGCTATGCTAAAATAGGTGCACCTAGCCTGACTTTTGTTTACAACCTATCTAAGATTAAAATTAAGAATTATAAGAACTTTAAAATAATATTGCTCTCTATATATATCACGGTCATATGTAGACCACACATATATATATGCGATTTGAAAAATTGACAGTTTTTAACAAAATAAAATCTATAATACAAAATATATTATTTTAATATATATAAACTGATAATATTACAGTTATTTGCCTGCATATATATATATGATAATACCTATATAATCATGCTGATGCTTATATACATGTACTAAGAGAGGGTTTAAATCTGGCATGAATGGAGCTGTGGAGAAAAATGGGTGAAACATATATGAGGTCAGGAATATACCGTTTTAATAGTTGATTACTTATGAGGTCACGTGACATTTCAGTGTCAGAAAGTTTGTTTTTTGATCAGCTTTCAATTCCATCTTTCTACCATTGTATTAAAGTATATCACATATCAATAGAAATAGTATTTTAAAGCTTTTCCAATTAATTTATTCCCCTAAACATTTATCTTGCTAACACTGTTTCACCAAGCAACGTGTCTTATAAATGATCACTTATTCGAAACAATTTTCTGGTTATTGTACCACTTCTAAAATTATCCTTATAAGGAGAATAAAAAAAAATCCAATTTAACTGTATTACTCAATGTATAATGGTAGTGTGTTTATTAATCCAATATAAAACATAGTTCTATGATTTTCACAAAGCTATACATCCAAAGCTTATATGCCACTATGGTTACAAGGTAATAGAATAAAATAACTCTATCTATTCCTAGAAATAATATTTCAAGTCTAAAATTGCTTTCTCTTCACAAGTTGTTTTGCTTTCACTATTTTTTTTCGTTTAAACTAATAATATCCTATACATGAATTTTGTCTTGGTAAATTTTTTCACTTTATTTAAAATCATTCCACACAATTCTCAATGTCCATCACATGATGTGAAGATTATCATTCTCTTGCAAATTAACTTTCTTAATAAAGCGTTAACTAAAGTTTTCAAATAGTGAGATGTGATAAATTGGGTTTTAAATAATTGGCAAATTAAGACAAACCTTTATTGTCAAATACTTTATTTCCTAATTATCTTGACCTATCTTCAGGCGAAAATTTAACATATATGTCTATAGTTCTATACACACATAATGAGTAAACAATCATGTATCCGCTACTAGTCAAATTAACTTAATTAAACTTAATAGTATGGACAGTTCAGAAAAAAATATTTAGTTAGCTATTAAACTCAATAGATAATGAGTTTAAGTAAAGACTGTTCATTTCAACAAAATTTTTTATTAACAATAAATAGTGATTACATACTAATAAAGGATAGATAAATGAATAAATTGTACAATAATATGATTGTATAATGTTCTATTTGTCATCTGGCTAGATTTTGTTATGAGAGTACAATTGTTATACTCTTATGTGGTTAGGTATAGTGATAAGATTCTAAGAACTTGTTTAATGGAATAAGCATTTTTAATATAAACATGCATATTTTCTTTTAGAATTTCCTATTCCCGTGTTGGCTTACTTTTTATATTTATTAATGTCATGAAATATCTAGAGATAAAATATTAAAAGCGCATTTATTTTAGGATGAAACTTTGTGAATTCTGTAATAATTTTTTTCAAGGATGGATAAGTAAATGCCTTCTCATAACCAATAATGATCAAGTGTCATTGCATCAATGTTGCTTAGTTATGTCATATATATAGTTATCTATATATTACACTTATATATATATACTGCATGTACAAACATGCACTTTAAGCTTGGGTCATTAAAAATTTTCTTTTTAATAGTAGTTGCTTTATACATTTTTTTTTTTTTTACTATTTTGAACGTAAACATCAATTTATCAGTTAAATGACCAAACATTTGCAACTAAATCTTGTCCTTGCTTTGAAGCAGGTGTTAAGCAGAACACGATAATGGGATCTAGCGACAAAAAAAAAAAATTATTCCCCTGAGATTTTAGTCTTTCTTAGTTGGTTAAATTCCGTTACTGATGAAAATAATTGGTATCATTTTGCTTTCCTACTGTAGAAAATCTACTGAGCGCGGTATTATTAATAGCTTTCAGCTTGAAAAAGTCAAACAATGTTGATTTATACTAAAATTACAGATTGACTTTTATGCCCTCTTGTATCATTTTAAGGAATTCATGAGGATGTGGAAATGTATATATAAGAGTAATTTTTTTTAAACAATACTGTTAGATAAAATATCTATTCGAGTTGTCCGAAAAAATAGTTATAACATATATGCGTACATATTATATTGATCAATCTATGAAATAACTGTGCATACATAAACTTCCCACAGTTTTTCTGAATTAATAATTAAATGCATATTATATCTAAGGCTTTTGGATATATCATATCTTTAAAATTATATAAGATTTATTCGAAAGTTATCCTATTCCGGGCACTTCACACCACCTTCCGTCATTAAAAGTATATCAATTTAATCGAGTTAAATCCGGGGAAAACACAAGAATCCAATAAATAGGCAACTTCAAATTTTAATAATAAACAATGATAATTTTTATTAGTATATAATAACACATTTTTCTATTACCACAAGTTTAAAAGACATTTTAACTATCCCATCATCCATTATTATTTTCAACCATTATCGTTCCATTGCAGGATGAAAGACTCTCCAAATTTAATTCAATGTTTGGGTTTTTCTAAGTTTAGGTCAGTTTCTCCATCTTATAAGTTCTGTTCTTTACATCACACTGACAAACTTCATTATTTTATTTATTTATCTCACATGTAGTTCTTTTCCAGGTCTATTACAATCTCTTAGGCTTCAGTTTAAGATTTCAACCATCCATTATCATCTCTTCTAGCAATATGAACAGCCCAACTCCACATCTGTCTCTTAATTACTTCAGTGATGTCAGTAATACCTGTTTATTCTTTCACCCATGTATTTTATTTTTGATCCCTTCTTGTTATATCTAGCATACAACTTTCCATACTTTGTTGAATGGTCTGACCCCTTTATATTGTTCTTCTGTTAAATATCCAGGTTCTATATCCATAAGTAAGAATTGGTGAATACATTTATCAAAAACCTTACTTTTCAAGCACATAAACATATTTCTTTTTAATATTAAGTTATTTCTATTAAAAGCACTTCACCCAAGTTCAATTCTATAATTAATTTCATCCAATATGTTTCCACATATATTAATTAATAAGTTGACTAAAGTATTTGTAGTTGCTAACTTCTTTTAATTCATCATTGTCAATCTTTATTATTATTATTATTATTATTATTATTATTATTATTATTATTATTATTATCAGCATCATCATCATATCATCATCATCATCATCATCATTATTATTATTATTATTATTATTATTATTATTATTATTATTATTATTATTTTGAGAAAATCCATTGAACATTATTTTAGATATTTTAGCATTTATCTTTAGTCTTATTTTTTTACTTTCAACTTTTGCGACTGCAAAAACAATTACATCATCTGCAAAATCAAGATGACATAAATAATCTCCATTTTCTTTTTAATCACTTAACTCACCATTTTAATTCACCAAATACTTCTTATAAAACTGCTATAGTTTAGGAGTTATGAAATCATCCTATAGCTTACTATTTTCAATATTAATTTTCGGTAGTTTTCTATTCTATCATGTCAGCAACTTGATGGCACTTTATTTTCAAAAGCACATAAATATGTTATCTACATGGCCGCTGATTTCTAGGCCTATATATCTATATCAAAAAGCACAGAAAGAGGCCATTTAATATGCAACAGCCAGTGGCCACAGATGATGGTATTTATTTCTAGGCTATAAAGCACAGAAAAGATGCCGTTTAATGGTGGCTGGCCTGTTTTAGTGTTATGCATTTTATCCCAATACTCACAATTCAATGTTCACTACACTATTGTTTGAGGATGTCTGGACTTTAGCCTGCTACAACTCTTCAAATATGCATGTCAAAGGAATTAGCTTACAAGCTGTTTGACATACTACTATCTCCTAACAATTGTCCACCCATCGCGACATTTCCCTACTCAACGTGGAATCTTCAAACCAATTCTGAAAAAGTAGGTCCAAGCAAGATTTTCATAAACTCATGCAAATAGTCACATTTTTGCAAGAACATTTCCATGACAAATAAAATGGCTGACAGATCAAAATTGGGTGAACTGCTATCTACAGAAGTCAACCTGCATGAGTTATTTAGTAATTCTACTGGAATAAAATCTTTGCAATAAGGGAGGTCAATTGATAAAGTTTTAATTCTTGTGGAAGTGAAAAAAGAATAGCCTTCTGGCCTGCATTGCAGAATTAAGATGCACCAAAGAGTTGAAAGAACTTAGAACTGAATCTGTTGCATTCTAAGCCAAGTACAAGACATTCTTTCAAATGATGATAAGTAATTTAGATGAAAATATACAGGCGATCCAAGTTACAGACTCAAAGATAGTAAATGGTAGTTTTGAATTTAAAAATACCCAAAATGAAAAAGATAGTGATAAACCTTCTCTAGAATATGACCTGTCTTATTTAGATAATGTTTGCAACATTAATGGATTTGGAATTTTTGAGACTCAATGGTTTTATTATCATGAGGTGCATGACCATGAATGTAAGAACTTTGATAACAGAAAGAGGTTAGTAATTAAAGACCCAAGGTTGCTATCTAAAAATAAGTTTCATGAGAAATATATAGACAAATTTTATTTAGAAGAAAGTGCCATAATGAATTAAAAATATCTTGATGAGTTTTATTTATACATTTAGTTAATGTTTTAATGATTGGGATCAGATTTTTATGTTGATTTTATAAATTGGGAATATTTATTAAATCATTCTCTACATTTTCATTGACTATTAAATCAATGTTCACAATGTAGGCATTGTCTACAGATAAATGGTGCTGTTCTGATCTACATGGATTTTAAATTAATGTGTCAGCTATGACATTTTCAGATCCTTTGCAATATTTAACTGTAATAGTTAAATTTTTATAATAACAGATTCCATCTAACAAGGTGGGTGTTGTCTAGATAGCTGTGATTCAAAGATTCAAGGCTTTTGTGATCTGTTATCACTAATACCTCTGATCTGAAAAGCATTTGTTAAAATTTCTGGAAAGCCAACACTATTAATAGTGCTTCTTTCTCAGTAATCATATAATTTACTTCTGAACTTTTTAAGAGATGACTAATAAAATAGAGGACTACCGATGGCTGTCCTCCTGGATTTGAGATAGAGTTACCCTAATCTGTAACAACTATTATTTGTTTGTATGATAAATGGCTTATTAAAATCAGGAAAAGCTAACATAGTTTGCTCTAAAAGACCTAATTTAATTTTAGCAAATGCCTCACCTTGTTTTTCAGTCCATTTTCATTTCTCATCTTTTCTTATGAATTTTAGTAACAGTTCCATATGATCAGAAAATTTTTGGTACAAATGATTGTAAAAGTTACACATTCCTAAAAATGGTCTGATTTGTTTTCTGTTGGTGGGTTTGGGGAAATTCTGTATATCAGTAATCTTATCTGGATAAGGTTTAATCACATTGCAACCAATGATACGACCTAAGAAGACTACTTCATTACATACTAGAGTACCCTTCTTAAAATTGATCTTTATTCCTTTATCATAACACTCTTTAACATTTTTTACATGTTTAAGGCATTATTCCATTGTAGGTGATGCAATTATAACATCATCTATATATATATATATATATATATATATATATATATATATATATATATATATATATATATATATATATATATATATATATATATATATATCATTGCTATCTGTTTAATCTCAGGAGATAATGTTTTATCCAAACATCTTTTTAGGTCAGCACCACTATTTATCAACTTAAATGGCATTCTATTAAATGGGTAAATAAATCTTTCAAACCAGAATGCTGTATATTGGTGACCTTCTAGATGAAGTTCTATTTGCCAAAAACTTGAGGTTAAATCAAAAGTAGAAAATACTTTATTTCTAAATTTCATGAATATTTGATTCCTATCAGGCATAGTTATTTTATCAAATTGCTTTGCATCTAAATAAAATCTTATTGACCCATCTTTCTTCTTCACCATCACAACTGGATTACAAAATTATTCCACAATCAATCATTTTATTAATTTTTTTATATATTTCTTCCTGGTATTGATATGGAATAGGGTAAGATTTAGATTAAAAGTTGATCACAAAATAGTTTTATTCATTGCTGAAACCCTTCTATCACTCCTGGTATTTCAGAGAATATCATACTATGTTCATCACAACTTGTTGGCATTATCACTTTTAGTCAAGTTTAATTCTGCAATTTTTTTTTGTATGAATGCTTCTGTAATGTTTGATACTATGCAATCACCTTCTGGTAGATCATATTTTGAAAGCAATACCATCTCTAAAATCTCATCACCTATCTTAATTAACTTGTTTGAGAAATTAATTATACACTGGTTCAGATGCAGGAAATCTGCCTCTAAAATGACTTCATGTAAGGCCATTTAATATGAGAAACCCATGATAGATAATTTTTGTCCGATCTTTAATTGGATCAAGATTTGTTTTTGCGCTAGTTTGGCTTTTCTATTGTTAACCATGGTAACCTGAATTGATTTTAATGGAAGGGTTTTAATATGTGGCTTTCTTAATTAACATGTTTAAATAACAATTCTTTATTTATAGAATCATTAAATAAAATTAAAAACTTAACCCTTAATTGAAAGAAAGTTAAATGTTTCTATAAGATTGTCATTATAATACTAATTATTATCCCTGATATAGATAAACAAATACTATCTGACATTATATTTAGCTTATATCCACATAATAAATTATTAAAGAAACATTTAATAACCTTATCAATTCATAGCTAATTACTTCTGGATGATGAGGCTAATAAAACATATATGTGCTCATCTTATCATGCTATTATAATATATTAAATTTTAAATTTTAAGAAAATATGTTTGTTAGTTTTATAGTACCTGCTGGCAAGGCACAACAGTACAATGCATACACTAATCCCACTCCTGTAAATTATGAATAGAACAGTGTCCTGAAGTGACTATATACTTCAAATGCAATTTTATCAATTGTCATAACCATTATAGAGCATATATTAACTTCACCTACAGAGTGAAATAAAACTAAAAGGATACTTCACTGAAAAAAACAATGACATATTCCAAAACACCTCTAAAGTGTGAATGTTGTTCTAGCACACATCTATGTGGAACATAAAGAATAGAAAAGTCCTGCTAGAATCCAGCTATATTAGCTAAGCATATGTGACTTTAATAAAATATCAGAACAAAACCTCTCATGAAAAAATATCTATCATTGCAGAGAGAAATTCTCAATTCCCTAATGTACAATAATTAGCATACAAGGGCAATAAAGTCAAATGCATTCTGCAATGATAAAAACAGGAATAATATTAATCTGAAGCATAACCATGATGAGATAAAATACATATCACTTGAAACTAGAAATAATTTATCTGTAAACAATTTATACATTAAATAATGCACTAAAATCAATAAACAAATACAAATCAACATGATTTTTTAAAAAATATATACCTTGAGTAGCATAATAAATTTTTCAAATAAATAATATACACATAATAAATAGCAGCTTAATATTTTAAAAGTAAAGTGAATATAAATGGAAAATGCAAAAACAAACACTAAATGTAATAAATATACTCTTTTATTAGTATTATAATGAAATTACTATATTTTCTAAAACCTTTATAAGCTTCTGATAAATATTAGGTACTTATCTATTTACCCAGAAATATAAAAAAATGTGTATTGACAACAATAGTACTAACAAATGTAAAGCAGTACAAATTCACTTCAACTGGATAAGTATATCAATATGATTTACCTGATGTCAAAATAATTAAATAATTAAATAAATTGCATAAATTTTTTACCTTAAACAACATAAGAATAAATGCATAAATTTTCACCCGACAATTTGTAATAACTTTATATAATAATAAATTAGTAATTATATATATATTGTGAGAGTATGCAAAACTATCACAAAAGTATATATGATTAGTATATACTTTATTATTAAAACAAATTTTTCATTCATTGATATGATACCATTATTTAAACTAATAAAATTCATTGATCACAACGTTGACATAGAGATAACCTTTAAAGTCAAGTTGCAGCCTAGCAACTAATACAAAGGAAATTAAATTAAATTTCAATTATTAGTTATTAATATAATTTATAATTATAAAACATTAAAAAAATCATGAAAACAAAATATTTGCAGTATATGCTACTGGAATTTGATTCTGCTATAAATACTGAGTCAAATAATTTATTAAAAATTCTCTTTTTCCAGTATATTAACTATGTTGTGCAATAATTTTTACTGTGTTCGAATATAGAGTACTTATAAAAGATAGATCAACAAATTGAATGATTTGCTTATTAAAGAAAAGTTTTATTAGACAACAAACTCTAATATTACCCAAATAGAAGAGTAAATAAATTACTCTCTATTAATATTACTCATATTTTCTAAACAAAGTTGCATGTATATTTTATTAATTAAAAAGCTTATAAAATCATTCTAAATTGAAATTCTGAAACAGATAAACTTTTTCAGAAAACATTTATATATTCAAACCAATGTTAATTTAAGATGATTATATCTATAAAAAATATGCTGTGATTAAACTCCACTTGTCATAGGAGACATAATGCTATTGTTTTAACCAATGATAAATATAATTGCTTATTCCTATTGAAATGCCTAAAAGTTATATGAATCTCATCTATATAATCTAAATGAAACTCCAATTGATAATGAAATCATTTGTGGAAGATGTCAACATCATGCAAGAAAAATGGTTAGAAATGACTGGATGTGTGGATAGCTTTCCAATGATTGACCTCCAAGGAATAAAGAACTTTATTCTTAACAAACATTACTTTTAAACATGGAAATGAATAGGATAATAATATAAACCTTTCATTATATCACATCGTCTTTTTGAAACATCATTTAAAAACATTTAATTTTATTTCCTTTGTTACTAAAATCCTTTGCCTTTGGAATAATTCATTTATGAAAGACTAAATGAAGATGAACAGATCATGAAGTTAAATATTTTTTATTTTATATTTAATAAAATCTAGGTCTTCTATGAAAGCAAGTTGACAGGATTTTAAACTGAGGTAGAAAAGTAAACTTAATATGAAAGTAAGAGTTTATTATTCTTTATATTTGATTTATTTATCACATTGACAGAACATTGTTGTTATTAATTTAATTAACACATAATATTTATTTGTGTA
Source organism: Epiperipatus broadwayi (assembly GCA_028023455.1). Lineage (NCBI taxonomy): Eukaryota > Metazoa > Onychophora > Udeonychophora > Euonychophora > Peripatidae > Epiperipatus > Epiperipatus broadwayi. The sequence goes on from JAQFVV010006643.1 coordinate 168,893, forward strand.
AATGACTAATATTCCGTATGAAAGATTTTATATATTTTTTATTTTATATTTAATAAAATCTAGGTCTTCTATGAAAGCAAGTTGACAGGATTTTAAACTGAGGTAGAAAAGTAAACTTAATATGAAAGTAAGAATTTATTATTCTTTATATTTGATTTATTTATCACATTGACAGAACATTGTTGTTATTAATTTAATTAACACATAATATTTATTTGTGTAAATGACTAATATTCCGTATGAAAGATTTTATATTTCTTAATGATGACTTTACATAGGAATGATATCATGAAACTGGAATTCTCTCATATGGATTGTATAATATAATATTATTATTTATTTGTATATGTATTATATTGATATTAGCTAGTTTAGTATTTTTATATATATAGTTTTTGTAAATTATAAAAATTCATTTATTATATTATAAGTTATTAGAATCTGTTAGTATTATAATATACATATCTACTATGAAAATATAGAAAGATATTAACTATTTCAACTTATAAAATAGTAGAGATGTGAACAAACCCTTATAATTATTTTTGTTATCGTAAATAAATTTGAATTATTATTTGTTAATAAATATCGTTAATGTTTTTTTTTTAAATTGAAAAAAGTTTCTAATTTATTTAATTTATTTATTCATTTTATCAAATCAAAATAAAGTCAAACACATATATTCACACATATATATTATATATATTTAATATCATAATAACTGAATTGATATACATGTTAAAAATATATTGATATTATATTGAGTATGGTTATTGCTGCAGAATTGATGGAAACCCTGAAGAGGATTAACCAAAACTTTTCCCTGAGTTTGAATTCTGAGCATAATGGAACAATTAATAAAGATGAAGATTGAATGATTTATTCTAGGTTATATCTATATTAGATATTTAATATTAAATTATTATTATTGAAGTAGGTTCAATTTTGGATTAAATTTAGATCATCTTATTTACAGCATCCTATTTGAAGATCTAAAATCTGATTATAGTGAGATGCGACCAACACTAATAATCTTTTGATCAATGTCTGCCATACTGAGTTGCTGGATGCAGGAAATAATATCCTTGAGACATGAATCATGTTAAAGCAATGCATTCATCATTTTGTAAATTTAAAATAACACAAATATCTATGACCTTACGGAACAAATGACATGCACATTTAAAACACAATTAGATTTAATTACTGCAGCATATTTAACTTCCATTCATTTAGTAGGCATTTATTGTACTAAGTTCGCTATAGCTTGTTTTCTACCATTTAATTCAAAGATAAAAAAATATTTTATTAGGGATATTTTTTTTTACACAGCCATTGATAAATTTTAAGACAACTTCTTTACTTTGAAAAGAGCATTTTACATTATTATTTAAGTTATCATTTTCTTCAAACGAAGGTAGAATTAATAATCGTCATTTAAAAAAACTGAAAATACATAAATTTTTAAATTATATAACATCCTTAGGATTAAAGACTTTCTATACGGTACGTTTATTTTCAATTTTTAAATAATACTTGTTTTTTTTTTAAAATTAATTGTGACGCATCTTATTTTTTAGTTTTAGAAATACTATTCTTTAGAAATTATCATAGTTAATGTTTTAAGAACTTTCATATTGGAAAACGTTCAAGTCAAACACATAAATAATACAATGAAGAGAATAATTACAATTATTCCTTTAGTCATTCAAAGATTAAATCTTTAAAGTCTAATAAAATTATCCTCTGTTGAAGCATTTCTTTATTTTATCATTAAAATAAATTTTAACAATCTATCCACGGTAGATTTAAGTAATATTTATTAAAATTGCATATATATAACACCAACATGGTCCAATAAACAGTTTAAAGAGTGGAGATGTGAATTCAGTAAAAGCAGAGAATATTTACGATAAATTAGTAAATTACACAATTTGTGCACATGCTTGAAAATATGAAATTATACTACTTCTGTCTTGAAATAAACACCTTTTAGATTTATTGCTAAGTAAAGAGCTGTGGTTTTCATTGAGCATCTTTGATAATTTTCCTGGACATCCTGATTAGATCAGGCACAAACGACCCAATACCTGTCTTAATCTAGCAATAGATACTTATTTAAACAAAAAAATATATAAATAAAAATATCATTATTATTTAATTTAAAATTTTGATACCAAATTTTAATGCTTTTGGCTGAGGCATTAAGAACGTGCACAGTCCAAACAAACAGTCAGTGAGAGAGAGAGAGGTAGAGAGAGAGGGGGAGAGAGAGGGAGGGAGAGAGAAACAGAGAGAGAGATACACAGAGAGAGACAGAGAGAGAGAGAGCGAGAGAGAGAGAGTGTGCGCGCAAGACCAGACAAAAAGCTCCCCCACACCCCAAGTTATCCTATTTATAGATTATCATACCTTAATGGGCAGCCAATCAGTTACTTAGTTTTTGTATTTATTTATGCGCTTGATAAAAACAATTTTAACTAGGACCAGGAATTAAAAATTAAATTACATAACAATAATTAATTTCAAATTATCATGTGATAGTTTAAATTAACTTTGATTGATCTTTTTATAATTTATTAAAACAAAAAAATGGTACTTGGGTATTATTCCTGCAACCTAGGATAAATAGGATGACTATTCACATACGCGATAAAACGTGTAATCTTGTGAACGTGAAATATATATGCGCTTTTTTCATCTCGAAAACGTGTTTTTGAATGTGCACAAAACGTGTTTTAAAACATGTCAACAAAACACAATTTCTTACGAGTCAAAACTTCTTACTATCTTTTTTTTTTTTTTTTTGGAATTTATTGCATTTGCTGATTGAAAATTTTGTTTTTTACATTTTAAAGTTGCTCCTTGTTGTTATTGTAATTTTGTTTGATCATTTTTAATTTCATCTTCTTAGTTTTTATTCAATCTGATCAAAGTACTGAAAATAACACTTATTTTTTGATTTAGTAACTGAATTAAAATGTTGATTTTGTTAATACTCCATTGTTTCCTTTTATCTGCTAAAAGTGCTACATTTTAAAGTAATTTTTGGATGTACTAATTGAAATAATTCGTTGACAGATATTTCTTTATTTAAGAATTAAATTAATACGTTAACTTTGTTAATATTGTTGTTGCTTCCTTTTATCTGTTCAAAGTATTGCAACTTATAGTTATTTCTCAAGTCTGAAAACCATCTGATCATATTAATACAATCTCCCTAATTGTTTTTTTAAATTACGAATTGAAGTAAAGCGTTGAGTTAGTTATTTATGTTTTTTTCCTTTTATTTGTTTTCATATAAAAAAACATTTTTACACCTGCTTACACAGACATGATGCCACCTTCTTTTCCATGATGAATGAGATAAGGAACGTTTTTCCTCCTGTCTAAAAAACAATCTGATCCAAATGCTGAAATTAATATTTTTTTATTTATTTAGTAACTGAATTAAAACGTTGACTTTATTAATACTGTTGTTTCCTTTGATCTGCTCAAAGTGCTTTAATTTATAGTTATTTCGCCAGTCTAACAACTATCTGATCAGAGTGCTACAATGTACAGTTATTTCTCGAATTACTAATGGAATTAATACGTTCACTTTATATTTACTGCTGTGACTAGATTATTATTACTGCTGTTGTTTCTTTTTGATTTGCTCAAAGTGCTGCTGCTTTTACAATTTCCAGTTACTATTCCAGTCTAAAAAGCATATACTCAAAGTGTTGCAATTAACAATTACCCATTTTTCTAATTACTAATTGAATTAATATGTAGACTTTGGTATTACTGTTGTTTTCTTTTACTTGCTAGGAGATCAAAAACATTTTTAATTCTGTTTATGTTGTGTGTGGTTAGGCTTGCAGGTTCGTTACCAAACCAACAGATACAAAAAGAACAACTATCCAGCAATAAATATGTATAATTTATTAGTACAAAATATATACACATGTTAGTCAACAAATGTATTAATACAGTTGATATGCTTCAATGCTGAGATAGTCGTGTGATATATAGAACTCGCTTCCAGCTAATGATTAGCCTGCGTCATGAGTTCCAATAAGAAGACTCTTCCAGCTATGTAGTTAGCTTGCCTTGAGTCGGCTCTAGTTCAGATGTAGCAGTTTCCAGTCCATAGGTGGTCTTGCCTCACTGCATGGATGTCTAGATAAATACCTTTGCTGATGGCAGAAGGTTTAATGGAGAGCACATTCTGTCGCTCAGGTTAACAGAAGTAGTTGCTCTCTGCCTTGCCTCCAAAAGGCTGACTATTTAAAGGCAGATCCCCTACCTTACTGGAAATATGCAGATTCGGTGAGCAAACCCCAGTGAAGGTTGTTAATCCCATTGTCTAGCAACTGGGTGCTAGCCAATCAGGTAAGGAATCTGGAATAGTCCACTTCTGAAGGCAGGGTCATATATGACATCCCTCCCCCTGGATGAAATTAGTTCTGGAGGACATAGTCATTGAGATGCACTGGATGACATTTTGTCTGCTTGGTTGGTTCCTCTGGTTGATTGTTGTTCCTGTCTTCATCTTCTTCTCTTGATGAGCTTGTTTCTGGTTGTTTGCTGCTGTGTTGATAGCTTCAGATGTGTGGCAGAGTCTTAGCTGGTTGTGATGGCAATGATGATGATGACCATCTTCAGTTTGCACAACAATGTAGAGGCCCTTTATTTGCTTCACCACTGCTGGTCTCCATCTTGTGGACCCATAGTACATATGACATAGTACTTTTGTTCCTATTTGGAATTTTAATTTAGTTTTATCTTCAAGTTGAAGTTTGGCATCAGGTTTCAGTTTTTTGTTAAATACTTTTGATTCATTAGACTTTAACTTTGAATATGTTGTGAGCTGGTTCACTATGGTCACTTTGAACCCTAAGTGATTGAACCAGTCATGACCTATTAGATCATTATAGTTACCTAATGCCACTACCAGTGGTAGATATATAGTTTTGTTAGGCATAGTAACTTTTCCTGTTGTTTGACCCAACAGTTTGATTTTATTCCCTTGGTAGTCTGAAATTAACTTACTGCAAGGATGCAGCTTATATTTATTCTTTTTATTAATGCTTGTCCAAGTCTTTCTTAAAACTATAGACACTGCTGACTCTGTGTCAAGTTCCATATTAACTGGTGTATCATTTATTATGACAGTGTGTATAAACCCAGACTTGTCATCTCTGATATGCTTTATACAGGCAACTTGTTTATGTTTATTATCAGTGCCTTTACTATCTTTTGGAATAGACTTGGATGATTGTCTTTTTAATTTTAGACATGCTACCTTTATATGTCCTATACACTTGCAAAATGTGTATGTTGCTTTGCGGTATGGACATTCTGTATGCATGTGCATGTGCTCATTGCACCTATAACAAAGCTGTGGGCTTGATGCTGAATTATTTGAGCTGACTGAGTGCTTGTCCAACCCAGAGTTATGCTCAATTTTTTGCACTTCAGACTTTATAAGTCTTTTTAATGGTTTAGCTTGACTACTAGCTTGAGCTACTGCTGTCTCAAAATCTAGGTCTGGAATCATTAACATTTTCAGCCTCAAATTGTGATCGTTTATGCCACAAATAAAACGATCATGAAGTGCTTCATTCATGAAGTCTTTGAACTCGCACTTTGAGGCTAATATACAGATACGTGTTGCAAATTCTCGAGCTGTTTCACCCTGTTCTTGTATGCTGAGATGAAACTGGTATCTCTGCATTATTGTCAAGGGTTTAGGAGTAAAATACTCTGTGAGAACTGTCAACACTCTATTAAAATCCAGCTCAGCTGGCATTACAGCCATAGATTGAGACTTGAATATTTTGTATGTTTGTGGACCTATCATGGTCATTAGTGTGGCTAACTTTAACTCAGGCTTTTTTATCTCATTTGCCTGTAGATAAAAAATCAAACACTCTTTATAATTTGGCCAGCTCTCAGGTTGAGCCGGATCAAAAGATTCCATAGAGCTGATTGTTTTAGCCATCTTTTTTTATTTATACTGAGTAACCACTCATACTTGTTTTTGTAGTTATGTTATTGTAACTAACTCAATGAAGCTTTTTAACCAATAGAGCAAGCTTTTATGCTGTCTTGCGAATAAAGCTCTTGTGATTGGTTGAAGCTTCTAATTGACACGCCTTTATGCCTGCATTCAATTTTATACAGCTTTACGTTGTTATTTTTCTAAAAAGAAAAAATACCATCGTAATGAAATTACAGCAACGTAACAGTTTTTTCCAAAATGAAAAATAATAAACAAATACACACTCACATATTTTATAATATAATTTTCCAGCCGTGAGGAAAAATTTTCTCTGTTGCTGCACCAGATGTGTTTAAACTGGCATTGTTTATTCAAATTTTTCCAGTCGTGAGGGAAACAATTTTTGTTCCTGCGCCAAATCTGTTATAACTGGCACAATTTATTATATAATTTTTCCAGCCATGGGGGAAAAATGTCTGTTCAGCTGTGCCAAATCTGTTGTAACAGGAGTGTCGACTGCACCAAATCTGTTATAACAGGAGTGTCGACTATGCCAAATCTGTTGTGTTTGGTTAGGCTTGCAGGTTCGTTACCAAACCAACAGATACAAAAAGAACAACTATTCAGCAATAAATATGTATAATTTATTAGTACAAAATATATACACATGTTAGTTAACAAATGTACAAATACAGTTGATATTCTTCAATGCTGAGATAGTCGTGCGATGTATGGAACTCGCTTCCAGCTAATGATAGCCTGCATCATAAGTTCCAGTAAGAAGACTCTTCCAGCTATGTAGTTAGCTTGCCTCAAGTCGGCTCTACTTCAGATGTAGCAGTTTCCAGTCCATTGGTGGACTTGCCTCACTGCATGGACATCTAGATAAATACCTTTGCTGATGGCAGAAGGTTTAATGGAGAGCACGTTCTGTCATTTAGGTTAACAGAAGTAGTTGCTCTCTGCCTTGCCTCCAAAAGGCTCACTATTTAAAGGCAGATCCCCTACCTTACTGAAAACACATGGATTCGGTGCGCAAACCCCAGTGAAGGTTTTTAATCCCATTGGCTAGCAACTGGGTGCTAGACAATCAGGTAAGGAATCTGGAATAATCCACTTCTGAAGGCAAGGTCAGATATGACAGTTTATAAAACAACTCACCAACTGCTGCAATTTCAAGTTATTTCTCCAGTCAAAAAACTAACAATTGTAGTGTTGTAATTTAGAGTTCTTATTCTAGTTTTCGTATTCAATTAATATGTTGACTTTTCTACTCAAAGAGCTGCAGGAATTTACTGGGTTTTTTTTTTCATTTACTAATTGAATAAACACGTTGACTTTATTATTTTTTGGACAACATTCATTTCAAAAAATAAATTGCGATTTTTTAGCATGTACTGCGCAATCATGTGCTCTATAAACATTTTGGAGAAGTAGGAATGGCGGAGAGGGGGCTGATAATCGCATTTTGTATGTAAGAATTAATTTCTTTACTAATTAAATATTTTGTAAACTACAATACTCTATTTCAGACAGTAAGTAGCCTCTTGTTGAATGTTTTGTAATGTGATTTTAAAAATTATTTGTACAAATTTCGGTATTTTTTTTTGATTTAAAATGATTAAATTTAGCGTTCAAGCATCGTCTGCTTATGTTTCTTTCATAGATTTTTTTTTTAATTTTAAAAAGATATATTTGTGTTGTGTTAATTTTGTACAAAAAAATGTATCCAGTATACTTTCATTACTACAATTTTTTTTAAACGGATGGAAGAAAATAACAAAATTTGGTATTTTGCATCCGTCAAACTTGATTGTTTGCGTCTGTCTACATTGCATAGAAGTACGTGTATATTTCCTATAAAATTAATTTTTGTGTATTTTTCTAAAACTATTGGTATTATTCCTGCAACCAAGGAAAGAAAGGAGGACTTTTCACATTCCTATTAAAGCATTGCTAACTTTGTAATGTTTGATGTTGCCAAAATCATAACATTAAAAAGTTAACAGTGTATTGATACGAATGTGAAAAGTCCTCCTATCTTTCTTTGGTTGCAGGAATAATACCCAAGTACCCAAAAGGTAAATTAAATAACTGATAAAATAAATATTTTGTAATATTATCTTTTAAATAATTATTAATAGTTTTTATTTATGAGAAGCTGAGATATTATTTAACTTACATTTATATTTTAAATAAATAAACTATAATATTATTAAATAATCAAACAAACTTAGCTAATATTTATTTTAATAAATAACATTTTAAAATTGTGTGCAAGCATTCATATCCACACATACACACACACTGAAAATTAATGCAATTAACTTAGTATCTGGAATTTACATGCTGAATATTAAATCTCACAAATATTAAATATTTTTCAACATTTTATTTTATACTTAATAAACTATCTTCATTCTGTAAAACTTCTCTAACAACTTTTAATTAACAAATAATAGGCTAACTATTTTAATTACTTTATTCTTGTTTGAATGTTTATGCTACTGAAATTAAATAATAATAGATTCTAACTGCAGACATAGTACGCCTAGCTATTTAAACAATATAACTTATATAACCAGTTTCATTGTCATTTTTTAAACCGTATATAAAATAATAACTTTTTATCATTATTATCACTTTTTTCCATTTTTTTTATTTATTTTACTTTTTAGCAAAAATCTTAACATAAGCAATTCAAATACAACCATGGCAATATAATATACTTGCCTATATTTGAACTGTATAACAGTGTGTGTGTGTATATATATATATAAGAATTTATTGGTTTTATTCAATTTCATTTCACTTGATCTATGGAATAATGGAGGTGTTGAACTATGACAACTAATGATTATTAATATTAGCATCAAATCATAAATTGGTTGTGAACAATTTTAAGGAAATATAAATAACTGAATAGATAAATACTGGAAAATAATTATGTGAATCACAAAATGAACCACTTGAATAAAATCATTATTATTAACTATTATGTGTCCATTTTTGTTATTACATCACATTAACAACTTAATTATTATAAACATAAATATTTCATTTTTCATATATGTTTATTTATTTTTTTATTGGAATATATTATTAAAAATCTATGTTAAAAATATATTCAATAAAAGATAAAGAAAATATAATATGACTTTTTTTTATTTCTGGTTGAAAATGAAAAATAATATTGAAATTGTAAAACAGGATTTTTTTTATTATATCCAATATTTTAAAGTCTTTATTTTATTTATTAATTGGAAGCAAATTTTATTAAACCCAAAGAGTTATCATTGAGTTTAAATGAGCAGTTGCCTTAATAACATTGATGTCAGTAAAGTGAGATTACAAATATACTTTATGCTTAAGCAATTAATTCCTAGCATTTTCTTTATATTATTCAGGTTGACAAATTAGCTGTAAAAATAAATTGATTTGGTCATAATTTAGAATTATTAAAAGAATCTTAAAAATTAAAATAGCTATTTATTTTGAGGTTTGCTTATAGACGCTTTTTTTTGGTGCTTAATTAAGTATTTCACTAGATTTTGATAGTGAAATAAGATAGGCGGAGGGCATAATGCACCAGAAAGTAATCTATAGTACTAGCCTGACATTCTGATGCTGTATCTTGGTCCAATAGTTGTTATATTTATGCCACAAAAAATTGTAAATCAGACAAAGTAAAGTTCTTGCTTCTTTTTTTAAAATAGCAAAGAATTTATTATTTATTGCTGTAATAATTTCTTTCCATTGTTTAACCCTCCTCGCACTAACTTAAAAACCTTCAACACAACAATTGTTGATTTTTTAAGTAATAAAATAATGATAAAATTTAAAAATATATATATAAAAAAAAAAAAATCAGTTTTGCAGTTTACAAAAATAAATAAATAATGAACAATAAAATTATATCATAAATAATTACCAAAATAAATATATAGCCGCAATTTTATATGCTATTATTTATATATAATATTTATATATGCAGGCAAATACAAATTTATATATTATCATTGCCATTTAAACTTTACAATCACCAATAAAAGCAAGTATCACAATAAAATAAAATAAAAATGAACTAAATAATGATAACAACAACAGCTACCTATATAGAAATTCCTACATCAAAGATAAATTAAAGATTTTTTCTTTTTTTTTTAAACATAAATGGCACTTTGATGGAAAGGTGGATCTTTCCATCCTTTACAATATATATATATATATAATCACTAGAAATAAGTGATTTACAATCTCTTCTAATGGCATAAAATAATAGCAATACAAAGTATCAATATAATCAAAAATATTGCTTTAAGTAAATATTAAACATGTGCTATTTAATAACATTGAATAATTAAAATTATTACATATTTTTCTGTTTTGTAATAATAACTTTTATTTAATTTATTCTTTTTGTTTCATAAATTTGAACAATAAAAGATTGCCTAAGATCAGGTGACAATATTATTGATCCATATATAAATCTCTAACTACTTTTTACATGTGAGCAACTATTTTCAAAAATATCACCAAGTATAAGTTTTCTTGCACAATACATTTTGTTTGAGTCAATGATATCAGGTAGTTAAGATACTCCATGTTAAAATCCTTGAGTAATTTATTCTAAATACTTAACAAATTACAAACATATTTTTTTTTCAAAAGACAAATACTGTGTAGTTTAGATCTTAATGTAATTAGCAAAATATTGTAACAATATTAAAAAATGGAATGTTAAATGTCATAAATTTTGACATGTAATATAAATTTAATTTTAAAGTTTACATGCATCTACATTTTATTCACACCATTTCTCAATCAGACAAATGAACTTTTTTTTTACAGATAAACTTTGAACCTCTTTTTAAACATATGTATATATAATTATAAACATTAAATTTAATTTCCAACCTCTTTTACTTGGTGCAAACCTTTTCCAAAACAGCAAAAAAAGCAAACTTGCCCATCAATTTTGACTGAACCAGATGCATATTATATCTTTAAATATCCTTGGAATTTACATTAATATGTAAACTATATAATATTTTTCATTTAAAAGAATGATACTTATAATTTAATAGATGTAGTTTTGAAAACTAAAATATCATTACTTTTTTTAAACTTTTCCACTCTGTCTAATACTTATCTCTTCACATGATCACTATTTCTTATGCAATATGTATAGAGAGTTTTGCCTGTTTTAATACTTATCTCTTTTTACTCAAACATATTTTCAGTGATATATGCAAGGTTTTCTGTTTAAAATGTATCTGTTTTTTTAAATCATTAATTTATATATACTCTTTTATTTATTTTTTAAAATGGTCAATTGTTTTCACTATGCCCTTCCACATTTACATGGTATTTCACAGGTGCTATGTTTGTTTTTCTGCATTTTATGATTGGGTTTTTAAAGTTAGGATTCTTTGTGATATTCTATAGCTTTGAAAAACTGTTGCTGATATTACACTTCATCTGCTATCTTAATGTGTTATGAATGCATTACAGTACTAAGAATTGTTTATCTATTTATGATTTTTTTGTCTATTTAAGGTCTTTTTAACAATAGCTTATTGATAATTGTATTTCATAAAAGTTTGTTCTATGTAAGACTTCTTTTTATGTTACTAATTTTTGAAAAAAACTTTTTTTTTTGTTCTGTTCCATAGTGGATAGTATTTCTTCAATTTTTGTGCTTCTGTTACGTTTGAATGTATATGCTAAATGTTTTTGTGTGTGAAAGAGTTTTCATAAACTGTCACTTTAATATTGCCATGAGGAAGCATTATCCCAATTTTATCTAATAATGTCATTTTTTGGTCTTCTAATTCTATTGTAAATTTAAGTGAAAGGTTTATGTTGTTTATATGAAGTAGTATTTATGGCTGTGGTCCCATGTTTTTTTCATGTAAATGTTGTTTGTTAGGAGTGTCAGGGATGTATCCATAACAATTCTTTAATTTTGTTGAAAGAATTGTATGTTGCATTTAAAGTAAATTGTTATTGTAGAGAAGGGTACAGTCCCATTATGCTATCAATAGGAAGAATTGTATTAGTTTGTAAACTGCTATCCTCATTTCATCTTTTTTCTATAACAGACATTATTTAATTACAAGATAGATTTGAAAATAAGTTTTCTATATAAAAACTTACCAATATGCTTTTTTTTTAAAAATTTTCATTAACTTGATAACTTCCATAAAATTCTTACAATCTGTTATAATAAACTGTGTTCTGAATGCCAAAGGATTATAAACCTTAAAAGGAAATCTTGACAAGTTATGACATGAGAAATTCTAAAACAATAGGTTTTAATAGACTGTGATTCTTATGAATTTTAGATAAATCATAAAGATGTGGAATTTTTTTGAAATATGATGTTGATTTACTTTTTTAACAAAATCTATCATGTGACTGCAATGATTTATTTAATAATGCTTGTAGTTTTGTTTCTGTAGTCAATGTAAGATTTTCGTCACTATTTTATGTTTATATTGCTTCGAGTAGCTCTTTTATTTTATTATCATAGTCAGAAGTACTTATTACAATTATAGAATTGATTTTATCAGCAGAAAAAAATGATTATAGATTTGAGTAAATTGAGAAATTAAATAGCTTCCCTCTCAACATAAGTAATGTTTAATTGAGATAGTTGGTGTCTCTCAAGTTTTTCTTTTAATTCTCTAGCATAATTCTGTCGACTTCCTTATTTGTTATCATTATTTATGATTAAAAATATATAGGATGTTGTAATGGCAAAGTTTAATCCTTTTTCCAAAAAGCAGAAGTTTCAGTACTTAATTAGATATTTAATACTAACGATTTTAGTTTATCGTGCTACAATATTATTTGGCTCAATAGGAAATGTAGGAATTTTTTAACTTTTCCATTTAATGTAGAATATGATTTTTCTTATTAATTAAAATACTCTTATAATGATTTCTTTGTTTTAGCAAGCATCTATATTACTAATGAAATGCAAAGTTTGACATTTGAAAAATCTTCAAATATTATTCTTTCTCTTAATAAATATGTCTTACTTGCTCTCCAAATAATTTTTCCAGTTTTCTTTACATAGAGAAAAGTTAATTGATTTTTTACTTTGAACTGTTTTAGATATAATTTTTTATAACATTTAAGTTTGATATATTATCGGGTTTATCCAAGTAATCAGTATTTGCATGAAAATTTGTGATGATAAAATTTTACTTGTAATTATATGTTGGATAATTCTATCGTTTAGAGTGAGTTAAATCTCAAGAAAATATCTAAGTATATTTAAAATTCTCAAATCAATTTAATTGTTAATAACAGCACATAGATTATTATATTTAAGGCAATGTTTCAAATAGTAATATTCTTCTCTATTCCTCATATATTGCTGGCTTAACAAATGATGATACTAGCATGAGAATTGAACCTGGGACTTTAGATTTATCAGTCTAAATGGTAGTCTAATCAACTTCGTTATTTTATCGAAGGAAACAGTCAATAGAAGTTTTATATATTAATGTTTCAGGGTTCACCCAACTTCTCCATTTTTCAAGAACAAGTTTAATAAGTTGTGATTAGTGAGTGATTTTCAAATATTATGAATTATCATAATCTATTAATTTATGAGGTTATTTACCATTATTAAATGAGCATGTACTTATATATTTATTAGTATATAAATAATATACTACTTTAGATACGTTTACTTTTTTCCCTTTTTAATCATTATTTTGGGGTCTTTTCATAGTTTATATATATCTTTCCACATTTACATAATATTTAATAGATGCAGTTTTTAATTTTTCAACATTTATAGTTTGAGTTTTATAAAATATAAGATTTTTCATGACATACTATGGCTTTAATAGATTGTTTTTGATATTTTGATGATTACAGATTTTTGTAATTGTTCCATTTTTATTCAGCAAGAAAATGTCAAGAAAAGAAACTTGTAAATCTATATGGTATATCAAATGCCATACTTTATCAAACAACATATAACTTTCAGCAGTTAAAAACATTAATTGTAAACATCTAATATATTCTGAAACTTTTGTTTTGGAAAAGGAATTAAATATTACTGTCACATCATCCAATATCCCTTTACTAGAAATATAATAGCAACTGAGGAAATCACTAAAAACTTGTCTCTAGAAGAAATGGCAGAATGATGCTAGAGAATAAAAGAGATACTCAAAGAACATCAACAATTCAAATTAAAAATTACTTATGCTGAAAGAGAACTAGAAAAAGTTATAATCATCCTTTCTGATGCCAGGATCAGTGTTATAATTGTAATGGATACTACTGATTATAATAACAAAATATGAGAGTATCTCACAACAGAAACTGCAAAAAGGTGATAAGAAATCCTAGACTGCTTACAGAAACAAGGCTGTAAACATTATTAAAAAAATAATTGGCTTAGAAAAAACTAGATTAATATCATATTTTAGAAAACTTCTTTATCTTTATAATCTACCTAATATCTATAAGAACTATATTTCATTAAAACCTACTGTTATAAATATTTTCTATGTTTAAACTTTTCAAGATTTCTTCTTATGATTCTTAGAGAATACATTCTATTGTCACAGATTCAAATCACTTTAACATCAAATACATGAAAACTGAAAGAGTCAACATAATGGTAATATTCATAAATATACCTTGTAATGAAGCTTTGTCTAATGTAATGAAGAGGTTAAATGAGGATGATGTCTTATAATGAGAATTCTTCTAATGAAATCAATGTGTGGTTATAAGTTCACCACTGTCGCTACTAATCAAAAACATTTACATATTTATGTATATTGTCTACAATAACTCCCCTCATATAACCATTATTTCATAATATTGAATGATATAAACATATAACCACTACTTCATATACCATATGTATATGAAGTAATGGTTATTTCTTTATATCATTCAATATTGTAGCTCTGATGAAGACTGCAGGACAGTCGAAACTGTCAGAAAAATAAAGGAATTATATTAAAAAAAATTTATATCAAAGTGTATATGAGGGGAGTTATTGTAGACAATATATATTGAACCGGGTGGGAATATTATCGAATAAATAAATAAATATATATATATAATAGAATTTTTTTATTCTTTAATAAAACAAAATTGTGAAAAACATTGTTGACTTCTTTTATATATAAAATATGACAACTTATTTCTTATAAATTTGATTTACTCCTGCTGCAATTTTAGTATTGCATCACACCAATCCCTCATGCAGAGAAGCATAATACCCAGAGTGTACTTATAGCTAGAGCAAAATTATATAAGGTATAATTTACAGCCACATTTCCAAGCTACAGAACTGTTCCTGCTACTGAATTTAAACCCTGTCATTCAAAGCACTTTATTTGTTTTGAAGTAAACTTCAGGTGCCAGTTAATTACAAGAAGTAACTAACATGCTCTGGATATCAGCCACCAATTCAGCACCTGATAAATCCCAACTAGCTCAATTAAAAAAGTAATATAATAAACTGCTTTAGTTAGTGGTATTAGTAAAAGAATTGACTGACAAATACTAATTTTCAAAAATAATTAAAGAACTAATTCATCCCTTTCTTGAATAAAATAATAATCGCATAATATCCTGGGCACACACATTATAATAATCATAAACATTAAATAAACATAGCATTAAAACATTATATACCATGCACATATATTCTGTCATATAAGCTGTTGGTTTGTATGATCCAACAAGTTCTAGGATTGTCAGTTTATTATATTAACCTGCACATAAATGGTTCATTTTATGCTGGTTATAGAGTTCATTTCTGTTGGACTCTGGATATCTCAGAGATTGCAATGGCTACAATAATAAATTACAGGTATAATAAGAATGGGAATAAAGAAAAATTAATATTACTTATAGGTTTTTTAGATACACATTCCTCAGGATAGATGGCTGCTTCTTTCCCCTTGTGATGTGTGTTGTACCAACCAGTTGGAATTTGGATTGCTGAAAGAATGTGGTTCCTTGTTGCATTGCAGTCCAACAGACAAATGTTTGAATGACTCAAGTTGTTATATGTTCATTGTGGCTAATTAGAGACCTTCAGATATTTTATGGTGGTAAGAGACTGGGTTAAAGTGGCATACTTTGACTTCTGATTAGCAATGCATGGTTTTCTTGGCATTTACGAGAAATATAAGTATTATTTGCACAGATTGGAATAACACTGCTGAAAGAGATCTGATGATGATGAGTTTTTTCACCTATTTATATGTGGCCTTCTTGTTGTTCAGCTTGATTAACATTTAAATTAATTAAATTCCCATTGTTTATTTGTTCACATTCCTTCCAGATTAATCTACTTAGAATAAAATACAACTTTTTAAATTAATTTTATTCTTTAATTGTAGCCATTGCTAATTAATTATTCTCATTTCATCTTGATTTATCAGTCGAGCAATCTTTGAGTTTGACTTATCTTTTATATTACAAACTTTATTTTTCATTTATTCAATTCAACTTCTTTTTATACACATTTTAATGTATTTTTAAAATCAACACACACATTTTCTTATTTTCTTTTAAATAAATGAAAAGAGAGAGAGATAATTTTTAAATCATTTTTTTTTATTTAGTTAAATTTCTTCCCTCTCAAATTATTTGTTGTATTTTTAATTTAAACTAGTAAAGCTTATACTAATGCAAGGGTCCCCAACCCTATGCCCATTGGGCACCATGCATGGCACCTGCAGACCATTTTACGTATGCCCGCCACTATCCAAACACAAAAAATTATTTATCTGATACAAATAAATTTAATTTTTAAAATTTCTTATAAATTATTGTATTATATTGTAATAAAATGGTAGGGCATACTATACTTTTACAGCATAAAAATATAAACATTAATTATATGTTAAAATTTTATTTTTGAAATAAATATTTTTTTGTACATTATTTGTATTATTAACAATATTCAACTATAAATTTACATTGAAAAAATAAATGGTGCTTGCCACCTGGTTGAAAAAATAAATAGTGCCTGCCACCTGGCCAGTATTATAGAATGTGCTCTTAAGTGCAAAAAGGTTGGGGACCCCTGTACTAATGCATGACATGTTGATTTGCCCTGTGGCAATCTATGTTTATAAAAAAACTTTAAACTTTATAAATTATACTTCTCTTTCTTAAACTTTTATAAATTAGTTCTTTCAAATAAGATTTTTTTACTTTAATAATTTTCTTGATAAAATAATTCTACAGTATTTTTGTTTAAACTTCTTTAACTAATTATAAATTCTTTTCATATTAAAATTTTATAATTCATAAAATTTATGAACATGTACTACTGTTCATTAATGGTTCAATATGAATATATGAAGAAATGCAAAGAAAGTAAAGGAGAAGAATAAGAATAATGTACTGGTTGGTTTTATACATTCATATAACAATATCTATAATTTAAGCAAAAGCACTTTGGATTCAATCATGTGTAAGATATATATGTCAGGAACTCTCATGAATCCTGCTCTGTTTTCCCATCTTCCAGATCTACTAACTAATGAACAGCAATCCCGATGATACCCAATTTATTTTATCTTTCTCGGCTGGCATTACACAGCAGAGAAACAGAGACTCTGTTTGGAAACTGACATTATGGTAAAGTCATTAGCATAATCATAATTACATACATTTTAATGTGTTTAAAAGATTGTGTCCTTTCATGCTGTTTAACATATAATATTAGTGGGATATTATCATCTAGTCATAGTGAATACAGTTTGCATAATTAAAATATAATAATGTTTTCTAAATAAAAATAAATAAAAAAATGATTCAAGAGATTGTTTGAATTTCATATATCTACTTTAATGACATGATTATA
The DNA here is from genome assembly GCA_028023455.1 of Epiperipatus broadwayi. NCBI lineage: Eukaryota > Metazoa > Onychophora > Udeonychophora > Euonychophora > Peripatidae > Epiperipatus > Epiperipatus broadwayi. The sequence continues at coordinate 186,751 of JAQFVV010006643.1, forward strand.
AACAAAATAATTAGTAAGTTTAATACAGTAATTCTCTGATTATTTCTCATTAGCCCTTTTTTTACAATTTATTTGATAAACAGAAAACTTTATTTTACAATTTGGGAAATTACACATATATATTCATTGATGTATTGTCTTGGTGTGAGAAGATTGATATGCCAATAATTAATTGATTACATGATGATAATGTGATTTGACTAGTGCTATGTTATGAAGTAAAAATAAGATTCTTTTAATCCACCCCTAGTGATAAATAGCAGCACTTGATCACAATTTAAACCAGTAAATGTCATCTGGTTTTTATTATAATCTTTCTATAATTATTATTGACTTTAATAAATAAAATAATTCATCCCAGCTTATGCTGAGCAATAAATGTATGTGGATGAGTTCATTTTATGAAATAAGTAAACTGTGTTACAGAATGGCACACACAAAAAAATCTATTTAGGAAAATCAGAACATTATGGCTAAGGGATATTCATAGGCTTTCACTTAAAACTAGAAATAAACAGTGGTGTGAGCATGATGGAAAATTTGTTTGTGATCCAGTCTTGGATCTGAAGAAGTGCTTCATCTTTTTATTTTGAAGAAATATAGACCAATTTCTTTTCTGCATCTTTAGCAGAATAAGTTCATTGAATGAGAATAACCCAGTGGGAGATGCTATGGGCTGTCTATCCCAGAGCTATCCTATGCAGATCTACCACATAGGAAGAAAAAGTCCCAAGGGTGAATCATGCTCTTTTTCACAGATCAGGATACGAAGAAATGAGGGCTCAGTTTTTTTCAACTGACCTGGTGGGATGAAGCAAATGTGAATAAGCAAAGAAGTCTATGCTAGCAACGCTTGAAATGATATATGAACTTAAGAATCAAAATTAGTTAATAGTAATACTTATATATACTAAACAATATTGCATAATTTAATTTAGTTGGTAGAGAAATTGATCTACATCAACTTAAAATCCCCTTTACTTATTTATTAATTATCATATAAACTTCCCACAGATGTTAAACAAAATATAAATCTTCGATCAATAGTGCATCTTAATAACATAGAAGCAAATAAAACTTATCCATAAATATTAGGCAGTGGTCACAATATTTAATTAATAGAATAAAATAATTATTTAGTTTCATATGAACACATTTATGATTTAAAAATTAGCGCTATCACTTTTTATAATTGAGAAAACATTTCATAAAGTTATTTAATTAGAAGACAGATTTCAGCTCTGCCATTAGTATAACATGAAAAAAAGACATAATTAACACATTTTGTCTCAATGTGGCAAGCATCCACAGTAAAAATAAAAAAATATTTTTAACTTGTAATTAACTAGCCTCCCTTCAAAAAGAAGGGTTTTTTAAAGAAAGCAAACATGCTTGTGAGTTTAGGAGGTTGTCAGCATATTAAGCTCAATTCAAAATATAATATATAAGCAATAAAGAGTAGAATAGGAAAATAATATTACATTACTGAGACTTAATAATAGGAGAAATATTATAGTAGGGTTCTTATAGAGAGTCAAATACAAATTTAAACTAAGGAACAAAAATATAAATCATTTTAACAACTAATTTCCGATCTCAAGATCAGCTAAAAAATTATATTACATTTAAGAAATTTTTATATGAAATAGTTAGATTAAAGTTTAAATTATTTAAAGAAAGTTTATAAATCTTGAGAGGCAGCATGAGTTTATTACCTTAAACATCAAACAGCAGTCCTTGATTAAATGAAGCATCCATAAGGTTCCCTGAGGTAAGTCATAGGCATACTAGATCTAGTTATAACTCTTATTTGCCAGGCAGGTAGCATTTCCATTATTTAATTTTCAAGTATAGTAACATAGTTCATAATAGGTCCAGGGGTATCTTTGTGGGAGACAGCATTGAAATAAATAGGAAAGGTGGATTTTCCCTCTACTTGATGCACATTGGATTAAAAATTTGACTGGAGTAAAGTAAGTTGTTCATTGCTCTTCAAAAAAAGACACTCTCCTTTTCTGCATACAAATTTTGCCCTATTTATACTTTCATTAAATTTTATGGAATGCTTTTAGTTGTAATCACCTGAGGCAATTTGCATAACCATGACCCTATGCAAGTTGCAGACCAGATGCCCATTTTTGTTTTAGAAAGTCAGAAAAACAATATAACCACTTTAAAAAGGATAAAATTTCCATTAATAATTATTATATTATATTTCTAAAATTATACTATTTTAAATCTTACTAATGGATTTTTGTACTAATTACTTTAATTACATTCAAGAACATTCAACAGGATTGCATCAGTTTTTCTGACCACCATTACTGAAAAATAAATAATATTTTAAATATAGAATATGACGCGTAATAAATTGAAATAATAATTATTTTATATATAATCTTCCATCACCTGTTATATATACATATCATTTACACACACACATGATTCTTGATTATATTAATATTACTATTTATTTATTTATTTACTTATGTAAGATATCCAGAGATATCCCCATCAAAGTTATTTTGTAGAGAAAAAAGAAAAAAAAAATAGTGAGATGAGGGTAAATATTAGCATAGCAGATGGGGTTTGAATTTGATTTGGTGGTGGGAGGTTGGATGGAACTGTGAAGTGCAATCTGACTCTCAGATTGACCACTTCATTATACTTCTAAAAACATTTACATAATAAAACAAAACCACAAACATAATTACTACTCTACCTTCATCTAAATTTTAGCTTCATCATATTAGAGATACATTTGCTGTATAAACATATCATGAAATATTACTGCAAACTTTCTAGACACACATCAATAGCTTACCCACTTCAATTAAATTCATAAATAGAATTGAAAAAACAAAAATTGACATTGCTGAAAGTTTTTGTGGGAAGACTTTCCAATGGCAAAATCAAAATTACAGTCTTCTGAAAATCTGTACCCACAGAAAAATACTTGTCATATACATCCAATCATTAAAAAAGCATAAAAATTGAAATTAAATTATTACTATGAAACAAAGAAAAACAGTTTTCTCAGAAACCAGCAACTTAAAAAAAGAAAGATCTTACATAGACACTCTCATAAATAATGGTTATTCATCATCTATTACTAAGAAAATCTTAAATAGACCACAAAGAGAAAGAATAAAATAAAAAACAATTATAGGTATTATATTTTATTTATATATATTAGGAATACTAATATGGTAAAGAAAATATGTAGTGAATACAATATCAGAACAGTTTTTCAAAGCTATGTTATATTATGAAGAATTTTAATCATAAAACACAAAGTGGATAAGTCAAAAAACAAAAACTAGATCTGTAAAATGTCATATACATTTGGAAAGTTGTATATCAGTGAAACAATCCAACTGACTGAAAAATGATTTTAAAAAGAACAAAGTAATGATGAAGAGAAAAATAGGAAAACATGAATACACCATAAATTACATGTTTGATTGGAATAAGACAAGAATAGTGAATGAAGAGCAAAAAGTAAATAGAAGAAAATTTTAAAAAGCTACATACATGATAGTGGCAAATAATTCCATAAGTCAACTTAGTGTGATAATTCATAATATTTGAAAACCGTTCATTAACCATTCTCTTGAGAAAAAATGGAGAAATCATAAGAATTTTCATAGATAAGTATATACAATTTTTGTAGATTGATGTCTTTGTCAGGATAGTCTAGTTGGTTATAGCAGTACTTTAAATTTTGTGCTCATAAATCTAAAAGTTCTAGTTCAATTTCTATGCTAGTTATATTATTGGTTAGGTCAGCATCATCTGAAAAAGAGAGCTGAATCATAGTATTTGGATTTTTGTGTTATATACTAATCAACTAACATTTAAATGTATTTAAAAAGTTTAAATAAAGTTTGATTTTTTTCTAAAGGAATTTAACAGTTAATTCTAATTGATCAAAATAGTCCAACATATAATTAAATCAAATAATCCTAAAAACTCTGGAATTTGTGAATAAACCAAAACCAATATGCACAGACATCTAATATATATATATATATAATAAACCAAAACCAATATGCACAGACATCTAATATATATATATATATATATTAGATGTCTGTGCATATTGGTTTTGGTTTATTCACAAATTCCAGAGTTTTATGATTTTTTTCAGTTGGAGAGCTGACTTTAAAGACATGTAGATGTCTAAAAGTTTCAGATCTTCTTCTAACAATTAACTTTTAGATAAATGCCTTGCTTGAGTTGGTTTTTTAAATCTAATGTCCCAACTCCTCACTGAAGAGACCCATAGGTCGAAACCGGTCTGGGGATGGGGACAATCCAAGATAAAAATGATTTGAATGTCTTCTCTTGTAGTAGCATTTATCATAAATAAAAAAAGCTTGTTTAGAGCTATTAGCACGCTCTTAATTTTATATATATATAATAAATACAATTCTTCACAATTTCTTACTAATTAATTAGAAACATGTGATGTTACTTAAAGTTTGTAGTTCATACTTAATCATTGCTTTGGGAGATTGAGTACCAATCATATAAAATCAGTAAAATTGCAAAAAAAAAAAAATTAAACCTCTCACATAACCTAATTTGGCATACATTAGCTTGCATTGTGTAATGTTTTTTAATAATTAGTACCATATTAAAAAACTGTATTTTAGGCTTCATTCAGCTTTAATAAGATGACAGGAAGTTCACATGGAAATGAAATTATTTTACTTGTCCACTAGAGAAATTTACATGACTGCTAAAATTTGTATTCTATATTCTTATTTTACTTTCAACATTGATTTATTGTTTTGCTAGTATTTTGTATGAGTATGTTTTAATTAGACTGTAAATTTAAGGTCTCAACTACTTTGCTTCAAATATTTTTTTATATATCTTGATTTACCCTGTATGCTTGTAGTTATCCATTAAATTACTAGTTTAGGAAACAGTTTTTTTAATGCTCTAATCTCAAGAGATGATTAAACTTTAAATTTCAACTTTCTTTAGTTACTGAGAGCAAGATGGCCAGTAATGTTAAATGTATCTATTATTAAGTGATTGTAGCTTTCTCTGTGGTCAGTGCACTGTTTGTAATTCCTGACTTCTGGTTACATTGTCAGCAAATAGGGGAGAAGTAGATAGATAATAACGTTTTATTTTAAAAAGCAAATTGTATCAATGTTTTGAACAAAGTAAAAATTATATTTTTTGCTAATATTATTCATCTTTTTAATAGTTATTTTATTATTATAAATATTACTTTTATTTCTATTAACATACGTTGTAGACATAAATCAGCCACCATAAATACTAATCAGCCAACAATTAAATAAAAATATTTTTCAATTCCATATACAATCTAAAACTTTAATTATTAATATTTATAAATTCACAAAGTAATTAAATTTGCTGAAAAGATTATTTTTCGCCATTTGTAATTTTTTTTTCCTACGTTATTTGCATAATTGAATAAACTTCGAATGTTAGTCTTTCTTCCAACAATCAAGTTTATCGACTATTCCAATCTAATAAATCTCAATACTTTTTCTCCCACATAACATTTTCCTGCTTTGTTCACAAACCTTTCACAATCCTGTAATGCTGTAATTAAAATAAAATTACTTCACTAACATTTTAAATTATTGAAATATAATTAGTTTAATTTTATGACGAAATCATTCTGCACAACTTCATGTTCATTTACAATATATATATGCGACATTATGTCTATATATATATAAACATTATCAACATTGGCAATTTTTTTATAAATGAGTAGAGCCATCCTAATTCAAAAAACAAAAAAAGACAGAATTTTCAAAAGTTAAACGTGAGGTTAACGATAGCTATACAAACCAGTCTATGAAACACAAACACATTCATGTATAATGTCAAATCTTTGTTTACGTATCATTTTGCGTTGTATCTTTTACTATCTTCTGCAATAAACCTTTTAAAAATACTTATTCGTACATAATAAAAATATACTTTTTTTTATGTGAGGAGTACTTCAATTTTTAAAAAGTTATTGGAGAGGAAGGGAGGTAAATTTTTATTTAAATGTAAAATCGATTATTGAAACATGTTTTGGAAAAAGATGAAAAGTTAATATTTTTTCCTGCAATGATTTTAAAAAGATATTTGATGAGATTAGTTGGATACTATGGAAAGAAAAACCATGAATTGAAAGGAGAGATGACTATTAAACAGTGATATACGAAATAGAAGATATATAGTAATGGATGTAAGGCAGGAAAAAAAAAGTATTGCCTATTTCCTTTTCTGTTTAATATTTATTACGATCTGCTTATATGCAAGGGTGTTTGTGTTTACGTTAAGCAAAAGTACTCTTGGTATCATATCAAATTTGCACTTTTTTTTCTTCAAACAAAATGAATAAATAAATAATATATGTGAAATAGTAAATATGCAAAATACGAAATATACTTATTAGATAATGATTCAAATTTTTATTTATAATTTATAAATATAGGGGTTTGAACTCAGACCTTCAAGCACCCAACAACTATCCACACTATCTCATACAACTGATACACATGACCACACACATGTAGAAAAGATAAATAATCACTAATATGCCATTAAAACTCCAAGTTTGTGAAGCGTGCCTGGTTTTCAAATATTTATAATTTATCAATAATATGAAGTATGTAAAGCTGTATGAAGAATCAACAAAACAAAATTTCTAAACATTTGCAATAATAATAATAAAACAAGCATAAATCATTGTCTATAATTTTATATTTTGTGTTAAATTACATTTGATCACCTTTTTTGTATGTAATATTTTTGATACAAAATAATTTTTAATAAGTTTACTTGCACTGAAATAATTGGAATCGTCACATAGTTTTTTAAAAGTACTGCTAAACTTTTTTAATTATCTAAACGAGTTTTAAAATTACATTTTAAACGCAATTTTTTGTTTATTTACAATCAATTCTATTTATAACATTTATAATAATAGTGTATTGCTTTAAAAGAAATATATATATATATTTATAAAATTAATATATTTTAATTGAACAACTAAAAGACGATTTCCAATTTTAGGTTTTTTTAATGTTTTATAAAATTAGAATGTTTTGCATTTTAATTAATATTAGAGATATCTGATTGCATTGTATTAGTTAATAATAAAAACGTATATTACCCGGTGATAATTTATTTCAGAATTCTAACAAAGTATATTTGAGTCGAAGAAAATGTTTGTTGTTGATATTAATTGTAGTATTTGTTGTTTGGTGCAATAGTTTAGAATTTACATTTAATGTTTAATGTAGAAACATGTGTTGTTGTTCTGTTAAATTACTGCTAGCAATGATGTAAAATATCTTAGCTGCAAATACCAGAAAAAAAAATTAATGTTATTATTATTATTTAAAAATTTTTTAAATACTACAGGCAGCAGTTGAAGTTTTTTTATCTATTCGATTTTATTAAAACAAATAATGATAAATTTATTAAAAGAGATTGCAGTCATGCAGCTTGAAAACATCTAATATTCATATTATTTAATCAGTCTTTATAAGTAAAAGTATTGTTATTAGAAAAAAGTAACTGGAATACAGTAATTTCTTAAGGAAAATGAGTAGGGAAAGTATAGGTGAATAGAAAATGGATTTAATGTAGAATTTTATTTTTGTTGTTGTTGTTTGCAAAGAGAATAATACATTAGAGCAAATTAGGTCTTTGATAGATGAATGAGTATAGCAAAGCATATTTTTTTATTTATTTGTTAATTTTTACATTGACAACAACATCTAAGTTAGAGAGATTTTTAACAGTGTTATGAATAAGCACTTACTAAATTAACATTATAAGCCTTGAAAAACTTGAGAAAATTTTTCATCTTTCTATATAATTCCAAATTGTTTATTTTCAATTTTTTGATAATTTATTGAAACTGTTGTTATCCACAAATGAGAACTCAAATGATAACCTTTAATCATTGTAAATAACTTTCATTGTAAACAACTAATTATGAATAAAGTTTGTTTGAAATGAACTCTAACAAATATCTCATTCCTATTTATTTTTTATCTACCGATAATGATTTCAAATCATTTACAAATAAAAGTTTGATGTAAGTTCTATAAAATTGTCCTATATATAGATATTATAGCTATATATCTAAAAGAGAAAAATATTTTTTTCTTTTAAGTAATTTCTGGTAGCTCATCCCCCCCCCCTCAGTTTTGGTTTTTTTTATAGAAACACTCTCTTCCTTGTTTATAATCTAAATTGGCTTTGAAGTATCATGAAATATTTTGCAATGTGAAATTATTAATATTTTTTTTTATTTAAAAAAAAAAGAATATAAGTCATTTCAGCTTGGAAATGACTGATTAAATCATGATTCATAAATCTTTAATTCTCACTCGACTATTTCACCTCTATACTTAAACACACAGTAATTCTGCAATTAATTAAATATATATTTTTTGCTCATATCTTCTTTTTGCATTTTGGTAGTGATTTTTTTAAAGTATAACAAATCACTAGAAAACACATGTCGCTTGTAAATGTTATTTACAATAATAAAAACTTTATATAATTTTTTCTAAAACCATCTTATGATCTTTCTTTTTAAAAACGCACAAAGTAATTTTCTGAACTATTTTTGAATGTCTTGGTAGCATCAATTCTACTTTTAATAATTAACATCACTTTTCTTTTTTTTTTCATATGTCATAGCATCTACCTCTCGGCTAACAACGCAAGACAATAATTAACATCACTTAACTCAAGATTATGATAGTTGACACTAAAGAACTGTTCTTATCTTAATTTTATTTTTCCACTTTCTATCAGAAAGTGCATTTGTAGTTACTGCAAAGTCTTCTTTTCAAATGTTTTTTTCAAATGATGGCCACAAATAAATTAATATTTTTTATTAAGTTTTAGAATTTTTAAAACATCTTGTCAATACTATTAAAAATCAAAATTAAATTTTGTGCTGAGCTTATTTGCTATGTTCATATAAACAGAGTAGCTAAAATTCAAAAAAAACATTAATTATAAAAAGTGTGATACCATGTACCAGAATCATGGTGATGTATTGGAACTCAACTGGACAGTTAATATTCCAGTCCATGCTAGTGTTACAAGAAACTATTTGCCAAGCGCTTTCAGTACCATGTACGAGAATCATCATAACATATTCGAACTGAATAGTTAATATTTCAGTGCATGCTCAGTGAAATATTAACTGTTCAGTTCCAATATGTGGCAAATAGTTTTTTGTGATTAATGTTTTTTGAATTTTAGCTACTCTGTTTATCACACTTTATACATGAAGAATAATTTTCATTGTCTGACAGTTTTTATATTATTTATTTTCTATTTCCCCCCATTTTCACATTTATACTTTACAAACAAATAATTACAAACTCTAGAATTGTTTTTTATAATAGTAATTTATTTAATTTTTATAGCATATATAGACATTTAGAAGAGAACAATTGCCATATTTGATCATTTTTTAAATTTGTCTTGATTAATTAAATAAATAATTCATTTCTGACTATTCCATCCTTAATAGTGCCATCTACCCTTAATAATGGATTTCATAAATCTACTATTTGTTTATTTTGTTAACTCTTATTCATGCTTCATATAGTATCTCTTATTTAAGATTTTCTAGATTTTTAATACAGAAATTTTCATTTAAAACATGAAAACTGAAAATGCAATATTTGACTCTAGGCATATGCATAGGCAATGTCCATATTTTGACATAACCCCTGTCTAAAGTTTAAAGAAAAAGATTATAGGATTTTAACCTTAGCTTGTTAGATCTTTTTTAAACCCAATTTATAATAAATAACAAACCATTTATAATAAATCTAGATTTAAAGTCAGTACAATCAATTATTTTTAGGAATTTCTGATCTCTTATTAATCAAAGGAAAGCCACCAAACTATATCAATGTGGCAAAGTCATTGTTTATAAAAAAAAATACAAATGCTTATATTGTGCAAAGTAGCAAAAAATATCTTCTAACTTCTTATAATTATCTTAAATACAGAACTTAGAAATTACATGTGTCATGGTTGGTTTAATCGTTTAAATAAGAGAGTCCAAATAATTCTAGAAATAAATACGAATCCTGATTCTGCCTTTTAATTTGGGAAGCCTGTTGTTTCCCTTCTATAAGTCAAACTATTTCAATAAGTCCAATGTAATGTCAATATATATCAAACTGATTGCATTGGGGTTTAATGAGAAAAGAGTTGTTCATTTAAATGAAGCAGAATTTGTTTGCACTAGTTGATGGCTTTTTATTTTAAACTCATCATTAATTCAATATGATATCAAGTTAAGCACTCCATTATCTTTCTTTATACATCACTAGTTTGAGCAATATATAACAACTCATGACTTGCTTGCTCTAATCTGTTTACCACAATGTGAAATAAGCAAGAGGGTAATGAGCATTCACTTTTTCTTTTATAAGCTTTTTTATGGTGCTGAAATTTTCTAAATAAGCCATATTTAATTTCTTATCACACCAACCTGCTTTCATTGATCCTAATATTTTTTTTAATTAGTTCCATGATCAGTACAAAAAACTAAAAATATTCTACAATAGCCCTACATCTCAAATGCATTCATCTTCTATTCCATCTGATCTGCTATAGGGTTCATGCTTCAGTAAAAAAGTAGTCTTTGTCACCTTTTAAAAAAAATATGATTAAATAATAAATTAAACTCTATTCATTATGCTAATTTGTAACTGCTATAAATTGGTCAGGTAACAGTTAATAATTATTTACTAATTGATAAGTAATGAAGATAATAAACTAAACTATTGCGTAACAAGTTTAACATATATGCGATAGTTATGAAGATTTATTATAACTCTTATTTAGCAGAAGAGTAATTAAAATCTAATATGTTTAATGACATTGATTCTGTCATCCAATCTATATATGGTAATGCCATGGCATATCCTTGCTTTATTGCATTAGTTGTGATAATATGAGTTAAAAACTCTCTATACTTATTGTCACTTTGGACAACAATGGATGCCAGAAAGCTTGTGCACAAAATCCCCATCTAGTGCCTATTCATCCAATATCTTTAGACTAGTTTCTGGAGAGTTTTGTCTGTTTTAATAAATGTTAAGATCAAGCATAAGAAATGGTGATCATGTGATATTTATTGACTTAAACCAATCCTGCCTAATAAGAGTGATGGATAAGGTTATTAAAAAACCAAAGATACCAAAATTTATAGATACTGAACTGAGTTCAGACTTATATGATTATATAAGCTGGTGTGCATGGATTGAAAACATTATAGTGTTTTCAGTTTAAGTCTCATCGTTTTGTAGTTAAGTAAAGATAAAAGGTGGCTGTTGGAGGGTTACATTAGATCCTAAGATCTAAATACAGTGCTTTCATATCCAAGGCTCTTCACTGACAAAGGTCACAAGCCAGAAACTAGTCTGAGGATATTGGATGAGTAGGCACTAGTTGGGGATTTTATGCACAAGCCTTCTACTCTGGCTTGCACTGAGTGGCAATACATATAGAGTTTTGCTTCTTTCAATAACAGTTAAGAGCAAGCATAAGAAATGGTGATTATGTGATGTTTATAGGCTTAAAACCAATCCTGCCTAATAAGATAGTGGTGGCTATGGTTATTAAAAAACAAAAGACACCAAAATGTATAGGTACTGAACTGATCTCAGACCAATATGACTATATATGTTGGTGAGCTTGAATTGAAAACATTATAGTGTTTTAGTTTAAGTCTCATAGTTTTGTAGTGGAGGGTTCTCACAGATGAAGGCTACAAGATAGAAACTAGTCTCAGGATATTATATTAGTAGGCATTAGATGGGGATTTGATGCACAAGTCTTCTGGCATTCATTGATTACTCTGGCTTGCACTGAGTGGCAATACATATAGAGAGTTTTTCCTGTTTTAATAACAGTTAAGAGCAAGCAAAATAAATGGTAATCATGTGCTGTTTATTGGCTTAAAACCAATCCTCCCTACTAGGATAGTGGTGGATATGGTTATTAAAGAACCAAAGATACCAAAATGTATAGGTACTGAACTGAGTTTACACCTATATGACTATATAAGCTGGTGAGTTTGGATTGAAAACATTATAGTGTTTTCAGTTTAAATCTCATAGTTTTGTAATTGAGATAAAAGGTGGCTATAGAGAGTTTTGCCTGTTTTAATAACAGTTAAAAGCAAGCATAAGAAATGATCATGTGATGTTTATTGATAATATAAGTTCATTGCTCAATTGTTATTCTTTGTGTTCTGACTTCACAGTAGTCTAAAAAATTGGTGACTGTACTCTAAAAACCATGTGGAATCTCATTATACATTTAGAGTCACCTACTCTATTTTGTTTGTTTTTATGAGTTATTGGACGGTTATTTTCCAGAATACCACTACTGACAATTTTGAATGAATCATAAGTAGATCAATGTTTTTCATTTAAGCAGGGCAATGCTTTTAAATATTTAAGAAATTGTCTACCTGTTTATGGATAACAACAGATATTACATAAAATTTTATACGACTAAACAGGTTTTTAATAAGCAAAAGCTTATTTTATTAAGTATTTTGCTGAAGTATAGTTTTAGAAGGAGAAATAGATTTGGATGATTAAAAAAAAAAAAGTGTATAAAGTAATAATGGCTTTGGACAATAGAAAAAATGTTAAAAGGAATCTACGTTTGTTGTGATGATGTATAGAAAATTAATTTAAAAAGATTAATTTTTTGTATTATGAATAGAATGAAGTGGAATTGAGCATTTCTTAAAAGCAAAAACTTATAAAGAATATGTTGAAAAAAATCTTTAGAATTGGAGATATGAGAAAAAAATAAATTTAGATCAAAATGAGAAAAATAATTATGAATGCTGAAAATTAGAACAATGCGCAGAGGATTGGGGGGGGGGGGAGTAAAAACAGAACCTAGATGTTATGGTGTTGCAAATAACTACTAGTCTTTTTTTTTAGGAAATTTCTTTATTACTTTATTAAAATATTTTCAATAGAATAAAAAATTATTACAACTATTACATTTTTGTTAAAAAACTTTAAAAAAAACATTTCGACAAAAAAATAAATAAATAAACAAACAACAGTAGTAATAAAAACAACTTCAATCCAAGGTTAACACTCTAATAAGTACAGTATTAAATAAAACATATAAAGAATATTTCATAGTGCTTATTGTTTTTTATTTTGATAAATCAATCACTATCTTCAACAATGACCAAGCATTGCTGCTGGAACGTAGAAATAAGTACTCTATTATCTAATTCTTCTTCTTGCCCTTTGGGCAGTACGTTAACATCCATATATATATATCCACATACTTACTAAACAATATCTTTTTAACGTCATGAACTTTTTTAAAATCAAAACGAGGCTCTTTCTTTTTTTAGAAGCAACCTGTAATTTTTTTTCCAATAAATCTTTTTTTCAAAAATTAGTTCCGTTCTCTCCTTATTTTAATCATTAAAGATTACGCGTTAATTGATGACAATTTCACATTTGAACCAGAAAAAAATCCCGCAAAGTGCGGTAGTATCTCGATGTTAATAAAAAAGAATTGTTGAAAACTATTAGCTTGATTGCAGCCATTAATGAAATAGTTCACTAAATCTTATTACCGGTTGTTTAATTAAAAGGGTGCAGCAGAGATTCCGTATTTTGCGTTTTATTTTCTTATTTAATATTAGACAGCTTAGGATAAAGGAACGCAGTTAAAACACTACGCACATAATAAACAAAATATAGCGTGAAGCTTTTAATAATTCCAACTTAATAAAGCTTCGGCACGAAATCAACTTTGAAATAACTGTAGTTATTACAAATAGATCTTTTAATCGGGACAATTAACGAAAATAACTGCCGGTGTGACTGCACTTGGGTAATGGAACCACAAAACGCAATTTATTAGACACGGGGGAATTCAATAAAATATTGATATAATAGAAGAGTAATATAAATGAATTGTTTCGTAAGTATAACACGTAACAGATATCCAAGCACACACACATATATTGTATTTGTATAAACATCGTATTAAAGATAATTAAAGCTGCTTACTCAGATAAAAATTTACATATATATTTTTACCTTAAAACAATATTAATGCAATGATTTTCATCCTACAAGGTTTGAACCTGGATGAATTGTAATTTTTTTAATTGTGAAGGCGTTTTTATTCTATGTGGAGAATTCTTCATGTCTGGACACAACTAATGCAGTATCCGTGCATTTCTGGTCCGTAAATAGATATTTATCTTGATAGGTAAAACGTTCAAAGTTAATATGGGTTGTTCAAATAAGTATACGGCGCAATATGACACGGTCTTTACCTTTAGGCATGAAAGTGATGGGTCTATCCATGGTTTATTTTTACCATTTTCATATATATAGGTATATAAATAAACATACTTGTACACGCATAAAAATGGATTTACATTCTTTGAGATTTAGAGGTAAAAAATATATTTATAAAAAAAAATACTTAATTCAATTTTAATATTAATTTAAAATGTTTTAAAAATATTTAACCAGTTTCGTTATAAAAAAAAAAGTGAACTTATTCTTTCTGTATCAACATTAATACTATATTTACATAAATTAACCGTAACAGATAAGCACACATATCACTATATATATATATATTATCGTTTTAGGTCAGTTGTATCGAATCAAAGATTTAGATAAGTCAAAAGAACTCTGGCCATAAAGCTTATAAAGAAGACTTTAAAACAACAAAATTATTTATTTTAGTGATGGATATGAAACATGAAGTTGGGATTCAGAAAAAAAAGTATCCAAATAATACAAAAAGATAGAAATAGAATTATAATAGGATATAATTTAATACATCAATAAATAAATCTCTCCTTTTTCACTTTCAAAATTCTATTAATTTTAATGTATAAATAATCTTTCACATACTCGTTTTCTTGATAAATATTATTTTATGGTAAGAACCGAACTTTTTCTACATGCAGTTTACCATTATACTGCTTCATCTATATTATTACAAAAATTAAAGGTAACAGGAATAATCAGAAAATGCGGAATATATTTTAATGTAGATTCATATAATCAAATAAGATTTATATTTAAAAACGAGTATAGATTATTTATGTATTATAGAACAAACAAATAGAAGTATTACAAGAACTTAAAAATAAAGTGGATGAGACCAAGAGATAAATAGTAACTTAAAAACGTAATCCTTGGTGATATAGTTGTGATCTAAAAATTTTTTTGCAATGTAGTGGAAGCTTTGTTTTACAATAAAACATTAATAACCGATCATCTGCGGTTATATTATATAAGTAAACCAATTAACTTTGAAATGATCTATCACTTTTGTTGAGGCAATTGTTTTGGTTAAAGAAATTCAGTTTCAAAATATAGCAAATATTTATTTATAAGCATTGATAATAAATGTCACTAGTAATCACACATAGTTGCTGCACATATCTACAATGAAAACGAAATTTTTCTGTTTTTGGTTGATATTTCTGTGGCTAAACTCAAATCATTAGCCACATAGTTAATGACTATCTCATCTGATCATACACTTGCAGAATTGGCAATATTTAATAAAATCATTAGAGAATTTATTTCCTAATATTTTTACATATTTTTTTAATAATATTTATGAATAGTTAGCTGTACAAAGAAAATAATCATGTAAATAAATAAACCTGTGTAGATATAGATATATGCCAACTGTTGCCTTGACAACAATTTCAGGGATAAACAGTAATTTTATATGATGATCAGTTAATCTGTTGACACCTTTCAATGTATAATATATCTATTTAAAAAGAGAGGGAGAGAGAGCTATATTTGTTTAAATATTTTCTGGTGGTGCTATAAATATGAGGGTTATGTGTGAAGTAATTATATACAAATAAATTAAAAATACTAAATACCTATTCTAATCTACTATTTAAAAGTTAAACTGACATGTGAAACACATGATCTTACTTTTTTCCTATTTTATTTTTCAAAAGTTTAATGGACTAGGATCTGGTGATTTTTATTTGATTTAAAAATATTAAACTTCTAGTACTTTCACCTTTGACACCATCTGCTTAGATAAATACAGTAGTAATTATCAGTAATTTGTAATAATTATTATTCATATAATTCCGTCTATAGATTATCATATCATTCCTAGCCCAGATATAAACTATATATTTATATACTTAGCATATATGTGTATAAATTTTACTTGACATGACTTTTGTTGTATTTTTTTACTGGTATACAATTTTAATTTCTTCATCTCATGTATAATAAATATTTAATGAGTATTCAAATTAGTTCCAATTTATCAGTCATTTTAAAATCTTTCTTATGAAGAATATTCTTCATCCAGTTTAAAAAAGAATGTGCTGGTACTGCATATAAATCAAGAGAGCCAAAAGATTTTTTTTCTGAAGTAGATAGAAGAAACTTGTATTTGCACATTTCTTTATTTATGTGTGTTGTAAATTAATCAATGGACATTCAAATCTAATATGGTTAAGCATAAGATATTTCATATAAAATACTGTCTTTACTGCCAAAAAAGTCAAAGTATCTGCAATTAGTTTACACATGAGGTCATTAAAATATATAGCATTTAATACTGATTTGAATTTCTAAAGTTATATTAACAAATTGGCTTCTATTTAAAACTTTGTGGAGTTGAAATTTCCAATCAAAGTTTATTAGATTGCAGCATTATCTCATGCTACTAACAGAGCTAATTGTTCAAAAACTAGTTATCACTTTTGTGCTTCTCTGACGGGTTTGTGATGATGATATTCTAGTTCTATTTTTATATTGGACTATTTCCATCATCTAATATTTGTGTTGAATGTCTTTAGAACAATTTAATTTTATTTAAATATTCCAAATACATTCAACTGTTAGTAATATCATAACAAACAGATTACTAACAGTTAGTTAGTGCATATATTAACCTGTTTGCTGTGATATTACTAACAGTTGAATGCATTTGGAATATTTAAATAAAATCAAATTGTTCTAAAGACATTCAAACACATATTAGATGATGGAAATAGTCCAATATAAAATACAACTAGTTATCACCTATTTTATAAACTAGACAAGAGTTTAATTATAGGTTTGAGTACCAAATTTAGCATGTAAGCTAAAGAAAATAATGCATTAGTTTGTTTAGAAGTTTTGTTGTCTTGAATATTTGATTTCTTTTATTAGTCAAGCATCACGTCAAGCCTTCCAGCTATTTGATAATAAAGGCAAATTAATTTTAAATTGTATTGAAGTGCTATAATAATAAACAATTCTATAATAAAGAAATGTTGCAACATATTCTCTTTATCATGTCAAGATCCTATATCAAATGCAGATATTATAAAAGAGTATGGATCAATACTATTGGCCAAAATAGAACATATATATGCATAATATTTTTGAAGTCTTTATAATTTGTTTTAAGTGATAGATATTATTTATTATAATTAATAAAGTTCACTTATTTACTTTTAGCAGCATTTTTTTAAGTGTATAATCTGCTACATATATAATTTTTCTTTTCTTTATGTGTCATAGCATTGGTCGGGAAACAAACCCACTAACCCAGGACAACTGCTTGTAAGGCAGCTGTACTGACCACTCGACCACCAATGCTTGATAAGCTGCAAAAATTGTTATCAAGTTAATTAACATAGACATTAGGAAAGATTTTATATGCTTGATTTCTTATTATGGAAAGTATATTACAGTTTTTACTAGAAAAGGTTCTTTACATTTTCAAAATTCACTATATAGTGTGTAAATGTTAAATGAATTAATTCTATATTATTTTTACACTTACATTTTTGATTTTGTATTATGATTATGTTATATATAATTTTACCTTAGGTTCTGGAGCTGGAATTGATTATTTAAATATATATGTTTTAACCCATAGTGGCTACAATACAGTTTTGTAATATACATGCTACAAATGGTATCTCATACCACTCCTAATAAAATTGTTTTGTATAATTATTGCAACTATCTAAGTATTTATATAAAAAAAAATTTAATCATAAAATTACAAAAATAGAAAAATAAAATTTATTTTGTTTAGAATAGCTTCTAACTATAGTCAGTTGATTGCTTTTTTAGTCTGTTATTATAATGAAACAAATTTGCTTTTATTATTGTAAGCATTAGTTATAATAAATATTATAATACTTGTCTAAAAAAGTAGAAAAAAATAGTAATTTACAAAAGATGAATAAAATTTACTTTCATTTAAACTACAAGCAGTATGGGATACTGCTAAACCTGAAAAAGAGTACATAAAACTTAAAATACTATGCAAGATAATGCCAAACTAATTTGATTTTTGCAAAATAGGCATATCTAGGAAAGTACTAAGACAGACACCTGTTCAATTTTAAAAAATTATATGAAATTAAGGCATTCAAAAGTTTATAGCACTTGCAGTCATTGCAGGTTAATTTATGAGATTCTAGAATTAATACAATTTTTTCTATTATATTCCACTACATATAAAAAATTTTAAAAATAATCCTAAAGTTAATTTTTCATATAAATTCTATTAAGCATGTAACATTATTTTTTTAAAAATAGAAAATATATTTACTGTTATTTTAAATGTAAAGGATTTTTAAATAATAATGTGAAAGATAGATATATAGTGATTATGAACATTTAACATCTAAGTCAATGTAATTTTATATGTTAGTTCATCTGTAAATATACAACATTTACAACATCAATGTTGAAAACCATAATTATACCACTTATATTTTTCTATCAAAAACAGAGTAATGCCACTTATCTGAGAAATGCTAATTATTAGAGACTTTTACTATCCAGCAATGAATTGATCAATAATATTTATAACCAATATTGAATGCCTAGCTGTTGATTGATGATCAGTTGTCTGAAAAAGTTCAAGCTTTATTTAGACTTTGAATATGGTTATGGTAGCTAAATATTATATCTCAATATCCATTATTCTTCCCAATAATTATTGTTTTATGGTTCTGAATATTGTCAATAGTTTCTATTATGATGCAGAAAGCAAGAAGAAATTATTTTATTAACTATTTTCAGGAATATATCATTGAAGATTAAGAATATAAGGCTTAAAATTTAAAGATATTAATCTGATTTCCAACACCCACAGTGTTCAAGTATTATCACATGATCCTTTTAGCTACTTAGTATCTTATAGAACTCTTAATATAAACATAATCCCTTTTAAGTTAGATGGGACTAATTGTATGTATATTTAAATTTGTTAATGTGTATTTTTGTCTCTCTCTCTTTTTTTGTGCAGATTTTGTTAAAACTTTTGATCATCTTCAAAAACATATTTCTAAAATTAGTTTTACAACAAAATGTTGTAAGAAATGTTTAAATTACAAAAAAAAAAAAAAAGAGAAACATGTAAAAATTTAGTGACACATATATTCATATGTAAACCAGATAAATTAACTCAACCCACACCTACATCATTTGCTATATATACATATATCATAAACCAGTGCTTAAGCGCCATTGTAGATAAAAAATATGTCAATATGAAATTAAACATTAAGATATTCATCTAAAAAATGTGATAGATCATTTTCAAGGCAAACTAGTTTGCTGCTGGAACAATTAATTTTGAAATGATTGCAAAGCATTTCAAATAATCAGCATAAGCTATCAAATTATATTTTGAGCCAATTAAGCATGAACATGGCGTGTGATTAAGGTGTTGTTGTTATTGCAAGCATTTTTAATGTCAAAAAGTGAGTTATATATAATGAACTAGTTTGTCATTGACTCCTATAAATCTAAACTCAAATATATAAAGCGTGTGTGTGTGCATATATATATTTTATGATTTCTTATGAGTGAACTTATTTGCTTGCAACTATTACACACGTACTATTTATATATACTGTATATTGACATACACGTGTTCCTAGAAAGTCAAGTAAGATTTTACAAAAAGCTATCACGGATATGAACTATTTCTAAGGTAAACTTAACAGGACAGTATATGCAAAAAGTTAACAATCAGGATTAAAATGTTAAGCATTTGCGTATTTACAAAATGTATAAATACATTGAAAATAATAATAATTACATAATTGGTTCTTCTTAGTTTCCATAACTGTTTTTCATATTCTTCTATACTCCAAAAATCATTTTATTACTTTGAATGTTTGTATTTATATTATTATTACACGTGTGATTTTGAGATTGACACACCTTCCATTGAGTCTGCAAGTCCTACGTATTAAATTTCCTTGTCCTTATTTAAATGGAACTAATTATAAATTAGGTTCTTCCGCTATTTACGCGCCTAATTTTGCCCACGCATATTTAGAAAATTTATTTAAACATTATTAATATTCCTATACCTAATGAACATAGTTAATCATCAAACAGAACCACATTGACCTTCATTTAGCTTTCACACTTCACTTAACAGGGTACAAAGCTGTTTTCTTAAAAATAATAGAATGTAATCTGTTAAGAAATTGCATTCAGAACATTGGTGTTAAATTACCTCCCGCTTTATCATACAGTTTCATAAATATAGAGGTAAAAATACATATTTAAACGAAGACAACAGAAATTTAGGTATTTTAACTTTTCTCACAGGCATCCAATGATGTCATAGATGCTTTTTCGGTATCCGCGTTCGCTGCATTTTCTTTCAAGGCACTAATGTTTTGTTCTCTTAAGTAGCGTCTAACCGGTGAAGCCAGGCAGGTAAATACTACAAAAATATAAACACCGTGAGGTGCAGTCAATATTATACAAATATAATTAATAACTTTAATTTTAGCTAAAGGAACAATAAAAGCAACAACCCATCCAAAACCTAGCAATATGAATAAAGAACAATAGGTACGAAATTTCCATTTATGCCTTTCTAATAAATTGCATTTTGTATATTTCAGTATTTTGCGGGAATTGTAAATAATCATAATGAAGAAAAACACGTTTACAAGCAAAATGATGGCCAAGGGTAAAGCAAAAAACAACATCAGCGCCCCTTTGTGCGCAATCCAACAGGAACCAAATTCATAATAAGATTGAAATGAGTTATTTATACTCAGCTGGTCGACAAAAACATTAACTAACATTATAACAAATGCCAAACCCCAGGCAAATAACGCATACATGAGTAAACGTCGACGCTGCGTCTCCGGTCTCATAGGCACAGATGGCGACTGCGCAAAAACTTGGTTCAAATGGAATCCTATAACTCCCATCCAAAAAAAGGAAGAGAGATGGAAAAATAAAGTCATAACGCCTACTAGACGACAAGAACCAGTGTATAATCTGGCAGGTAGACGAAGTAAATAAAATAAGTCTGCAAACATTAAACTAACAGCTAGACAAAGTATCAGTTGCCGAGAGTAAGTGCGAAGATCCCGGAAGGCAATAAAAGCAAGTACGTGCAAAAATAGGCATACAAAAGAAATGCTGATACCAATTAACGAAAACCAAAATTCGATAATATCCGGCTGATATTTTGAATCCATAATTAAGAAATCGTCAGCACACACTAAAATTTGTCCGTCGTAATTAAAAATATATTGGCTTGGTGATAAAATTGCTCCCGAGGGTAAAATGACAGATTCGTTTGATAGCAATGTGTAACTTAATTTTTCTATTGTAATACGGCTACACGGCGAACTTTCAACATAGCTAGAATTAGTTTCAAAACAAACTCGAGGTTGATTTTGATTACTATATTCGAAGTAATCTTCTCCATAATGATTTCCATATAAATAGAAGTTAGGTTTCGTAGCTTCAAATTTTTTCAAACTGCTTCCGGTCAGCGCTAATTTTAACACGCTTGATCTATTGCTGCAAGGTATAAAAGATCCCTGCAGACATTCAATTTCTACAGTCCCTGTTGATTCATCAAATAAGTACTCATATTCTTTGTAATTTTTACGAAACGCTCCTAAATCGACTATAACATTTCGATTTTCCTTCCTATAATAAGCCCATTGAAGTAACGTTAATCTCCAACAATAATTTATGGAGTCGTGAAGTGTGAGTTTTAAGGGGGCACATACAACAGGCGTTCGTTTGTTATCGTAATACAAAACATTAATCGTTTGATTAATTAAAATCCAGAATACTTTATCCTCATCAATTTCATAATATTCATCCTCGGATAAACGAATATACAAACATAAGTCTTCCCGATTTGTTGGGGAGACTTCAACGATGCGCGATTCACTGGTTAAGGAGGAATTAGCTTTTGTAACGGCGAATGCGCTGTTTATCAGTAAATAGAGAAACCAAAATCTCGGTTTCATAGTTATAAGGGGAGCAAAAATTCACTTCGATATTGTTAGCTAAATAAATGTTAGGCGGATGAAATAGAAAGATAAATATTTTTTAAGGGAACACGTTTTATAGCCTTCAACATCCTGATTGACTTATGTTTAAAAAAAAAAAAAATAGAAATCCATGTCCTATATAAAATAAATTACTTGAAAAAAAAAAACTGGGAAAAGAATTAATAACACGTGATCTTAGCAGTTGCCAAAGGCTGCGCGTATTAGTATAGCGTGTGAATCGGCATGTATGTTTTTTTTGTTGTTGTTGTTGTTTGAGTTTTTTCTTCATCTAATTCAAATATGGCTTTAGGGAAATTTTGAATATTATTTCTATCAATCATTAAAAAAAAACATCTTATATTGATTATAAATTTCTTTTGTTATTCAATTTTCTCCATTATTTTGTGTCTCTTCATGCTTGGATAAACATGCTAAAGATCTTGAAACTATTAGAAACAAAATCTATTTACGACCCTGCCAGGTGTGCTGTGTAGAATGAAAAAAAAATTTTTTTCGATATGAGGTTAAAATCCTCGCTGTTTAATATATATAAGCATATGCAACACTTATGTGTTTATGTAAATATTTATATGTATTTGCCAATATATTTTTGTAACTTGTTGACAATATTAATTAAACGCATGTATATTTTTTACTCATAACTTTTCATCACATATAAATAGTTTAATCACATGATTAAAAACATTTGAAAAAATAAATGAACCTCCAAGATGAATTTCAGGCAAAGTCAGCGCTCTTTAATTGGTCGAGATCATAACCTCTTACATATATTACACCTTATGTATTCACAATATATGCATTTTTATATCATATTCATATTTAAATTATGATAAAATTTGTGATTTAACATAATTTTTTAAATATTCAATATGACTGCTTTGCCAGCTTATGGGTTAAATTTTACCCAAAGAAAGGAGGGGTGCATATTCAATAAAAAAAATATAACTAGGTCATATTTCACTACTAATAAAAGAACTATCTATCCAAGAATTTTTATTTAGAAGAGCATCATAAACTTTAAGAAGTTATTCTTATAAAATTATGCAATCCTTAGAATCATCTATAATTTTTAACTAAGTTATGACAATAACTTTATTTAACTATGAATATATAATGACCTAAAAATAGATGATTGCATAAAGCTTCATGGTGTAATATTTGATATATATTTCAGACACTGTTTTAAAAGAGCTGAGAATTATTAAGCAAATTTAGACTGTTTTCACTTAGTTAGCCCATATTCAATTTAACAAGCCAGTCAATTATTGACCGTTGAGTGGTTAACTAGATATTTTTTAATTAGAGAATTAAAACAAAGAAGAAAACTTAAATCAAAACTAGCATTTGACTAACTTATGAATAAAGCCATAGAATGTTGGAACTTTAGTTGTTTAGAAATACTTTTTATTTATATGCAAAGATTTTCACATATATATAAATAGATGTTTTATAATTATAATAATTATTGCTTAGATTCCTCCAAATAAGATACAAATCTATGGTAAAGTGATCTTCTTTAAGTATCTAATAATCATTCCATCTTTTTAATTTGACAGTATAACAGTTTGATATAGGCCATTAAAATGGATAGGTAACTATTCTTAACTTTAAAAAAATCCACTATTATTAATTGAGTAACTTAAGTAATAGTATTAATTTAATTTAGTATATATACTAATTTATGGGGAGATTACTAGAGTTCTTTGTTTCAGGGTTAATTAAGTCTGTTATCTTACAATTAAGTAATAGTATAAGAAATAGTGGCTATAGCCTTATAAATTAACTTTGTCAAGTTTGTATTATAGCCATGTTTTATAATAAACATATTTAGAAAAAAAAAATTAATTAATACTTTGTTGATCAGAAATTAATGAGAACATTCATATGAATTTTGAGCACATGATACTATAAAATTGAAGCTACAGTCCATCGCATCACTATTCTATACCACTGCTCTAAACCATGTATGACAGTTTTAATAAATGAAAATTATATACAAACTCTCAAATGGATGTACTTCAAATGAATCTAGAATTACTCTTATTAAAAATGACTATCATAGGCTACAAATAAATAATTCTAAATGTATACCATAAGCACTCATAAGTGCAAGGAAAAATAAATAAATATAAAAATATAGTTATAGATTAGCACTCACAAATGGATGGCCTCTTATTTTCCAGTGAAGAAGAGTAAATCATATTATAATTCCATTTTTGTTGAATGGTAAGAATATTAATATCTGATGGACCAAGTCAAATTACTGTCAGATTTTTAATTTAAACTAAAAATATCTTAATAACCATTTAATGATTAAAGAGCGAACTGCAAACTGGTTGAAATGGGAAACTTCCTGAAAAAATATTAAACTTTTGAAAAATCCTGTTGTAGTATCTAAAAATTCTCTAAATAGACAATAAGTCCAGCAAACATTCCTCCATGAGTGTGAGGAAAGAAAATGATGGAAAGTTGATTAGTCAAAATCTTGCAACCTTAGTCAAACAATAGATGATAGTTAATAAAGTTTTTATTTGAATAAAGACATTATAAAGCGAAGATCAGTATATTACTATATCATAATATTAGATTAAAAGCATAATAAAACTTGAAAATTTTATTAGATTACTAACAATTTTCTGAACAAGGTTACAATTTTTTTAGATAGCCAATTTAATAACAATCTAGTATCGGATTGTTTTGGCTGAAGGATAACAGACTAGAGTTAATCTATTTTGGTCCAGTGATGAATAATATTACTTTTTGCTTACCTAACATAAATACTTTTGTTAGTTATTATTTTAGTTTAAATTATATCTAATTTCTCTAGATAGTGGATGGTGTATGAATATATACACATTTACATGCCAAAAGTCATAAGGATTTGATATTCATACAAGCTTATATGCCAACTATAAATCATGATGATATAAAAATAAATGAGTAATATGAAAAGATAAAAAAATAATACAAAGAGAAAGCAAAAATGCATATATATTGCTCTTGAGTGATTGGAATGTTGTTAAGTAAGAAGTAAAAAAATGTTGAAAATTATGATCTAGGGGAAAAGTATGAAAGAAATAGCCACTTGTGAAAATTTATAAAGAGAATAATTCTGTGACTGCAAATACATTGTTTAAAAATTATCCATGAAAAATTATATACATGAAAAGCTTTAGATAATAAAGTTATCAAATAGATTGTATATTGATATAGAATAAATACAAGAGTGTAGTTAAGTTTTCGTACGCCTTGCATAATGCTGATGTAAACTCTGACCATAGTATTGTTATGGTTAAATTAAAATTAAATTTTAAAAAGGTGAAAAGATGGGGAAAATGTTATAAGATGGGACTTTAATAAATTGAAAGAAATGAAGAAAAGAAGGTTTGTTTGTATAAGCAAAAAATAATAAAAAAATTGACAAAAAATGCATATAAACATTGCTGTAGAATTAAGAGGGAATATTAAAAATAGCAAAAAATATGATTTAAGAAATTAAATGATTTTAGATAATAGAAAGTATATTAAAAAAGTTGGAGAAGATGAAAGAATGTCATTAATGAGGAAGGATAAAAAGCATATAGAAAAATTAATAATGAACCAAGAAGAAAAACACATTTAGCAAAAAAAAAAAAAAAATGGTTGGAATAAGAATGTAGGATTAGAGCATTGCTATAACAAGTAAAAAGATATGAACTAGTATTTGATTTTAAATAAAAATATCACTTGGACCAATAAGAAATGGAATGAATGAAATAACTGCTAGAAATGGCAAAAGATTAACTGATAGAGAAGATATACTGAAAAGATGAAAATAGTGTTTTCAATATCTATTTAAATGAGGCATTTATTTATATAGAGCTCTGTTTATAAATTGAATAAATTAAAGATTAGTCTTTCAAACTAACAAACATGCACTTTTTACGAATGTTAATAATAATAAATGAATACTTTCATCTCCAACACAAGATAAAGTCTTTGCGAATGAATAAAATGAATCCACTTATTCATTCAACCCAAATGCTTATATATGGGCAAATCTTAAGTATTGGATATGAAAGCATGAGGATAAATCTTTAGTTTATTACAATATCTATTTAAATAAGAAAATGATCCAATTGATCAAGAACATGAAAATAGAAATGTTGAAGTAAATGAACAAGATAGGAGTATATTGTTAGAAAAAATAATGAAATTAATTAAGGAAATGAAAAATAGTAATTAAATCCAATTAAAGGAATGAAAAATGGTAAAGCTGTCAGTTTTGATACAATACCTATAAGATATTTGAAAAAGATGGAGAAACTAATATGAAGAAGGTTGTTGGCTTGTGCAATTTGATATATAATATGGAATTTGGTTTAAAGATATCTTGAGGATTATAATAATTTCAATTTCTGAAATGAAAAGTAATGAATATAGAGCACTAAGATTGATATCTCATGTTTCAAAATATTAGAAATTTTTTAACTAAAAGTACTTATGGGAAAATGAAATATTCTATTGGCAAATGATAGATTGTTTTTTTTGAAAGGTAAAAGTACAAGAAATTCTGCTGATGTTGTTAGAATGATTGTTTTAACATTAAGCATACAAAACAATTCCATAATGTTCTATTTTTTCTCTTACTTTACTTATGTTTTCATCAGCGATCTTTCAAAAACACTGTATTACAATTTTTTGTACTATGTCCCTACAACGAAGATAAATTTTGTGTATTACAATTTTTTGTACTATGTCCCTACAACGAAGACAAATTTTTTAGTAGTGGACATTATATTTAAACCTTTGTATTATTTTCACTTTTTATCTAAGCACCAAAGTTTATCTCATAGAATGCAATCTCTAAAAAAAGATTTCAAATAATTTTCAAATTTTCATAAATGCTTTTTTTATTTTTTATTTTTAAGTGTCATAGCATTGGCCGGGACGCGAACCCGCAACCCGGGCAACTGCCTGCAAGTGCAAGGCAGTCGCGCTGACCTCTCATTTTTGCATCTTTTTATTTTACAGCAGTTCAAGTTCATGACTTATGTTATTGCACAAAGTTGGAAATAACACTTAATGTGTCTATACACATTCAATCTTTGATTGTTATTTTTTTAATAAAATACATAACTTTTAATAATTTAACTTCTTTTTCTTCTAATTTGAAAACCTTACTATTCTAACCTTTCTTTGATTACTGGCACATTTGATATGAGTGTTACATTAACACTTCTGTTATATATATATATATATATATATATATATATATATATATATATATATATATATATATATATATTGTAGTGGTCAGAAACATGTGGCACCTAAACTAAACCTATAAACCAAGCAATGATCCTCAAGTCATGTGTTCATGAGTAACATTGTCATAAACATTACAACCAAACAGTACAAAGTCGAACCTCATTACCTATGCCCTCAGAATAAATCCCAAATGACCAACGCATCTAATTTAATATAAACACTCCTTCTTTTCTCACATCTTACTAGGTCAGAGAGATACAAGAAACTATTTAAACTATATAAATACTAATTAATTTATTGTGAAAATATGACACTAAACAGGAGCAGTAATGGGTATATAAAAGTTTATTAATAGTAACAATAAATATAAATGAATGTTCCAGTTATATGCTTGATTTACATATTGGCAGGTATTCATTGCAAATTAAGTTGTGACTGTCTATTTTAATGGTCGATAATTTACATTTTACAGAAGGATTAAAAACCTAGTATGTCTTCATAATCCGTAGGATAAATGTTCTACGATAGTTTGATGGATCAACTAATAGATGTCAAACTGCACATTTTGTATACTGGGCCTTATTAAGCTAAAAGAATGATGAATATGGTGCTAAGTTATTGGTGACATGAATACTTCCAATAATAAAAAATAGAGGGATATGTTTAGCATTGCAAAGCTATACGCAAGATTTTATTGGATATAAAGTCATGAGCAGGAATAAGCAGCCTTCACAACTATTAATTAAAATTATTACCAACAAGCAAGAAATAACAACTGCAATATTAACAATATAAATAATAAAAAATATCTACCGGGTCTAAATATTTTGTATATGGGGATATGTTTGCTTTTAGCATGAATCATATCAAAAGGTTGTCCAACCAATCTATTCTTCCATAAACAGAAATATGCATCTAATTGAAGAACAAAATGTGAATCCAAAAAAAAAATGCATCAATAATCCAGAAATTCAAATTATAATAGAACATATTAATTTATGAGAAATTATGAAAAGCCTGAAATTTAAATATAAAAGATAAAATATGAGCAGCCATATTATAAATTTGAATAAGTGATTATCTATTACTGACAAGGCTTAACTAAGGTCTTAACATTTTACCACCTATAAATATAAATAGCTAAAGGATAACGTAATCCCTGCTTAATGAAAGACCCTTTCTACAGACCTTACAGATACGATGAAAATACTTGATACAATAGCTCGCAGTTGAAGATTTACTTATTTCATTATAGTGGAATATTTATAGAGCTAACATATAAATAACTAATACACGCACATATATATTTTAAAATAAAACTTAACTTTAGTTTTGTTCACATTCTTTCCAAAACAATTAAACGTATCCCTTTTTTTTTTCGTCTCTTAAATTGTTTATATCTTTATGATTACAAACATAACGTTTAACTTGACATGTATGATTGATAATCTTTAACATGAAGAGAAAAGTACAATTTTCAAGCTGGACAAGAGAAGGGAAATCAAAACAAATCTTTGCATTTGTTTAATTACTTAGCTTTTCTTCTCATTCTTTATGAATAATAAAAAAAAACTTTGCTAAACAAAATTGTTTATTAAAAAAAATCCTCAATCATCCAGTTCTCGAATGAGATTTAACAATGATCACTTTTATTAAGATATTAGATCATTCTTAAAATATGATTACTTTATAGTACATATATAGTATTAAGGAACACATATAAAATAAAGGGAATTAATATGAAATAAAAAAACAAAACTATCCCCCCAAAAAATCTACAAACAAGAATTGTTATCGGTAAGCTGGTAGATCTTGTCTAGAGTTCAAATGTGAATGCTTTTATTATATGTCTTTGCAAAGGATTTTTTTGTTGGATATAATAATATTAAAGACAACATTGGATTGAATGATAATATGAAGCTTTCATGGCATAATTTAATGGTCATAAATAATATCTTTCTTGTGTAATGGAAAACTTGATTTTATGAAGATAGGTTGGTTACTCAGATAGCATATCAGATTGAAGTCAGCATCATTAATTAATTGGCTTTTTCTTTAAGTAGTTGAAACATGGCAGGTAATCAGTTGAATTTATTGATGCAGGTAATAATATCAGCACAGATACATAAGTTTATGGATTTCAGATGAGCAGCATTTTTAACTTTGCAGGGATTCTATACTGATGTCTCCTAGAGATGGTAATGGTAAAGTGGACACAAGCTTACTTCTCACAAGTCATGGTGAGTAACTATGGCATAATGCAATATCAAGAAGAAGATGAAATTAGAACCCTGAGATTTTTTCCTCAGGTATTTATATCCTTTATGACCAAAGATATCTGGATGTGTCTTAATTACATCTTTACTGGTCACAATCTTGAACAAACCATAAAACTTTTACTTTGTTAAAGTTTTTATTTTCTTTATAAATTAATAAAAACTCTCCAACTTCTGAACACCTTTGTCTACTTATATTCCTTATGGTAGTTACACATCCATACCATAAGAGTAAAATACAACATTTTTACAAACATTAGATCATAAAGCACTCACCCAAATTGTTATTCATTAAATAATGTTTTAAATCCTTTCTCTAATTGATCTGCCTTTTCAATTATTTACAAAAATAGAATGTTAAACAATTTTTTTTTTCTTTCTTAGCAGTCAATTCTTTACTTATTTTGCTAGAATTTTCTAGAAGCAGTTACCCATTTCCATAACCATAGCTGACTCATACTGATACTCTTCGTCCCATATCCACACACATGTCTATTTTATTATTAAAATTTTATATTTCATTTTAACAACATAAACTATAAATTTTTTATGAAACTCAAATTATTTAGCAATCAATTTTAAAAGTAGCATTTTAAAATTGAGATGGAATAAATATGCATATATATGTCTCATGAATAAATGATGAATTCATAGTATTATTTCCAGGAGCTTCTGTGCAATAAAAATATAAAAGCTAAATAGTGAATGTTTCAGTGACAATAATAAGTATTTTCTTCAGAGCTTCTTTGTCAAATCATAAGAATATATTTGATTTAAAACTATTTGTTTCTTTTGTTATTTTCTCCTCTTACTCAAATATTAAGATAAATCTCAATCTATAATTTATTTTAAAAATGTAATAGTTGCAAATTGTAAAATGAATTCAGACATCATGAATTAGATTAACTTTTTTTTAAATATAGGTTTATTTATTATAGAAATACACACATTGATAAGGGCAAATGCTTAAAACAAAAATGAATCAATTTAAATGGTACTGCTTGTTTATATGTACTATGGCCACTAGTCAATGCTGCAGTGCCATTGAGGTATACCAAAAAGTATGCAAGTGATACATTTCTATCCAAAAACTGCTGAAATCCATGTAAAATTAAAATGCAAAAATTTCTGAAATCGATTTAAAATTAAAATGCCTAAGGCAAGAAGTCAAAAAATTAAAATGCTTAAGGCAAAGAGAAATCAAACAAATTCTCATCCCCCCCTCTACATAAATTTCTATCCAAAAATTGCTGAAATCGATGTAGGATTAAAATGCCTAAGGCAAGAAAATGAAAATTAAAACACTTAAGGCAATTGAACAAATCCTTCTAAAATACAAATTAAAAAAAATCAAATCCAACACGTCCCCCCCACATGAAGAATTTGATCAAAAATAAGTCAAATAAAAATTACAAAAACCAAAAAAATCATGAATACTATTTTCAAAAGCTTATAAAATAAAATAAAAAAACTATAATAAAAGCCTATGAAATGAAACAAAAAGTATAATACTAAATCTCAAAAAAAAATAATAAAAGGTCATTAATGGCGGTTGGCAGGAATGCAGTACATTAAAAAAAAATTCCTCTGACTTTTATTACATATAGTATAATAATTCACAAACCTTAACAGATTAATACTTATTGAGTAATTAAATATAGATAACAATGAACTCATAGCTATTTAAAAAATAAACGACTTTCAACTGTAGCTATACAATACAAGTTTACAAAAACAGAAATTGGTCTACTATATAAAACATACCCCCTCCCCCCCACATGATGAAATTGATCAAAAATAAGTCAAATACAAATTACAAAAATCAAAAAAATAATGAATGCTATTTTCAAAAGTCTATAAAATAAAAGAAAAAAAACTATAAGAAAAGCCTATGAAATTAAACGAAAACTAAAATACTAAATCTCAAAAAAATTAATGATCTCATTAATGGTGGATGGTGGGAATGCAGTACATTTTTTTAAAAAAATTCCTCTAACTTTGAACACTATTACATGGAGTATAATAATTCACAAACCTTAATAATAGATTAATATTTATTAAGTAATTAAATATAGATAACAATGAACTCATAGTGATCTATTGTTATCTCTTAGAATACATTTCAAAGCGGTGATTTATATCAGCTAAAAAGCAATGAGAACATTACACCAGAGATCTTGTTATTGTCTTCCCCCCCAAAATAATTATACTCTGCTTTGAAATTATGGCATATCATACCATTAATTGAGAAATGAAATAAAATAATTAGAATAGAAAATAGGCATGGCCACAGATCATAGAAAGCTTAATATTATAACTGATTACAGTTACAAGAAAAAAATATTAAAATATTATAAGTTTTAAAAATATATTTATAGTGCTCTGCACTGAAGAAATATTACCAATTATCTTTCAGGCTGAGTTCTCCAACATTTATAAAAAGCACTGGATGTTTGCAGCATAAAAATCCATTAAAAAGAATATTCAGATTTTGAGGCTTTAGGAGAAGCTAGTTATTTAAACAGGTTGCAGCACATAATTAATAACAGCAGATTAACAAAGATAGTTCAACAGTGGTTATTTGGTAGTTTAAAAAAATATAACAACGATGGCAGAATTTAATAGCAGGCTTTAGCAAACATTTAAAGAATATAGTTCCAATGCAAGTTAGAAGAGGCAAAAAGAATGTTCAAATTTTGAGGCTTTTGGAAAAGCTGTTTATTCAAACAGGTTGCAGCACTTAACTAATTACAGCAGATTGAAGAAGGTAATTTAACAGTGGAGAGTCTATTATGCCACATTTCACTTTGCATGCATAAACTGTGAAGTGTAATATGTTACAGTGTGAATATATATATTGAACCAACCTCCTCTGAACAACAAATAAAAGAAAAAAAATACTAACTACTACTTCTATTTAACACTTACTACCTTAAAAACTCTTAACGATATAAAACTTACAATTTAAAATTTTCTACTTAAACTTATGGGAAACAACAAACACCAAGCATCGACAAATAAAAATATTATCTAATATTTTATTATATTTTGTCCTCCTAGATTTCCCTTTCAGAAAATGGTTGGTTTTCAGGTAAAGTGTCAACTATTATCAATAGCGAACTATCAATAACATTCAACACTCGACTACCAAATATACACTGATCAAATAAACACTTTATTTTTATTTTTAAAAGAAGAAAGAAACATCTCTTAGGTGCCAGCTAATTACATTAGAATTAGCATGTCTATCTGACCAGCATAATTCGGTACCTGAAAATCCCTGCTAGCTCAACCAGTTCCAACCACCCACTAATAGACAAAACAAAAGGTATCTTAAACGCTGCCTTTTCTAAGCTACTACTATTTTTTTTAAAAAACTAAAATAATTTTCCTCGAACCATTCAAAAATAATACTTCAATCCTTTAAAACTAATAATAACAACATTATACTGAATACTAAACATTTATAGATTTAACTTAGTGAATCTTTTCTGAAATACTATTATTAATGATTTGATTTTTTACCTCCTACTCTTTCTTATTAAGAAAATAAATATTTATACTTGAACACAAGTATCAGAAATAAACATAAATGTTTTAAGAAAAATAATTGAAGTGTTTTTATATTATTTTAAAATAAATTAATCGTTTTATCTTATAATGAGACACACACACTTCTTTTTTTAAAGATTAAAATAAGCATTTTAATATATTACTTTAGCAAATAAATTATACACGTTACATCATATTTTATTTTATCTTTTTTTTTTTAAATTTAAAAAAAAAATCAAATCACACATACATGCATGCCATTGTTTCAAAAATATTATTTAATAGAAGCTGCTTTTACTTATTTTATTATTGCAAATATTAATTTTTTGAAGTTTAAAGTTTATTCTTTTTTTAAGTTTAATTCAAAAAGTTCAAAGTTCTTTTAATAAAGTCTATCTTTATTTTAAAAAGAAATTGGGAATGTTTAGATATCAAAGTCAAATAATTACCTAGGTTTTTAAATATGACAGAAACAGCATAATGGAATTATTTCTTAACTCATTGACGACTGGTAACATGATTCCTCCGTAGATCCTGTGACTTGGTATAATTTTTGTGGCTAGTTTGGCGTTCCCGCACTCCGCTGTCCGTTTAGTCCAGGGATCCCCAACCTTTTTGCACTTAAGAGCACATTTTATAATACCAGCCAGGTAGTGCACGATTTATTTTTTTAACTAGGTGAGGGGCACCATTTATTTTTTCAATGTAAATTTATAGTTGGATATTGTTAATAATACACATAATGTACAAAAAAATAATTATTTCAAAAATAAAATTTTAACTTATAATTAACGTTTATATTTTTACACTGTAAAAGTATAGTATGCCCTACAATTTGATTACAATATAATACAATAATTTATAATAAATTTTAAAAATTAAATTTATTGGTATCAGATAAATAATTTTTTATCATGTTCGGATAGCGGCGGGCACATGTAAAATGGTCTGCGGGCACCATGGTGCCCACGGGCATAGGATTGGGGACCCATGGTTTAGTCTATTTTAACATGATTACTTTCCAAACTAACTGCAGATCTTAGATGCGTAGAGAGCGGCTTTCGGTCAACTGCAAATATGTTGGTTTTAACAATGCAACATTTTTTGGAAATATTACTTCAAGAAATATTTTATTAAAATGAGAAAGTCAGACCACATGATAAAATGTTGAGCTATTTATACTGTTTTTAAACAATGGAAAACTTTATTTAGCAGCAACGTTCTTCGTCTCGTGAAATAAAACCAGCTTCTGCATCTACTTTTTATTAAAAATCACATATACACACGCACATATATTTATTTATTTTATTATAAGATAAAATGAAATCTCATTATTATTTTATTAAAAATTCATTTAAAGAATATTAAATCATTTATTTATTACAATATTTTTTTTCTTCTTTTAAACAAAAAAAATCTTTTATTTTAAACAGCTTATTATTTTAAACAGCTTATTACTTTAAACAGCATTTACAGTTTATTTTATTTAATACAAATCCCCTTCCCCCCGCTCTTTAGTTTTTACATTTTATTCTCTTAATATTAATTTTTTTTATATTTTTAAAACATGGGACTCATACAATTACTTTAATATCAATGTACTTTGGTACATTATCTTTGTCCCTCCTCTGAAACTAAAATATCATTCTGAGCATTTTAGTTTTCCCAGAATTTAAACCTATAAACAATCTAATTTTATTTACTTAACATTTGTTTAACTGTATACGTGTATTCTTATTTATCTACTATAATTTTCATCCCAGTATAATTCTATTCTATAACCGATCAGATGGCTCTTTCTTTCTATCCATTAAATTACTTTGCCCATCCCATTTCCTATCTCGATCTAAAGATTTCGAGTGTAATCGGCTTGTGTTAAAAATTCTGCCATCTCATCTATTGAACACCCATCCTTACTTAACATTAAATGCTGTATCTCTGGTGGCATGTTGTTCCGCAATATCCTAATCATTTGTCCCTCTGACATAGGAAATGCTGTTAATGCCCTAAGCTTTGCTATCTGTTTTGTCAACCATTATCAATCTACTGCAAAATGAAGATCTCTCCATGTTCAATCCATCTTTTATGTCTAGTCTCTCTTCTCCATATCACCCCTACATACTTCCTTATTTTATCCATTGATATCACATGTTATCTCTTTCTGGATCTTTTATTATCTCTTGGAATCCAGTTTAAGATTTTAACTGGTCATCTACTATCATATTTTCTAGCAATATGCCCATCCCACATCCACTCCACTCTTTTAATTCTTTCAACAATGCCAGTAACACCTGTTTGTTCTCTTATCCATATATTTGGTTTTAGATCTCTTTTTTTTACTCCTAACATGCATCTCTTCACACTTCTTTGAGTGGTTTTAAGTCTCTGTATTGCTCTTCTATTAAATGTCAAAGTCACAGATTTCTAAGTAAGAACTAATAAAATACATTTATTAAAAACTTTCCTTTTCAAATACAGGCATATTTTCTTTTAATATTAAGTTATTTCTACCAAAAGCCATCCAATCAAGTTTAATTCTATGATTAATTTCATCCATTATATTTCCATATGTAGTAATAATCTGACCAAGGTATTTGTAGTTGCTAACTTCAATTATGAGTCTCAATTTTCATCTTTTGAAAAAGTCCATTAAATATTTTTTTAGTTTTTTTAATGTTTACTTTTAGTCCTACATTCTTAATCTGATAACTCTTGCAACATTTCCTGAAGCTCTGGAGTATTATTTGCCAAAACAACTACTTCATCTGCAAAATCTAAAAGAGTTAAATAATCTTCATTTATTTTTATTCCTTTAACTTCCTATTTTAAACCACAAAATACTTCTTGCAGCATTGCTGTAAGATGTTTTGGAGATGTGGAGTCACCCTATTTTACACCCTTTTCAGTGTCAACCTTTCTAGTTAATTATGAAATCTAATTGTTACTGTTGCATTTTAATAAATATTCTTTAGAATATGACAATAACTTGGATCCATATTTTGATGATTCCATGCTCTAATCATTCTTATAGAATCAAATGCCTTTTTATAATCTACAAATCCAAGCATAATAGCAACTCATATTTATTGATCCTTTCTATAACTTCTCTCAAACAATTGGATATGATTCATAGTACAATATCAATTTTAAATCCAGCTTGTTCTTTTTGGTTGGTTGCAATTCAAAGTTCTCTGTAGACGAATGGTAACTATCTTGGTAGAAATTTTGTACAAAACTAATAAAAGTCTGATAGGTCTGTAATTACTAATATCTTCTACATCTTTCTAATATATTTCTAATATTTGACTCTCTCTCTCTATACATATATATAATTATATATCGTAGCGATTTCAGCATAGTAATTAAAGTTTAATTAC
This sequence comes from Epiperipatus broadwayi, assembly GCA_028023455.1. Classification (NCBI taxonomy): domain Eukaryota; kingdom Metazoa; phylum Onychophora; class Udeonychophora; order Euonychophora; family Peripatidae; genus Epiperipatus; species Epiperipatus broadwayi. The sequence goes on from JAQFVV010006643.1 coordinate 223,608, forward strand.
AATTTAATAGATATAAACATTATTTGATTAAAAATGTTATATAACTTTAGTGATATATTATTATCTTTAAAGTAACATGTATTAGGAAATTGTTTACTTTATTTTAAAAAACATTTTTGAAGGTCATAAGTCGAATAGACTTTAAAACGGATTTGCTGCAGGTAAAAACAAGTTTGAATCAATAATATCCTAAAGTTATGATATTATAGCTTATTTAAAATATAAAAAATTAATAAATAAAAGAGGTTAACCGCAAAATAACCTTAGTCGTGATAAAAATCTAATAATTCTGGACACATGCATATATGTCATACATACATTTTTATATTGCTTTTTAATGATGTGAAGAAATTATTTAAGAACACGATAAGCAATGATAAATTGCCAAGAGTTAATACATGCTTTAATAGTTTTCACAACATATTCTGTTATTCAATTAAGCAAAAATTATCTGAGATAATTAAGATTATATAATATTTTAAATACCGTCCACTAATTTATTTCACACAATCTAATAAATTACCCACTATCAGCTTATATATATATATGAATTAACTAGACACTAGATGTCAATATGATTAGTAGCTGTAATTTTTCTATAATTTATTTTAGGACTCTCAACTATTATTCAAATAGGAGAAAGTTTGAATCCAAAAATAATACCAAGCAATCTTTCATAATCTCATTGTTTATCCAGACTATTAATCTAAAAGCTTAGTGCTTCCAAAATTATAAACCAAAGTAATTTAGATGTAAAACTAATCAGAAAGCAGTGTATTTGATATTCCCTTAGAAATAAGTAACAATATATAACATTAATATGTAGCAAACAGATAGTATGTATAAATTACCTTCTTTTTAACTTACATTCTCTGCTGTTAAACATCAATAACTTATAGCTTTAAGAAAGCAGAAAGTAATATCAATGTTCACCCAATATCACTGCCATCAATTTCTGGACAATTGAAAGAAATTGATATACAAAAAACTACATGCATCCCATAGTTTTTTTACACCTATTATACTTTTCAATCTATTTTTTTTAACATTTAAAATTGTTAAACCTAAATATTTTAATTGCAATCTGGAATTTTAATTTGAGTTAAACTGAAAAGATTAATTTGCATTTATCTGATGCAAATGATTGCACTGAGCATAAAATATAACAACAGACTGTAGTATTGGCATAAGGTATAATTTTATTTTTATATTTGTTTATCAGATATATAAATATAAAACTACTTCAGTGAAGTATATATTGTAATAACCTCATTTAAAAGCTTACTTCAGGTGCTAATGATATTTGGATGATTACTATATTTAATAGCAAGTTGTAATTTTAAATAGCTTGTTTAAAGCATCTAAATAGTCTGTGAAAATAAGTAGAAACTACTCAAAGTTTCTAAAAATAGGCTAATAAAATATTCATTCCATCAATTTTGGTTATCATTAAAGGATATTATTTTCTAATATAGTACTTATCACACAGTATAAATTGAATACAATGCTTTGATATATATATATTGAACCGTATTCGAATGTGTGTATTCGAATCACCGGCCTCTTAGGCAGAGAAGAACATACTCGGAGAGTATGTATGCCCAAACGATAGCTATAAAGTATATAACTAACGTTACATTTCCAGGACATAGCTTCTTCTCGGCTGTTGAGTTGAACACCACATCCAAAGCACTTTTTTTTGTTTGTGTATAAACACGGGTGCCAGCTATCTATTCAAGGATGAATAAATAACGCACTTTGAGCAATGGCCACTAACCCAACGCCTAAATCCATGACTAGCTCAGCTGTTTGTAATCACTAATAGATTATACTTAATTAGTGATTAAAAGAATTAATAAAAGAATTTGTTAAAAGGAATTGATAAAAAGAATCGATAAAAAGAATTTGGTAAAAGGATTGATAAAAAGAATTTATAAAAAAAATTGATAAAAGAATTGATAAAAAGAATTGACCGACAAATAAAGTTTAATTTTAAAGATAATTTATTAACTAACATTTATTTACTAAATTTAAACATTTTATAATTCTAATAAAAACATACGCATATTTTAAATTAACATTTCTAAATAGTGTAAATATTCTTGTTTACTTTCATAACAAAACACTGGTATTTATCTAATTTAACTAATAATATTGATATAAGGATCACGCACATATTAACTCATGCACACACATAATAATATTAAAGTATTACATAGCATTTGAAATTTAATCACACACATCAATAGTTCATTTATGTATGATATCGAGTTCATATAATTAGACTCTTGGAGGATTCGCACGAATTAATGAAATGCAATGGCTACTACAGTATAACGAAAATAAGCAAATGTTTTACCTAGGATTTTGAATGTTGACGTAGAATTTTGTTCTTTGGAGGCTGCTTTTGGTGAGGATATTTCCATTATAAATGCTTACCAGCCGGCTGGGACGTTTCCTTGCTGAGTTTCCTGATTTTCACGATTATTGCTATCGGAGACAAATAGATACTGACGGAGATTTTCTAAGATGTTAAGCTGACATTATTTCACGGGCAGATCTGCTGTTTTCTCGGACATCTGGGCTGGAGGTGAACGTGCGTTCCAAAATTTTCTCAGCACTGCATTTTGTTTCTTAGCTGACTCAGTTAATTTCCGAACTGCACTCTCTCAATAACTTTGTGAACTGATTCACTGTCTGATAAAAAAGTCTATTTATACCTGCGCCTTGTTGTCTTTCTGATATCTCTGGCAAAGATCTGTTGTCAAATTCCTTATCAATTAATCCTTTGATAAACGTGTTTTGAAAGATTGCTTAATTAGTAATAGCCATGCAAAAACGTATTGTTTTATATTAATTAATATCTAATAGCCATTGCCGTGTTTTTCAATGATAATCTTCCCTAACTTTCACATACATTTTATATATTTACAAATGTACATACATATGCACATATATTTTTAATACAATTTACTATTTAGTTTTAACATTATTTTTTCTTTAATTAAAATTGAATGAAAAGAGATTTGCATGTTTTAACTTTTCCAAATTATATTTTTACTAATACTAAAAAAAACTATTTAATTCTTATCTTTTTCAAAAACAAACTGCAATAAATTCTTCAACATTTAATTTTATGTTTTTCTTTTATGAAAGATTACTTTAATAATAATTTTAGATAAAAATTATATGTGCCTATATCAATATAGGTACAATATATATATATATATAATAAAAATAATAAATACAATGATAATTAACTGCTATACATAGTTGTTAAATCCACAGAAGTAGTTTTGGTTAATTACGTAACCCTCTTCAACAGCTGTTTAAATTCAAAAAATATAATAGAAACAAACTCATCAACTCAAATCCCATGATTCCTAAATTTTAACATTAGTGGTTTGTCTATTAATTATATTCATTTTATTTCTGTTTATGAAAATTCCCTCAATTTTTATTTTATTAATTAATGAACATTTTATTTGTATTATACATCTATAATGGGAAAAGTTCATTTATAATAATAATATCAATGCTGCAATATAATGAAGATATTCCTCTGCAATAATAGACTTCAATAATATCATATCCAGCAAGCTGAAAAATATTTCACCAACTATTTTTTTAAAAAAAACTATTCATTCTAGTAACTATATCACATTGACAGAAGATCAAGTATCACTTCTATATAATTAATTGTGCAATTAATAGTTATATATACAACTAATTTAATCAATTCATTGGTTACTAATTGATAAAGTTTTTATTACAATACATTTAATAAATAATTTGAATTTTGGACATTAGTTAATAAATGTAAGTTTTGCATTTAACATTAAGACTATTCTGCAAATCACATATTCATTTGGCAAAGATAACAATTAGCAGCATATTGTTGATCTGGAAGCTAAAAACATGAAGTTCATATTTTATTTTTATTCAGTTTATATTACAAATCTTACTATCAATGCTATATCAGATTATTTCATTACTTGATTTAGTAATGAACTGTTTTAAATCAATGCTTGGAATTATGGAAAATGAAACTGAAACTAAAACACATGATTGCTTAATATGAATTTTTATTTTAAGATCTTCAGATTTTTTTTCAGCAATACTTCCTTTCATTTCTTTATTTTTTATTTTTTTCTCTTTTCACCACAACAATGTCATCTACTTTAATATTTAGTAAGTAATAGATTCCAGATAATAGTGCCTAATAAATCACTATTCAGTGCTAACCTAGTCAGTATCCCTAGATCAGTATTATAGCTTATGGCTTTCATCATTGAGGAGCTGAGTTGAAAAAGAAAGTATTTTGCTTAAATGGCAATGAAGAAGATGGAGTCATGTGAAATATAGAATTTTGTAACAAATAAATTATGGTACAATTGAATAGTTTTTAAAAACAAAACTATTACCATATGTAAAACCACATTAAATCTTTAACAAATATTTATTTATAGCAGAAAGCAACATTTGCAGCAGAATCTTTTGAAATGCATTGCTATTGTAAATAACAATAACATTCCCGTTAATTATTAAATATTTTCTATCCTCTTTATTTTTTAAAAGAGTTAATATAAGCATTTTTAAGATCATGTATTACAACTTCGTAGATTTATATATTATCAAAAATATTTCAATAGTTTTAAAGCGACCATGTGACCATGTCACTGCCATATTTTAACACTTCTCCAAATATTTCATCAAAACTATTAATATTACAAAGAACTGTTTGAATTTCATTAACCTAAATTACATGGTATAACCATTATTTAGGAATTTGGAGTTTAGTCAGTTTTTATGTGAACACCATTAGTATCAAATAAAACTTCTAGGAAGTTTTTTTTTTTTTTCAAACATTAAATCTCGTGTGATATTAAGAATCAACTCATCTATAGATACTACATATCATCAGTTTTATAAAGCTAAATATATAGAAGTTTACAAATAGTAATTCAATGTAATAAATATTTGTATTATTTACATTTTTATTTCTAAAATAAATAAATAAAAACGTAAAATTGTTTTCACCTTTAAAGTTTAACAGTTAGTGGAATTGCATATTGGTCAGTTGTAAGCGATTCCAATATTTGAATTCATAACTAATCAGATTTTTTTTTAAAAAAAACCTTTTAGATTTGTTTCATTGTAATAGGTAGGTATGTAGGGAGGTGGGTAAGTAGGTAGGGAAGTAGGTAGATAAATAGGTCGGTAGGTAGGTAGATTGGTAGGGAGGGAGGAAGGTAGGCAGGTAGGTAGGTAGGTAAATAATCAGTAGGTTAGTAGATAGATAGATAGATAGATAGATAGATAGATAGATAGATAGATAGATAGATAGATAGATAGATAGATAGATAGATAGATAGATAGATAGATAGATAGATAGTTTTAAAAACTTATTACACTGTAATTTCAAATCATTTTAAAAAATAAAAGCATTTCTTTTAGCATGTTACTCAAAATTGAATAATAATTCCCATCCTAATATTATGAAAAAAAATATCACTATGCTTAAATAAAAAATAAGCATTATAAATTGTAAAACTATTACCCACAAACTGTTCAGCATTTATTTTTTCAATGAATATGTATATTTTTTAACAATTATTAACAAACATTACAAAGGAATCTATAAAGATTCCAATCAGAATATTAATTTACTAATGGCCTTATTAAATTGCTTACTTCTCCTAATACAAGTATAGATTTGATAGTCATCAGAGAATGTCAAATTGTATTTGTGAATTAGATAAATACAACAAGAATGGGTGATTTTGAATTCAGTGATCAGACTATATAGCATTTAAAAAGATTAACTTCAGCTGACTTTACTGATGAATCTAATATATATTAACTTCAGCTGACTTTACTGATGAATCTAATATATATATATATTCCCAGACAGGGACTTCTTATAATACAAGTTTTTTTTGCTTGCAGAAATTTTTAGTAAAGCATTCATAAAAGGGCTTTGATTTGAAGTTTGTATCAGGTGATAAATATATCTTAAATGTATAGTAAGTGTGAACTATTCAATAGCTTTTTATAAGGGATTTGAACTCATATTTTCAAGTTACCTACAACTATCCAATCCATCTTATACAACTGATACACATAACCACATACCTGTCAAAAATAAATGTTTCCTAATATACACATTTAATGGTGAACCAGCGCTCATCAGTTGGTCCAGATCACCACCATCCACGCATATGTACAATCAGTGCTCAGTTTATATTAAGATAGCAAATATTCAAACTTTAATATAAGATAAATTGAATAGCTGTAAGGAGCTTGAAAGTCTGTGTTCAAGTCTAATAATTACATTAAGTTTAGATAGAAAATATACATGCATTTAAATATTTCCATAGCTTTTTGTATATTTTCTGTGAGGCAAGTTGTCTTTTGATATTAGTTATAGAAATATATAAAAAGATGAAATACATCTGCAAAAAGTAGGATTTGAATAACAGTAATATTCATCAGTTATTAATCAATTGGGGGTCCAGAAATTTAATGTGAGCAATCCCCCCCCCCCAATTTGAAATATTATCTCTACTTCTCTGTGAGTCTATTTGATTCATCAATATCTATTATATATAGCTTATAAAAATAAAATAAAAAAGAAAATCGGACCTTGTGGGAATACATTGGTTAGATTCACTTTATTCAAAATGAAAGGAAATTTTTTATTACAGAAAATATGATTTTTAAGAATCTCTCTGGACAGTAATTGGTAATATCAATATCACATTGATCTTTTTTCATTAATCTATGCTACCCTACATGAATAATTAAAAAATAAAAAAAGGAAATCTAGAATTACGTTATTATTTACATTATATTAAAATAACTTATATTGTAATAAAACTTATTAAAGCTTGCTATGAACTAAATAATTTTTGAATATCTTGTATAGATAAAAAAGTGAAATATAAATAAATTTAGAAGTCAGCATATGTTTCTTTTGACTCATTTGTCCATGTTAGCACACATCTAAATAGCCTAAATACCTTACTATATTTTCTTTTGCACTTAAATTCTCATAATTAATATTGGATACTTGTCAAGATTGATTTTAGACAAGTTATTTTTTAAAAAATCTGAATTTGCTTAGGAAATTATCAACTAATGTAAAATAATTTAAAAAAACAAAAAAACAATCATTTTTAATCCTGATGCAATTTCCAGATCATTATTGCTACAAAATTATTCTTGTGAATGTAGATCAAAGATGAAAACCTTTTTGTAATAAGTCAGCATAAAAAAAAAAACTTCAATTAAATTGCATTTCAATATGAATATTATTTTATAAAAATCTAATTATTATGTGCAACAAAAATATACAAAAAAATTTTTTTTGTCAATTTTAATGTTAACTAACTTTGTTAGTGTTTTATATGGAATCTTCAGTTGTGGAATATTATTTTACCAAATCTTCTTTTACTCTTTGGTATTTTAAATATGTTATTATTATAAAAATAATAAAAAACGGAATCACTCAAAAAGCTACTCAGTGGAATACAAAGCTGTAGATTCAGCTCTGAGATGAACAGAAAATTAATACATAGGTATGTATTCTGAATAAAGACAGTAATCAATCACTCAATTCATTCTTATTCTACTACTACTTCTTATAAAGTAAATGGTTCCAGTGTGTAAAATTACATGCATGAAATTTAATTAATGAAAGTTATCATTAAAATGATATTTCAATAAACAAAATTACAAATTGGCATTAAGTGAGTTTTTGTATTTTTGATAAATGTAGTTTTGAGGAACTATAATCTACTGAAGATGTTTTAATTGTTAAATTAAAATAAAATTAATGAGTTGATGATTATTAAATTTAAAAAAAAAGAAATAAATTCCAATAATTTTTATTAAGAAGCTTTATTTCATTAATTTTTTTTACTTGTATTATAACATGGCAAGTGGCAGGATGCTCTTAACTTTGTCGTACTTTGATTGAATTCAGTGTGTTTCTTTTTCTCAACAATTTTTTTGGTAAATTGTCATAATGATAAAAATGTGGGACTTTCCTATCACAGAACGTGATGCAGTGAACTAATAATTCCCAAAGGTACAGGATTCTGCTCCCCCGAAAAGTGTGCTAATGGTCATGATATGATTGCATGCCGCCGCCGTAAATAAAATGGATATATTTTTTTGTTTTTCTGTTAATAGGTTAATCCAAAAAAAAAAAAGAGAGAAGAAAATAAACTGTAAATATTGTAATTAATTTTTCTACAATAATTTTTTTTTTTTAAAATAACAGTAATAAAAAATAAAATGTAATTATTAAATACAATGTTTTCTAGCAGGCATTTTTTTATAACATTTTTTGTGGACCTCCGAAATTGTCGATTTATCAAAAATTTAAAGAGAGATGTCACTTATTTTTAAGATTTATTTTTCGCTATTTTTTTCCTTTAATACTTGATAATATTTTGTTTTTTACCCTGAAGCTAAACCTCGTGAAGTTTTAAAGTTGTTTAGTAACTTCTATAAACTCAATACATTAAAGATAAAATCTCCTGATAACTTTTCATAATTAATAACTTTTAAGGTAAAATAAAGATTTTATCTTAAAATCAAAGAACTTTTAGACTTTTTTGCAAAACGTAAACAAATTAAGAAACGACTGCTTTAATATTACTGGTATGTTTCAGAAATCGATAGAAGGAACATTTATAATAAATTAAGTCAGTTAAGTATATTAATGGAAATTTTTATTAAAAAAGATTCATACTAATTAAATGGAACTGTTAAACTTAATTATCCCTTAGCACGTTCAAACATCATGTAATCTTTTGAAAATTTATCATAGGATTATTTTTTGCCTAGATTATTAAGCACAATGGTAGAATTATGGATTCAAGAGTCGGTGCACCCAAGAGTCTCTTTCATTTCTGGTAGTTAAAGGTCACATGGGAGTGTAGAACCATTATTTATTAGTTCATAGGAAATTGGAACATAGAAAGTAACAGAGTTCAGTTATAATTCATGGACATTGCGTTTCAAAGTTTGTATTCCACCACTGCACCAAACCACACACAGATAAGAAAGTATAAAGAACCTATTGGTAACATATTACAATTAAATTTGAATAAAAATTACCAATTGCTTATAAAATATTTTATTTACTATTTGATATCAACAAATATTTAAAATTGATCACACGCAGTTTTTGTAAATCCATGATATATTTTTAACAACTAGTGATAGTTACATTAATTGGTTTTTGTTTTATAGTCAGAGCATCAATACTCATAAGGTTTTATTTTTCTGATAATAATTCATTTACTGATCACTATTAGATAGACTGACTTATTGATCAGCCACCTAACAAAAGTCTTTATCTTGTTTAGAAGTTTTTCAGCTATTTGAAAAATATTCCAAATATACCACAGATTTTGTTAATATAATTGTGTAAAATTTATTATTAATATTTGCTAATTGAAAACATGGTTATATTAATTATTGAATCAGCCACTCCACCATTGCGATAAATTGTAAAAAAAAAAAAAATTCAACTGAATGAGTTTTAATAGAAATTTATTACGAATTTGCTGCCGTAGACGTTCTGAATGGTTTTTGTTTTTAATTTCAAAGTATCAAAAAATTTTATTAAATTATTTGATAAATTGTTAGTTTTATGTGTGGCTATATATAGATAATAATATTGATTTAAATAAATATGCTGCATTTAAAAGTTAAATGTTTTAGCATAAATTGATAACTAACTATGGTATATATATTTATTATGTCATTGCTTGTATATGGTTTTATTTTAAAATATGACTACTATTAATAATAATAACAATAGAAAATGAATGTCCTTTTTCTTTTACTTATTTATATTTTGGCATATAAATTATAAAATAAAGATTATAATAATTTTTGTTTATTGTCTTTTTTAAGATTATAATTTCTTTTAAGTAATCAAAATGTACCAAATTAAACAGTATAATTGTTTTATATATAAAAAGAAACTCCCAATAAATTTAAAGCCGATATTTTACATTCTTTTTTAATGTATTATACATTTGTAGACTATATTACATAGCAAAATTTAAATAAATAAAATAACACTAAGGAATTTATTGCATCATATCGATGTACAGCAGAATATATGTCTCTTCAAGTTTAAACTGTCTTCTCTGACCTGTAGTCTTTCTTATGCATATCATAATAGCAATTCTCCTTATTACATCTATCAATCTTACACATGGTTTATGTCTATGTCGTTTATAACCTTTTGGGATGCACTTCAAAACTTCAATTGTCCATTTATTAATAATTCTTCCCAGTCTCTTAATTATTCTACTGATGCCATTGATACCTGTTTGTTTTCTCACTTAAGTTACTCTTAATATATATCTCTTCATATTTTATTAAATAGTCAGAAGTCTATTGTTCCTCTGTTAATTGTCCAAGTTTTAGATCCACAAATAAAAACCTGATAAAATATAACTATTAAAGATCTTTTTCAATCATATAGGCATATTTTGTTTTAATATTCACTTATTTCTATCAAAAATATTCCATCCCAGTTAAATTCTATGATTAATTTTATTCTTCATGTTTTTTCTGAGTTAATATTTTGACCAATATAATTGTAGTTGTTAACTTTCTTTAATATCCGATTACCAATTATTATTTTCTTCTTATGAGAAAATTTGTTGAACATTTTACCATTTATCTTTATATCTACTTTCTTATTTTTATATGATGATTTGTGCAACATTTTTGTACCTCTAAAATATTATTCCAAAAGTGACCATTTCAGCTGCACTATGTAAATGACCTAAATAATCTCCATTTATTTTTATTCTCTTAACTTTCTATTTTAATCACAAAATACTTCTTTTAAAACTCCTGTAAAAAGTTTGAAGATGTGAAATCATCCATTGTTAATCTTAATATTGCCATGGAATATAATTATTGTTTTTTTCATTTTGATAAATATTCTTCAGGATATAATTATACTCTGGATCTAAATATTGATAATCCAGAGCTTCAATCATTATGGAAATATATATAAATCAATTGCCTTTTCATATATTTACAATTTAAAGCATAATGTCAACTCACATTCATTGATTCTTTTTTATAACTTCTTTCAATATTTGAATGTGATCCACTGTGCTAATTTCTTTTAAAAAATCTAGTTTATTTTTTGGTTAGTTAGAATCCATATTTATTGTAGATAAATTGTAATTATCTTGGTAAAGCTTTTATATAGAATTGTTAGAAAAATAATATATCTATATTTTTTAATATCTTCTTTATGACTTTTTGTAAATATTAATATTATTACTGCATTCTCTCAATCATCTGGTATATCTTTACCATTTATGTATTAAAATATAGCTTTGCCTGCAATTATTCTAATTCTTCAACTGCTTCTTTTAAAATATCAATAATAATTCCATCATTGTCTTGCTTTTACTTCTTCATAGATCTAATTTCAAGTCTCATATAATTATTTAAACTATTTAACAGTTCAGAAAAATTTGTAATTGTAGAGGATACTTTGTTGTTTTTCCTTTTTATTAGTATAAATTCTTTATAAAACTCTTCCATGCATTTTATAATGTATCTCTCATTTTAGTAATAATTCCATCTCTTCTTATTATTGTTAAAATAACTTCTTTTCCACTATTAAGATATTGTTTTACACTTTTGAGACTTATTATCTTCTATAGCTTCCCTCACTAATTTAGAATTATATTTTCTTATATCATCTTTTATCATTTTACAAAACTCTAGATATTTAATTTCTCTTATTGCCTTCTCTCAGTGCCAATTTATTAGCAACTTCTTGTTTTTGTACCAATTGCCAAATAGAGTATCAGTTATCTTTTTATTAATTTTACTCAAGTTTAAACTAACTTTAAAGTCTGTTAAAATTTTAAAATAATTTTCAAGTTCTAATTTAAATTAATTGGATTGTTTCTGAAAGTTACGAATATCAACTGCTAAAATTCCTTTTTTAAATAGTTTTTGTCTCTCTAGTTTTGCATTACACTTATACCTTACATTCCACTAAATGGTGATTGCTTCTTATAACAAATTTATTAAAAACATTACAATCTTAAAATGCATATTTTCTAATAGTTAAAATATAATATAATTCTGATGCTTAACATTTTTCTCAATAAAATAATTCTTATTACACACATATATAATAAAATAAAATAATGAGCATGCTAATAGCTCTAAATGCAATAGAAACCATTTTAAATCTCTATCTAGAATTATCCCTATCTCCAAACCAGTTTAAAGTTAATGGCTCTCATCAGTGAGGTGCTAGGATATTCAGACACTAGATCTAAAATACCAACTCAAGTCCAGCACTTATCTAATACTTAACTATTAAGTAAAAAATCTAAAATTTTCAGACACATATATGTCTTCAAATGCAGCTATCTAACTTAAATAACTGCATGGGTCCGAACACACTTGAGCCACACCATATATTAATATCCTTAGCAATATAACAAAAGCAAAATTATAATAATAAATAAAATCAAGACATATATCATGTGACTTATCTTGATAAGCTTATATTATAAAATAAAATAATGAGCATACTAATCTTTAATTTTTATTTCCATAACCATATTTATTCACAGCATTTTTATCTTTCAATTATTTTTCCAATTATTGCATTAAAGCCTACTGAGACAATTTTAAAATGTTATTTTGTCTGATCAAAAATATTTTATACATCTATATATTGTCAGATAATGAGCTCAAACCCTACATCACCAATCCAACCCCAAGGACTCCAGAAGAAAGGGGGAGAATTGTTTTTTTCTCTTTTTTTCAAGTAATAGTTTGATAGATTAGGTATCTGTAGAGGAACTGACATTACAAAGGGAAAAAGATAAGTGAATTAAAGGCAGGATATGTTTATGGAAATATTAAGCATAGAATCATAAATGAAAAAGATTGCTGAGACTTTAACTAGTGAAGAGGACAAGGTATATATTTGGAATATTTTAACAGCCTACTGAAAAATGAAATTTTAATAGGGATAGAAAAAACTTTTGTCTCAGTTTTAAATTTCTAATATATTCAGAATTATGACTTAGTTCACTGGTTTATGCATCTGAACATATTTATATCTAAGCTTAAATTAGTTTTAAGCACATATAAATAGTTGTCTGTAAGCACAGATTCCATACTTTTTTTTTCTAAGACTACTTATTAAGTTTTTTTATTTCAACTTATATCTAATAAATTATAATTTTGTTCTTTCATTATTAATAGTATTTTCTAATACTTTTCATTACTAATTTAATATAGGACTTTTATTTTTAATAGTACTCATAATTTTTAGCTTTTCATAGTTTAATTTTCTTTCACCAATTACCTATTAATTCAATATATATATATTTGACTTTGCTTTGACTAATTAACAAGTTTTATATATGTGAGTAAAAGCATGCATGTGTATATGCGAACACAAATGTAAACATTGAAATATATATCAAAATACTTTTTTTAATAATTTCATAATTTCTGTGTAAAAGGTTTTTTTTTTATTTATTATTTAATATATGATTTTTTCTACAGTACAGGCCTTTTCATACCTGCACTCCAATATGTAATATATAGGGGGTTTGAACTCAGATATTCTCATGACTCTCAACTATCCATGCTATCTCATACTGTTGATACACTTGATTCCATACATGTTGAAAAGATAAATAATCACCAATATAGGTATTTTGGGTTAAACCAGCACTCTATTTAAGTAAGATTTGAAATACAGGCACTCTTCATATACTTGGAGCTTAATTATAAGTATAGTGGATTTGAAGACAGACTTTCAAGCACCCTTCAACTATTCACATTCTCATACCATTGACACACATGTAGAAAAGATAAATAATCACCAATATACATATTTTGTGCTAAAGCAGCACTCATCAGTTGGTCCAGATTATCATCTCTCATATATATATATATTGAACCTGATTGAAATCCGGTTCAATGGTGTTGTTATTAAACAAAAAAAAAAAAAAAAGAAATGTATTAAGCTTTTAATTTTAATTAAACGTTTAGGGTTTAAATTTTCATTATTATTTAAAAAGAATGTGTGTATCAAAACACAAGCGTTTATATGTAAAACGGATTTTTTTTTAAAAAAATGTTTTTCGATTTATTTTAAAATAGTTTTCATATATCGCCTGTTTTTAAATCCATTTGATTAACAAAAAAAACAAGCAACCTAGCTAATTACATTCCTGTGGCTTTTATTTTAAAGAGTGGAGATTTGATTTTTATGTAGTTGTTTTCATTTCAATAATCCCTGGGTAGAATTCCTAGATAGATTGAGTGGGAGATTAATATTTGCCCTGCCTAAGGCGAAGAAATTGAACAACAAGGAAAGTGTTTCGCGGGAAATGGAGCAACGTATAAATAGCCCCGAAAATTTGGAGTGTCAGTTAATTCATTTTTGAGAGATAGACAAGTGGTTTTCTCACGTGAAAGTTATATCAGCCCGGACATTTAAATTTCTTAGTTAAAGGACATCAGCTGTTATTAAATACTTTCGCTTGCAAAAATGAAAAATTCTATACTTGTTATCACCACTCAAATAGCTTACTAACTCCACAAAAGACGGATTCCTGACTTCCAAGTTTGCTCCAGTAATGCCTTGAACACCTAAAAGAAGCCGGAACCTCTCTACATCTACCTTGCTGCCTAAAGAACCTGAAAATGAACTTAAGTAAAAGTGCGCATTCTACGTGAACTTTGTTTTACCGAAAGGTAATTATTTTCGTTTTTATTCTTCCCAGGGTAAATTAATTCTCATTAAATCTCCACTCAATCTAATCATAAATATGTCTTCTTAAATCAATATAGCCTCATATCTAAGGAGTTTGCTATTAACTGAAAGGAGACCCTTTGATTCCTCTTGGAGGCCTTAAAGGAACCGAGCAGGGCAAATTCCTAATATCCACTCCATACGTTCTTGTCGTTGCAGCTGTTATTACTATGTGATTATTCATATAATACACGAACATGGATGGGCTGCTCACCAACATGCATTAGCCAGCGTGGTGAGTTTATTGGCTTTTTACCTCTGAGTTTAAGATCAAGAAACACCATGGTCTTTCTTCTCAGTGCCTGATAAGGCAGAATGAATGTTTGTGTAAATGATAAATATTTTTCCAATACATATATACAATTATGACAGACAAAAATAAAGCATGACCCTTATTCCCAGGAGGCTGTAAAGTCACCAACCAAGGCAGTGGTTGGTGGCCGAAGGCGGAGGGTGCTAAGAATCCCCTGATTGCGGACCCAGGCTGCCATTTGATGATGACTTTTTATTTAGGTACTGACAACTGCAGATCACTTTCAAGTGAAGGAAGATTGCAAGAATTAGAAGAAGAACTGTCTTATATTAAATGGGACATTATTGGACTTTGTGAAGTTAGAAGAAAAGGAGAAGAAACAATTGATTTAAAAAGTGGACATATACTCTATTATAAAGGCACACATATTGGAAATACAAGTGGAGTAGGATTCATTATAAATAAAAAGTGGAAGAACAATATTGTGGAGATTGATGGTGTATCGGACAGAGTGGCAAGATTAGTTATACAACTTAATAGCAGATATCAAATGCAGATAATTCAGGTTTATGCCCCAACAAGTTCTCATAGTGATGAAGTAGTAGAAGATTTTTATATGGATGTACAAAAGGCTTTTGATCAGAGTAAACAACATTTTAAAATTGTTATGGGAGACTTTAATGCTAGAATTGATAGACAAATGAAAGATGAAATTGCTGTAGGTAATTTTGGTTATGGTAATAGAAATGAGAGAGGACATAGACTTGTGGAGTTTGCAGAAAAAGAAAAACTTTATATTATGAATTCATTTTTTGAGAAAAATGTTAGAAGGAAATGGACATGGAAGCATCCAAATGAAGATACAGCAGAATTGGATTATATTTTGACTAACAGAAAATACATATTTCAAGATTGTAATGTTCTTAATAAATTTAACACAGGAAGTGATCATCGATTAGTAAGGTATAAGTTACATGTTAATGTAAAACTAGAAAGACAAAAATTATTAAGAAAAACAATATTTACAGTTGATATTCCTAATCTTCAGAAACATTCTAATGAATTTAAATTAGAACTTACAAATAGGTTTCAAGTGTTAGGAGATTTTGAACATGATACAGATTTGAATGAAATTAATATGAAAATAACTGATACACTTTTAAAAACTGCAACAAAGATAGCTGGTAGAAAAAAGCAGCAATTGACTAATAAAATTTCTACTGAGACTAGAGAATTTATGAAGAAAAGAAGGAATATGAAGATATACAAAAATGATGTATTAAAAAGAATTGAATATCTCGAATTTTGTAAAATGGTACGGAAAAGAATTGAAAATGATATAAGAAAGTATAACTGTGAAATAGCAAGAAAAGCTGTAGAAGAAAATAAAAGTCTCAAAAATGTTAAACAACATTTTGGTATTGGTAGAAAATTTATATCTGCAATAAGAAAAAAAGATGGAATTATTACTAAAAAGAGAGATGACATCATGAAATTGGTAGAAGATTTTTATCAAGAATTATATAGTAATAAAGAACAAGTACCTCCTATATCTATTACATCTTCCAAATTGCCCAGAATTTTAAATGAAGAAGTGAGACATGCAATTAAGTGTATGAAGAAAGGAAAGGCTCCAGGAAATGATGGAATTATAATTGATATATTAAAAGAAGCAGGTGAAGAAATAGAAACAATTTTAGCAAAGTTATATACCAAATGTCTAAATGATAAAGATGTACCGGAAGATTGGAAGAATGCAGTAATAATATTAATATTTAAAAAAGGTGATAAAGAAGATATTAGAAATTACAGACCGATCAGCCTTTTATCAGTTTTATATAAAATTTTTACCAAGATAATTACAACTCGTCTACAGAGAACTTTGGATTTCCACCAACCAAGAGAACAAGCTGGATTTAAAAGTGGTTTTAGTACAATAGATCATATCCAGGTATTGAGAGAAGTCATAGAAAGGACAAATGAATATGAGTTGTCATTATGTTTTGGATTTGTAGATTATGAAAAGGCATTCGATTCTATACACATTTCTTCAGTGATTAAAGCATTGGATCATCAAGGTATAGATCCAGGATATTGTCATATTTTAAAGAATATTTATAAAAATGCAACAGCAACAATTAGATTACATAATGATACTGGAAAAATCAACATTGAGAAAGGTGTAAGACAAGGTGACTCCATATCTCCAAAACTCTTTACAGCTGTGCTGCAAGAAGTATTTTGTGGATTAAAATGGGAAACTAAAGGAGTGAAAGTAAATGGAGAGTATTTAAGTCATTTAGATTTCGCAGATGATGTAGTTGTTTTTGCAAATAATGCTTCAGAGCTGCAGGAAATGTTGCAGGAGTTAGCAGATGGAAGTAGAAAAGTAGGACTAAAGATAAATGTTAAAAAGACTAAAATAATGTTTAATCGATTTGCTCAAAATATGAAAATAAAGATTGATTATGAAGAATTAGAAGAAGTTAACAGTTACAAATACCTTGGTCAGATTATTAATACAGATGGAAACATAATGGAGGAAATTAATCATAGAATTAAACTTGGTTGGAGTGCTTTTGGTAGAAATAACTTGATACTAAAAGGAAATATGCCTATGTGTTTGAAAAGGATGGTTTTTAACAAATGTGTTTTACCAGTTCTTACTTATGGATCTGAGACTTGGACACTTAATAGAAGAGCAATACAGAGACTTCAGACCACTCAAAGGAGTATGGAGAGATGTATGTTGGGAGTAACAAGAAGAGATCGAAAATGCAATGTATGGGTAAGACAACAAACAGGTGTTACTGACCTTATTGAAAAAATTAAAAGATTGAAATGGAGTTGGGCTGGACATATTGCTAGAAGAGATGATAATATATGGACAATTGAAATTTTAAACTGAATTCCAAGAGATTGTAAAAGACCCAGAAAGAGACCACATGTGAGATGGATGGATGAAATAAGAAAATGTGCAGGTGTGTTGTGGAGAAGAGAAGCTAAAGATCGGAGAAGATGGATTAAACTTGGAGAGACCTTCATCCTGCAGTGGATTGATAATGGTTGATGATGATGATGATATATATATAATCAGTGCTCAGTTTATATTAAGATAGAAAATCTTTATACTAGACAGGCTTCAATCTACTCCAACCTCCAACTCTTCAGCCATCCATACCATTGAAAATCTGATGATGGAAAGCCCAATCCCATGTTGATGCCAATATTATTACCATGCCTATATTGACCTCAAGTCACTCTGACCCCTCATGTATAGGACCTTATCCATTTAAATACATAGAAGAGGGATGGGCAGGATGCAGGATTAATGTGTAAGATTTGAAATACAAGCATTTTTATATACCTGGAGTTTAATTGTAAATATAGGGGATTTGAACACAGACTTTCAAGCATAGGATTTGGATTTTCCATCATCAGATTTTCAATGGTATGGATGGCTGAAGAGTTGGAGATTGGAGTAACTATTAAAGTATAAAAATTTACTACCTTAATATAAACTGAGCACTGATTTTATATATATGGGAGATAATGTGGATCAACTGATGAGTGCTGGTTCAGCATGAAATACATATATTGGTAATTATTTATCTTTTGTACATGTGTGTGGTCATGTGCATTAGTGGTATGAGATAGGGTAGGTAGTTAAAGGGTGCTTAAAAGTCTGTTCAAATTAGCTATATTTATTATTTAAGTCCATGTTTTTTTTATATTTAAAAGTGTTAAAAAAAGATAAGAGAGATGATCAATTTTAAAGATCTAAATTTAGTGTTAAAAAAAGAAAGATAAAGCCAATTTTAAGATAACTTCAGAGTTAGAAAAGTGGGAGAAAGACATTCATTAGTATGCAGTTTAAAATTAAAAAGAACTGTTAATTACTTTATCCTACCCAAAGAATGAATTTTGAAGAAGAAAAAAAGAAAAGATCAAAAAGATCAGATAATTATTTAAGCATCTAATGCATACTTGTTCAGGTCTTTGGATTTCTAAAAGACGGATCTATCAAAGTGCCAAAGTGGACTATTATTTAATTACATCTCTAAAGAACTCCATTAAAACCAAAACTTTGCTATAATTAGACTCTCTATATACCTCATATACACACTCTGGACAATTATGTATAAAAAATACTCAACAACTTTGACTTTCAAGAAGAAAATTGTTGAAGACCAAACTAATAAAACTAAAGAAAAGAGATGGACTGCTTGTTCCAAGAGCAATACATGAGGATATGTGGAACCTATTCGGAATTAGTGACCAGTGAGTAAACAAGCATTGCAAAATAATTACAATATTTCACAAAATTAAAGAACAATTAAATTATCTAAAAATACTCCATTGTAATTATAATATGTACAAAATGTTAAAAATATTCTACTAACCCTAAATAAATAAATTTTTGAAACTAAAAACATTTTGCACATAACCAGGTGTCCATGCAGCTGTAGAGATTCTAATAAATAAGTTTGCTGTGATATCACTGAAGCCCACATATATATTTGAGAAAAGATATTTGTGAGGTATTAAATATTATTGCTGCATGGAACCAACTCATCAGAAAATATTTATTTATTATATATATATTGAAGAGATTCTCCAACAAAATATGGTGCTAGAATCAATCTACTTTTGTTGAACCACAGACCATCAAGAAGGCTAGAACATCTAAAATTTAAATAGAGAATAAACCAAAGCACTCAATTGCTGATCTCCAAAGACCAAAGAGAAATCCAGTCTTGTTACTGCTTCACATCTCCTGTTGATGGATTCAAATAAAATGCAGAATAAAATACAAGAAGTAAATGAAGAGAAGAAAAATATCCATTTATCTGTTAACATACCTACAAACAGAGTAGAAAAAAAAATGGGAATAGCAGGAAGAATCCATGGCAACTCTAAAGAAAAATGTCCCTAAAGAAATTCAGATTGTAGAATGACTATTGATGTCCAGGATCTATGTCAGCATCCTTATCATAGTAAAATAAAAAATTGTACAAGCACCAGCTTTAAAAAGGAATTTTTCCAGCTAAACAGCTGTAATATATCTATGTATGTCAAATAATACTATGTGGCTGAATTCAAATTTTTAATCTTGAACAAACCTTGCTTTTGAATAAAATTCACTAAATTAACTGAAATGGTTTCTACCTCGGAAAAAGAAATGCCTGATAATATTAAAAAAAAACGTTTTTTTTTAAATAACTCTGAACAATTTATTTTTTTAGTTATTATTAATGTCCATCTCTTTTTCTCTCTCAGTCTCTCTCTCTCTCTCTCTCTCTCTGTCTCTCTTTGTCTCTCTTTTTCTCTAAAGCATTAAATAAGTATCAGTTATTAAGAATGGGAAGTTGTCACGAATGATGAATATTGACTATATCAAGATTAATTTGTTATCATTTATATATATATTTTTTTCATAAAATGTTGTTTCTTTTTGTTTGTTAATTTTGGTAACATGACAAAAAAAAGTTTTTTTTTTTTCTATATATTATTCTTATTATATTTAAAGATCAAATACAGATTTATTAATAATGGAAAGTAGCACAAACACATGCAATACTATCTGTTTGCTTGGGTAAGAGTGCTGTATAAATGTGCAAATTTAGAAAGAGAAAATGGGTAGAAATTTATTATAGTGAAAACTAAATTTAAGGTAATCAGTAACCTAACTTAATGGGATTGAAATGAATCAGACTTATAATTAGAAAAAGATCTCTCTTTAGGTATTCCTATCTTTATAATGTAAATAAATTTTCTCTACATATTCCTTGATTATTTTTAAGGTTTTATGCATGAATTTTATATGTTACATACTATGAGCATGTGTGGGTGTTTCCTGTGTTTATTTGTGAAATTTAATTTTTCCATCATCTAAAATATCTTTACACCTACTGAATGTGTCAAACATATTATATGCTGTTAACGTGGTAGAGTTTAAATTAATTTTGGGGGAAGAGGGGAAGAGTATATTTGTTGTTGATATCATTAAATGTAACCAATCTATTGATTTTTATGTAAATTTTTCAATGTATATTAATAACTAATAATAAAAATTCAATTCTTTGATTAAAGAGGTTTGTAGTTTTTCTTAAGGTTGATTGTTTTTCTTGTAAAATAGCTTTGTCAGCATTACCATCACCAATGGATTCCAGTCATAAAATATAGTTTAAAGATTGTATTTATTGTGGTTGTTATTATCATTAAATAGGACCAAATTTTATCGATTGTTAGGTGAATTTTCTGTGTATATCCATAAATCACTGATAATAAAAGTAGGTTCTTTTGATTGAAGAGGTTTATATATGTTTTCCAAGATTGATTAATTTTCTTATTGAAATTAGCCTGATAGTGCTCATTGTGGGTATATTCTAATTATAGAACACAAGTTGGAGATGTAGTAATAATTTAATAAATAACTAAGAGTAAGGAAGCTATATAATGTGATTTTAAAAAGTCTATGCATATTAACCTTTTGTCATCGGAGTATCCATTGAAGTATTGGAGGTTGTTATTTATTTGTATATACCAGAGCATTATTCATCATTTTAAAATCAAAAGCAGTCATAATTTATGTTAATTGTGCATTATTTATAAGGCTCTCATCATTATATTAATATTAAACTAAGGATAAATAGAGTAAACGGCCATACAGATGGTGTTTTTCATTTTTGGTTATTTGTTGTTTGTAAGCTAGCCTAAAGTATGCCTCCCAACAGTGAATTATAAAGGCTTATGATGGTGAGTTATTAAATATGATCTAGAAAGACTTATGATATTAAGATATTAAATGTGATTTAGAAATACTTATAATATTAAGTGGTTGAAATAGGATCTATGAAAACTTATCAGGTTGAATGATTAAATATGATCTATCATATATACATTTATCCATTTATCTTAGGCCACTCCCATACAAAAATTTATTTATTTCTCACCAACTCACTAGATCATGTTTACCAGTAAAAAGTGAATCTACACATTAATTGGTACAAGAATATAGCTTGTCAACTGTGGTTATGTACTGGTGACCATCATTATAAAATTGCCACCCAACTTGATCTCGCCCACATTGGAGGAAGTAAAAATATGCATTTAGTGCAAGATTAATTTCAGACTTGTATAAGAATTTATCTGAGAGTTTGTGTAAGAATTTGTCGACACAATTATGGGCTGATGAAAATGATTTGTGCAAACTGTATACTGTTATAAATCTTAAAACTACATACCATTATAAATGGAAATCTATATACCATTATAAATGGTGTACCAACTAAAGCTAGATAATTTCCATTATAAATAATGTAACAACTCAGATTCAAACTACTTACCATTATAAATGGCTACCTAACATGACTTTCTAGGTTTAAATAGCCTAGTTGCACTCTGGCAAGACAGATAATGGTTTAAGTGTTGATATTTAATGTCACCATTTTCTTGCCCAACTAAGGGCTTCCATTATCTATTGTTTGCCAAATAACTTGATACTAACTGATAATCATTTATAAATAAAAGGAACATAAAATACCTACTATTACAATTGGCAATCAATATAACAGGATAGAGATACAAACTACCAATCTATTATTATAAAATGACATGCCCATAGTTATAAATAAAAGAGTAAACAATATACTGTTACAATATATTCTACTTTATTTGGTATCTTCTTTTAATTTGAATACTAATCTTGACATTCTGACTGATATATCATCAATCTTCACAATGTTGTTCTTTCATTTTTATTTATAACAGATCCATTTTATTCTCGCTTTGAATATTTGGATTTATAGTAATAGATGAATAAATGTCAGAATTAAGGAATATAGAAATGCTTTTAATCAAAAAATTAGCACATCAGTTTTTACTTCCCATTTTTTAGAAATTGGTCACAAACCTGATTTTGACAATATCAAAATACTTGCTAATTTGGAAAGATATGATTTAAGAACCACAAGAGAATTAATTGAAATATCAAAGAGACCTTCTGGTTTAAATAGGGCTCACAAAGCACAACATATTCTAGCTATGTGGAAACCTCTCATTTTATCTAATATTAACTTGAAATTAATAGATGAAAAAACCGAGGGAAATAAACATTTTGATAAGCCTCATATTGTGAATGCTAAACTACTTCATGTTAAATCTCATTTCTCATCTTGCACTCAGTCACATTATTGTTTGAGATCTAATGATTTTTCTTTCAAAAGTTAACCTTGATAATGGAGGTTGCTAGTCGATTGAAATATCGGATTGTAATGAAAAATAATACACAGTTTATACCCAAAAATATTATATATATATATATTCAATTTTTAAATCGATTGTCTTTTCATCTTTTTCTCTAACTTCACAAAATTCAACAATGTCTCACTTCATGCAGTGCTTTTTTTTTTTTTTACTTAAAGTGATCTGCAACTGCAAATAGCTAAATAAAAGTTCATTATCAAATAACAGTCTGAATCCTGTCTTGTGCCAACAATCACTGCCTTGAGTGATGACTTTATAGTCTCCTAGAAATAAAGACCATAATTCAGTTGTGTCTGTCATGATTATAAATATCTAATAGAAAATAATTGTTCAAGCACACATTCATTCTTCTTTTAAACCATGCTGTTTTCATTGATATTGAACTCTATAGGTCATTAAACTCACAATGCTGATTGAATGCATAATAATGACAACTTAGTCAAGTTTGTTTATTATTTGAGTAATCACATAGCAAAATAGCTGTAATGACAAGAAACTATGAAGTAGAACATTAGTAATTTGCTTGGGATTTTAATGCGTCAAAATGGGTTAAAAGAGTCTCTTTTCAGTTAACAGCACATTTTTCAGTGAAATTTATTTCATTCTTATATATTTTCCATACCATGTAAATAAATATATTTGTATATAATACTATATACTTATTTATTTATCTTATCTAACAATTTATTGACAGGTTACAAAGTAAAATAAAAGCATATTGGAGACATCAATATTCATCATACATATTCTGTGCAATTTCTCGATAATATTTAAATTTATAATTATATATAAGAAAACTTCTACTATTTTCAACAAAAACATTATTGCACTCACCCAATTCTTATGAATTTTTTTTTTTTAAATAAATCCAAGTGTGGTATAAAACTGCAATCTATATTTATTGCTGCCAATACTTTATTTGTCTCCTTCTAACCTTTATTTAATCTCTACTTGTTCTCTTTCCTTTTTCTTGCTCCCCCCCCCCTATTTTGTTCTCACTACTTTTCAAAAAAAATGTTTAAACTCTTAAAACATCATGTTAAATGCAATTTTCTTACAAATAATATTTTAAACTCAAATTATTTAATTTAGGTAGTTTTAAAAGAAAGTACATTTAGAGACAAGCACGACTAAATTGCTACAAAGTTAAATAATTTTTTTCCGTTACGTGTCACTTTTAATTTTACAACCTTATTATAAAGTTATAATGGTATCCTTTCATGATTTATTCCAATTAAAGTACAGTAAACAATATTTAATACATAAATATATTACATTAATGGGTCAGCAGTTAAACAAGAAAATTAACAAAATACAAAACATTATGATTTTTTTTTTTAATATTTAAAAAGCAGCTATCAGGCTTGTATTTTTTTTTTTCATATGTCATGGCATCGGCCGGGACGCGAACCCACAACCGTCTGCAAACAACTACTTGCTTGCAAGGCGGCTGCGATGACCTCTCGGCTGACATTTATTTGATTTTACCAACTAAACTATTTATATAACACTTAAATCTAGGTTTCACTTATAGAAGTCTCTAATTTGATGTAAAATTACATGTTCCGATTTGTTTTCATCCAGATTTAAATCTAATAATTACTGGAGTTTAAAATGCAATGCTTTGCATTTACAAGTTATATTCAGGAATGTTAAATGAACCAATCTGTCAGAGTGAAAACATAATTTGCATTTCATCTTCACCTTTACTTACCCAATTAAATACTTATTAATATAATTTTACATATCACTAATATTTTAATTCTTCTTACAATCTGTGAGTTACTTCTTTCTGTATTTGTGTCTGTCTGTCTATCAGTCTTTTTCTCTCTAGCCTAGATACGACCAAACTCTGACTCTCTAGATAGCCTTATGCACTCCGAAAACTTTTGAAATAAAATCATAATGAAATTTTTATTAGCATAATATATTTACATTTTATTTTAAAACCATACATGCTTTATTCTTTTATGGTGGCAATTTTATAACGATTGCTTATGCCTTTACATCATTAATTTCGATGATTTTATTGTTACAGTTTCTTGAAAATATAATATATTGTTCGATCTTATAGATTCAGATTTCATTTGGACTTTGTTAAGTGTTGTTATTATTCTTTGTACAATTTTAATTCAAACATTGTAGAATTTTTTCTTTTATTTTGACTTTCAAAACGAACTTCCATTATTTTAATCGAGCAATACAGGTAATTATTTTTTAATTTATATTCAGAAAAATAAAGAATTATTACCATTGAACTCATATGGCAAGTTTATTTAAATTTTTGACTATCATAGCTTCAACAAGCAAAAAAAGTACCGATCAGGAAAATAGATCTTTTAATAGCGACTGAAAAAATTATATTCATTAAAATAATGAAAAAATCATTATGTCTTATTTGCAAAACCCCAATTGTTAATTATAAAGTTGAGAAATTAAACTCAGTATCCAAGCATTTCAAAAATACAAATGGAGACACTTCAATGCTTTCCTGAAGGTTTGTGATGATGGTGTTCTAGTTGTATTTTTATATTGGACTATTTCCATCATCTAATATGTGTGTTGAATGTCTTTAGATGAATTTAATTTTTATTTAAACATTCCAAATACATTCAACTGTTAGTAATATCACAGCAAACAGGTTAGTATATGCACTAACTGTTAGTAATGTCACAGCAAACAGGTTATTGCATATACTAACCAGTTTGCTGTGATATTATTAACAATTGAATGTATTTGGAATATTTAAATAAAAATTAAATTCATCTAAAGACATTCAACACACATATTAGATGATGGAAATAGTCCAATATAAAAATACGAGAAACTTCAATCTTTAAAATCTGGTCATTTATTTAGTAATAAAATGTCACTGCCTCTGAAGTCACTTTTCTGATTGCTTAGAATATTACTTGTCCTAAGCATTCATCTGTATAAAAGGATTTCACTAAAAAAATTATAAAAGTGATGATTGTTATGTCCAAAAAAAACCCCAAAACTTCCACCAAATAATCTGTAAAAATGTTAACGTCAAGTTGAAAATTCAAGAAACTGTACAAAATTCTATTTAGGTCCTAATAAAAATTCAAGATATTTCTCAATGGTCTGTTTTTGTTAAATATGTATCAAATGAGGCAATAGTGAAAGAAGAAATGTTAGACATAGTGCACTTTCATAACCAGCTCATGGCATTGACATCAAGAATGCTGTGACATTTTGATCTGCCACTTGTGATCAGTAGCATTGCAACTGATGGTGCTTCTGAAATGTTGGGTAAAAATGCTAGTTAAACTTATTGATCTTTTTTAAAAATATTCCTAAAATTTTGTGATTTATATCATTTCAATGTAATGTTGAAATACAATAATAATGTATATACTTGACCAAGATATAATTAAAGAGAATTTGAACCCAGATTTTAAGATCTATACAGTCATCCACTCTATTTAGTATAACTGTAGACATAACTACATACCTTAAAGTGTGTAGATTTGATATCTTAATCTAAACTAAGCACTGATTATATATATATATATATATATATATATATATATATATATCTCTCATATATATATATATATATATATATATATCTGAGAGATGATGATCCAGACCAACTGATGAGTGCTGGTTCAGCAAGAAATATATATATTGGAGATCATTTATCTTTTTCACATGTATGTGATCATGGGTATTGGTTATATTGGCTAGAATGAATGACTGTATGGAGCTTAAAAGTCTGGGTTCAAATCCCTTTAATTAATCATTTCAATGTATAATTCCCATGAACATATCTAATAATTAAGAATTTAAAATATGATAATGTTATAAGGATAGTGCTGCATATTCTAATTTACATACAAACTAATGCAAAAAATCACCAGTTTAAAGATTTTCTTCAGAATTTGAGTATAAAAAACTTTCAAATAATGTAAATGTGTATTGTGTTATGTGATTGCTGTCCATATACGATATATTCAAATGATTTGTTTACCTTCTCAGGCAAATTATTCTATCCTTGAAGACAAGGATAAATCATATTTGGAATTGAAATGTGACAAGTAGTTAAACAATTTGATGTTCCTGACTGATGCTTTACAACATCTACAAAATGTCAATATCTCATTGCAAGGAAATGAGAAAATAGTAAATGATCTTTTTTAAACTAAGTATTTTTCTTTTTCAAAAAAAACTTCAAATTTTCAAAACTAATTTTAAGGCCAAAACATTAATTATTTATTAATGTCAAAAAAAGTTAAAAGAATTGGTATCATATTGTAAAAATAGATTTGAAAATCTGAATATTTCCATGTCAAACTTTTTGTTGTTGACATTATTGAGGTTGATTTTTCTATTTCTGATATAATACTGCCAAACAAAGCAGTTTGAAGAACAAGAACTGGTGGAAGTGCAAAATCAAGCACTGAAAATACATCATAAATCATCTTCACAAATGAATTTCATCATTTAAAAGAATTTACTTGTAAACTAATTTTAATTTTTGAGATAATATATTCTTGTAAATCATTTTACTCAACAAAGAAATTTGTAAAATTAAAACATCAAGCCAACTAATGAATATATCTTAGAAATTATTGCATACTTCATTAACAAATTATAAGTCAAATTTTAATATTTCTGCTAATCAAATACAATCACATTTGAAAAATAAATACTTTTTTTTATTGATTTTGTTGTCGTTTATTAATTTTATTCACTTGATTTTTTTTTTTTTACAATTAATAAATCACATTAATATAAAACATTACAAATTAAATATTTGCTTTTGTTGAATAATTCAAAAATTTAATTGTGGTTCTTGAATATATTTCAATTTTAACATGGGACTCTTATGTCCATGAAGTTTGGTCATTCTTTTACTTTTAATGATCATGCTATTTAAACTGATGTATAAATTGAAACTCTAGGTAGATAATTATAATTGTTTTTTAAATGAAAATTCTTCTGAAGATAGAATACTGTACTACTCACCAATATATTTATTGTTTTTATTAATATTATGACTAAATCGTTTTCTATCTTTATTTATTTTATATCTGTCTCTGACAGCAACGTTACTTAAATTCCAATAATAATATATTTGATGTTTATTATTATTCAATATGATTTTAGGCAACAATTTGCATGTGGTGATTAAATATTAATTGTTGTCTTTTAAATTTAAATATATTTGATTAACAAGGATTATTATATTTATACCAATTTTCAATATATTCTTTATTATTAAAGTTGCCAAAAATCATTTTGAGTTAAACCTTCAAAATTGTTCACAGTATTCCACTTTTTTAAAAAATACAGATACACTACAAAACATTCACAATGTGCATTTTATTGTTTTATAACATCATACAATTATTTAAAATCATTGTATTTCTTCTTTATTCTCATATTATTTATATAGAGAGAGTTTATATAATTCATTATCTTTAACTACTTTCATTTATGTAGTTGCAAAAATAGCAACTAAGAAAATCAACCTAAGAAGTTATTTTCAACATTCATTTAACCTACTGACTGACAAAAAGTAATATTAATTATTGTTTTTAGCTAGAAGCCAAACAGAATTGAACACTTTAATGTATCTGGAATTCTATAATTTTCTTCTTTTTCTTCCTTTTCTTATGTATCGATTTCTACTTTAACATATCATACCCTTTACAACTTTCTTAAACATTTTATCAATACTCTTTATTTATATCAAAAGTAACAGTTTTGATTGTCCTGCAGACAGCACCAGAGTTACAATATTCAAATATATAATTATATAATTAATACACTTATACACCTATTCATATATTTAATTTTTTTTTATAGCACTATGTTTTATAAATTGTAATACATTAAAGATCAGCCTTTTCAAGCTATTGTGCATGTGCTTTTTACGAGTGTTAATAATAAATGAATACTTTCATTCCCAACACAAGATATAGTATTTATGAAAGAATAAAATGAATCCACTTATTATTTCCAACCCAAATGCTTATATATGGGCAAATCTTAAGTACTGGAAAATTAAAGCATGAGGATAGACCACTCACTTTAAATTACTGTTTACAATGTCTGAATAAATGACGTCGACAAAATTATCTAGAATTTACTAAACATCACTCTCAAATGAAACTTAAACATATGTAAATAAGCATTTAATTTTTTTATAGTGCTATGTTTTATAAATTGTAATACATTAAAGATCAGCCTTTTCAAGCTATTGTGCATGCGCTTTCTATGAATGTTAATAATAAATGAATACTTTCATTCCCAATACAAGATATAGTATTTATGAAAGAATAAAATGAATCCACTTATTCTTTCCAACCCAAATGGTTATATATGGGCAAATCTTAAGTACTGGAAAATGAAAGCATGAGGATAGACCAATCACTTTAAATTGCTGTTTATGATGTCTGAATGAATGACGTCAACAAAATTATCTAGAATTTAAAAACAAAAAAATACTTAATTGTAATTATTAATTAGAGAAAATATAACTTACTATTAAAAAATTTTTCGGCTGAACGTTTTCGAGGAACCATGCCTCATACTCATAGCCTTCATGAAAAGTGTAATAAATATATGCAAATGTAAATATTCAAATAAGCTATTGTTACGTAGCCCATTTTTTCGAGATCTCGAAGCATGTGTCCTTTCTGTTAATGGCATGTGTCACTCTCAAATGAAACTTAAACATATGTAAATAAGCATTTATTTTTTATAGCGCTATGTTTTATAAATTGTAATACATTAAAGATCAGCCTTTTCAAGCTATTGTGCGTGCGCTTTCTACGAGTGTTAATAATAAATGAATACTTTTATTCCCAATACAAGATATAGTATTTATGAAAGAATAAAATGAATCCACTTATTCTTTCCAACCCAAATGCTTATATATGGGCAAATCTTAAATATTGGAAAATGAAAGCGTGAGGATAGACCACTCACTTTAAATTACTGTTTATGATGTCTGAATGAATGACGTCAACAAAATTTTACTAAATGTCACTCTCAAATGAAACTTAAACATATGTAAATAAGCATTTATTTTTTTATAGCGCTATGTTTTATAAATTGTAATACATTAAAGATCAGCCTTTTCAAGCTATTGTGCATGCGCTTTCTACGAGTGTTAATAATAAATGAATACTTTCATTCCCAACACAAGATATAGTATTTATGAAAGAATAAAATGAATCCACTTATTCTTTCCAACTCAAATGCTTATATATGGGCAAATCTTAAGTACTGGAAAATGAAAGCGTGAGGATAGACCAATCACTTTAAATTACTGTTTATGATGTCTTAATGAATGATGTCGATGAAATTATCTAATATACAAAATAAATATACATTTTAATCTGACCATTATAAATAATCATTTCCCATTTTATTACTTTATTCTTAAACAATTCTATCAATATTTATTTTATATCACTTTATTTTTTTATAAAAATATTATTTATTGTAATTATAAACTAACATTTATTTTACTATTTAATACATATAGTGGGGAAAGTTAATTGATAATTATAAAATATTTAATAAAAATAAGAAAAGGTTAGAAGTTGATTTATAATATAAGTAAAATGACAATAATATATATTAAATAGTAGAATAAATGATAAAGTTTATAATTATAAGAAATAATATTTTTTAAAAAAAAAAAAATAAAGTGATATAAAATAAATATTAATAAAATTATTTAAGAGCAAAGTAATAAAATAGAAAATGATTATTTATAATGGTCAGGTTAAAATATATATTTATTTTTGTTTATTTTGTGTATTTAATTATGTATATGAATATGTATATCAGTGTATTCATTATACATTTGAATATTGTAGCAGTGATGATGACTGCAGGCCAGTTGAAATTGTTAGTTTTGATATAAATAAAAAATATTGATAAAGTGTTTAAGAAAGTTGTAAATGGTATGATATCTAGAATTCTATTTATAATATTTATTTATCTTACAAATGCATAAAAAAACTGCATTTATTTACTTTTAAATGGAAAAAAGAAATGTAATTTGGCATCTAAAAACTTATTCGTGGAGCCATAATTGGGCAAACTCTATTATAAGATAAGCATTTATCTAAGCTATTTTTATTTTTAAATAAATAAATAATTTATAAATGAATAAATATTAATAAATATAGTTTATTTATTCTAACAGATAATTTGAAATATTCAAAACTATCTGTGAAATAACATTTACTAAGCTTTGTTAATTAATGTGATAAGTATGTCTGGTACCTAATTAAATTTATTTATTTATTTTTATAAATAACTATTTTATGATACATGCTTATTTTTTAAAAAATTTACTTTTCTAACTTCATATTATATATAGATGAATAGAAGTTATGCTGTGCAATAATAGTGTATATGGCTGACATGCCTTTGATTTGAGGTTGAATATGAGAAAATAAATAAGTTTTCTAAAATATTTCTATAAGGAAAATTAAATATTAAAAAACTACCTTTTCTGTGAGTATATTCATTAATTATCAGTTATTATATTTGCTCAGAAAAAAGAAAATTAGTAACAGGTAACGCTATAGTAATAAAGTAAAACATAGTAGAATCACAATATTATTTAACATGTTTTAAATAAATTGATACAATTATATATAAACCAAAAAGCGAATAAAATAAATAATTGCAGGAAATAATAAAATCATTATAATTAGAGAAATTATTGACAAAACTATAATACAAAAATATAAAGACTATGCCAGGTGATGGAAAAATGTAGGAGTGATGTTGATATGTAAGAAAGATAAAACAGAAAATATTAGAAATTATAGTTATATCAATTGTTTTAAAAATATTTATTGAGATCATTACAAATAATTTGCCAAGTATTGAATATTCAAACCAATAAAAGATAAACAATGTACAAATAAATTATAGCATAATAAATTTTAATCAAATATTGCAAAAAATTATAGAAATAACTGATGCATATGAGTTGAATGTGGAAGCAATTATGCTGTAATTAAAATCTTGCACCATCATGATAAATAAATTCTGAAAAATATTTGTTAAAAACCATAACTGATTATATTATGTTGTTAACTAAAAATATTCATAATTATAAAGGTATACATCAAAATAATTTTGTCAGTCCAAAATTTTACAGCAATGTATTTTATGAATTAAAATAAAAATAAATAGAAGTAAAAATGAATGGAGATTATTTAAATCTTACTATACTCGTAAATGAGATTAATTAAGTCATCTAACTTTTGAAGATGAAGTAATTGCTGTTTTCAAATAATGATTTTGATTAGCAGAAAACATTATAAAGTTCCGAAATAAAGTAATATTAAAAGTAAACTTTGAAATTATAAAATGTTCAAGACTAAAAATGCGTAATAAAAGAGCAGTACAAAGATTGCAGATCATTAAGAAATTTATGTTGGCATTTATAGAAAGAGATTAAAAGTAAATTGCACATGTGAGATTATAAATAGAAATGTCTAATATCAGTAAAAGAATCAATAGGATGAAATGCAGTGTAAATGAACATATTGTTAAAAGACATGATAATAGTTACACATTCAAGACTGAAACTATAATAGATACATTGAAGATTATATAAGTAATTAATAAAATATCTAAAGATTATGTGGAAAAAAAGAAATTATGAATCAGAAAAATATTTTTAGAACTTCAATGAATTTAACCTACTTTTTGATATAAAAGGTTAACACAAAGTATCTATTGTATTTGTATTTCCTTTTGACAAATAAATATTTATATTGGTATATGTGGCTAAATATTCATATCATAATAATATGAAATACCAGTGTGCAACAGATTGAAACCTTTTTAAATAAATTATTCTCAGAGCTCAACCACTTTATATAAATCTTCAGCTTATCTGATTGTAATAATTTCAAATCTCTTAATATACTTTTTATAAATGTTGACTTTTCCACAATATTTTATAGCATAACAAAGATAAAAATTAAAATAAAATCTCCATCTTTATGACCTTATGGTATTCATGCATGATAGACTATTTTGTGATTTATAATAGTAATAATTTTATAAACTCATGTTTATTACTATTCACCAATGGATTATATATTACACCCATAATTCCATATTTGTGGCATATTAAACATTAATGCCAACCATAAATATGAATGAATTTCATATGGTAGACCTGAAGTTTTCCTATCTTTTCATCAACACAGAATCATTTTTGTAACTATGTCATTATCTTCTCCTTAACATTGATTTACCTGTTGTTATTAAGTTGGAAACAAACATTTTTCATTACAAAGTGAAACATAGCTACTTAAACATGATGACTCAAAATGGAGCTTCTGATATGATAGATTTAAGATATAGTGATTCATTATTTATTTGTTATCCTTGTGATCATTATCATGGAAAAATTCATTACAGTTCTTATAAAAATTGCTCGATGAAAAT
Organism: Epiperipatus broadwayi; assembly: GCA_028023455.1. Lineage (NCBI taxonomy): Eukaryota > Metazoa > Onychophora > Udeonychophora > Euonychophora > Peripatidae > Epiperipatus > Epiperipatus broadwayi. Next base: position 257,447 of record JAQFVV010006643.1, read on the forward strand.
AATGTAATTGCTTCAGAGAATATGTTGTAGACAGAATCCTCTTTCAATAGATATCATAGACAGTTATTTGATCTAAACTCAGTGTCATTGCAGATTTATACAGTTACTTTAATAATATTAGTATACTCTTCATACTACTAATACATAGCTCATCTAGGGTCTTTTTGTTAGCCAAAAGGTATATTTAAAATATATCTTCTATATTGTTGTATTCTTAAATTATTGCTGGAAGCTGATCAAAATAACTTACATATTTTTTTTTGTTTTCACTCAATGACCAAGCTGTGGTTTTAATGACTTCTTCTTTTTTTGGAAGTAGCTATAAAATTTTGTGTAATGTAAGTTTATACTCATATTTTAAAAAAAGGGGAGAGAACAAAATAATAATTATCTAATTGTACCTATGTCAAACACCTGTTACTTAATTATCAAAGATCAATAAACCAAAGATAAATTGTGTTTAAAAAGACAAATAGATAGAAGAAAAAGGACAAATAATACAACTTTCTTTCACCTCTGAATATCTAAATACAGTCATACTTTCATATCAGTAATTTTAAACTATTTTATAAAAGAACTAAAATAATCTAGAAATTATCTTTTACGTAAATGGCATGATCACATTTCACAAAACTGGGTTTAAGCTTAAATTTAACAACCATCACTTTTTTTCCCCTCGGACAAAACTGTTTATAATTTGAAGACAAATAGAATAAAAATGAACTTTTTAAAAAAAAATAATAATAATAATTAAAATGTGTGTTTGTGTGCGCATAAATGTGTAGTATGAATGTGAATGTGTGTATTTTAGTAATAATGCATTCCATTACACGTTTCTGCAATAATTATATTGTTGCAAAAAAAATTTTAAATACTGCCTAACGCTATACGAATAATAATAAATAAAATGGAAAATCGTATAACTTTAAAATACCAACGAAAAAAACAAATTTATACTAAAATTCTCTAACAATCATGGTCTCATCTATTTTAAAAATATATTTGTATATATAAAATTTCATTGCACATACTTTTGTGACTAATAATAGACTTTCACTGGTCATTCATTTATGGTTATAACAATTGGTGGCCAGTTGAGAAAAAGATTTAGAAACAACTCAGCAAACATTAGATAGAATTGTGACCTATATATGAAACGTTGGGATGTTTTAATTAAGTTAATTTCATATATAGAAACTAAATTGGAAGTAATTATACTCCCATGTTGAAATGTAAAACTGTAATAAAAATTTCAAAAATCAATATGGTTTATTTAAATTAAACCTGATCTAACGCTAACAATATTTATACATAATTTTAAAATAATTAAGAATTTTAAAATCATTTAATTTAGAACTATTCAAGGTATTAAAATCGTGTTAATACAAACTATATAAAAATAAACTTCAAAAATAATAAATGAATCTCTTGAACCAATACTTTATTTAACTCTTCTTTTTATTAATGTTATTTTTTTATATGTTATATTATAATTTGTACGTGAATAATTTAGAGTCAAACCCCAGTTGAATGATTTTTGGTATTTTTTATCAGTTCACAAGAAGCCATAGGATTTTTTTTTAAAAAAATATTCAGTTTATAACCAGCTTATCTATATATCTAACAATGGTCAATAAACAAATGTCTAACTATTATTAACTAAAGTCTAAAATTAATTTAGGTTAGTCACATTAATATAAATAGGATTTCTGTAAAAATGAAAAATTATATTATGCTTCTTCATCTCTGATAGGAGAAATATTATATATATCTATGGATGCTGATTTCATATTTTGCTTTCACTTATATATATATGGAGGTTGGTCCCATAGTTTGCTTTTATATATATAGAGAGAGATGCTAGTTTTATAGTTTGTTTTCACTTATATATACAAAACGCCCCATAGTTACAGTTTCAGCCACATTCCCCCTGAATTTTTGTAGACAAATTCGGATTATTCTTTATTTAAAGGGGCAGTGTTGATGAAACAATATAGTTATGGGCATTTCAAATATTTTATATAGATGTCAACTGCATTGTTTCTATATATTTATGAACGCTAGTTTTATAGTTTGCTTCTACTTATATATATATATGTTACATGGTCATCAGTGACAATATTAAAATTCACTTAGTTTAAACAAAAAATAGTTAATGAAGAAAAATTCTGTTTACAAAACTTTGTGAAGCATCTCTTCAAGAAATGTATAACTTTTTAAATTATTTTTTAAAACAATTGGGTAAAAACTCATTTTGCTTGGAGTCTGCCTACCACTTAGGATTTCAAATTCAGATAGCGCATGAATAATTTGTTAAGTGACTAAGAATTTTCCTATAATTAGCTTATATATTGTTTAGAATTGTTATTTTAATTAATACTTTTTAGGTAGAGAGTCTATATTTAATTCAGTTATTCATTCAATTATTGATCAATAATGGATAATTAATTATTTTTAGGAAAAGGATAAAAAAAAATTAAAAATCCCTATTCCATTTTCATGCAGTTGTTTGATGAATAATATTTTTCCCTTTCCTTGTTCCTTTGTAAAACTATTCTAGAGAGACCTTTACCAGCTAATGCCAAAAATCTCATATTATCTTCCATTCGTAAAAATGTCTAAACAGTTTCAAAATAAAATCAACCGATTATGTACCAAACTTCTCTGGAGAGGAAGGACAGTTGCTATTAGCTTACGAGGCATCCAACGACCACGCAGGTTCAATGGACTGTCATTCCACTCAATACAAGCAATCATTTTACAGAAAACCCATAACACTCTACATAATCTGATCATCTCATGTGGATACTCCAACATTATTAAAAAAATTACACCGACAGATCGTCCTCCGCCCTCTGCCAGTTCATGGATAGCCTCCCTAATAGACCACTTACAACTTTATAACCCAATAAAGCCCTCTAACCTTAACAAAAAAATCACCTTATGGGAAGCATACAATATAATCAACTATAATCAACAACCCATTAAAACCAGCCTAAAAATAACCAACCAAAGACTCATTTCACACTTCAAAAGATGGAGTCTGGAACCCAAATTCCTTGACTTCATCATTAAAATAAATCTTAATCGGCTTCCCACATTGGTTCCTTTATCACCGAAGAGGTTTTAACAGCATTGATCCTATATGTGGTCTGTGTGTGTCTCGTGAAGATGAAGCCATAGACCATATTATACACCGGTGCCCAAGACTTAAAACACTGAAAGAGATAATTATAATTAAATTCCAACATAAGACCTGATATGATTTTCTCACTTGAAAATGCCATTCATAATGGATTTTTTTCAATAATAAGGCTTTCTACCTTTGTCCTTTATTCCATATGGATAGTGAGATGCAAAACTCTCATGGAATTACCCCCGCCACAAATCATACCATTGTTTTATCAAACGCTCAAAAAATCAAGCGTGACCAGCTCCTGGCCTCCAGTAAAGTCTTTGATGACACCTGGTCTTTAACTGCTCTTTCATTTTCCTGATTATCAACTCCCACCTACCCAGCATTATAGAATAGGAAATTCTAAAAGAAAATATGCATGTTTATATTAAAAATGCTTATTCCATTAAACAAGTTCTTAGAATCTTATCACTATACCTAACCACATAAGAGTATAACAATTGTACTCTCATAACAAAATCTAGCCAGATGACAAATAGAACATTATACAATCATATTATTGTACAATTTATTCATTTATCTATCCTTTATTAGTATGTAATCACTATTTATTGTTAATAAAAAATTTTGTTGAAATGAAAACAATGTCGGAGTATTCTCTAAGATCATTGTTTTTATTGTATACGTTTGAAATCGGTTACATCCAGTCAATTTTACATTGGTTTAGATGTATACACCATGACCAATTCCTTTCTTTTATCAAACAATAAACTACATTAATGTCACTGATTCATTATTTATCAAAAAATATATTTTAAAAAAAGTCTTCATTATAAAACATTCAGTATAAAGAAATATTGATATATTGCTGAAAGGAAAAGACCAACTTTTAATGATAGACAAAATATTTAAACAATTAAGAATTCTCTTTGTTAAATTAGTTTCTCTATCTTAATCATTTTTTTTAGCTAAATAATGAAAACAAAGAGAAAATAATTGTTGGCTTTTTTTTTTTTAGAATTAATTACTAATTGATTTATTAATTAATACATTTGTTATTAAAATTCTATTTCTAAAAAATGTCAACAATTTGAATTATAATTAATGCTTTCAATTTTGTTTCCATAAATGGTCTTACGAAAAACTAAAAAAGTTTCCAATTTTTAGTCATGTGGTTATTATCGTATTTTACTTCGCTATATCTAAAAATATTTAAGTATAATATTGTCAGTGGTGATATATACAAACAAGTCAAACATAAACGTATATAAAAAAGACTTTATTCAAGTAGGTGGCCTTTAGCTAATTAAGTATTTTATCCGATTAATGGTCAAATGCTGCAAATAAAAGACGCTAACTTTTAGCATGTCTCCAATATTTGCATAAGTACTTTTGCTATCCAGATGATAGCAGGTGGGGTCTTATTGAAACATAGATATAATTTTGACATTAATACCAAACAAATATATATGTAGATAAATATATACATGTGAATATATAGAAAGTTATAATTAGTCAAAATTCTGAAATATTTCAGAAAGAAAAGTTGATTGCAAAAGAGATTAGGTGAATCATTGGTGGTCGAGAGGTCAGCGACAGCAGCTTTACAAGCAGTTGTCCCGGGTTAGCGGGTTCGCTTCCCGGCTGATGCTATGACACATGAGAGAAAAAAAAGTGATTAAAAAATAGCTCCACAACATGTCAAATATTCAGACATAAAAAAACATTGTGAGATTGTATATATATATGTATTGTGTTTCACAGATTGTTTTATATAATTGTGGCACAACTCGTATTTAAAATTTTGTTATCTTTATTTTCACCTCTTTCACAATTTTTGTATTGGAGTTAACATGACCATAGTTGTTTACGAGAGAGCTATTAATTAATACATAGCTAAAGATAACATTAATAATATGGGATCTTGACTGATATGTATAACAATTTAAAAATTGATATGAATTTAGTGCTAAACATTTTGAATACTTTAAAAACTATAATATAAAAATTATATAATTTTATCAAATAATGAATGTGTTTTTATAGCGTTTTTATCTTCTAAAAGCTAATAATAGCTAGATTTCAATTACTGATCAGTAAATTTCTATACTGTGGCTACTTGGATGAAATAAAAATAATAAAAATCTACAACTTGCATAAAAAAATTTCCAATCGAATTCTTATTTAAACTCAAAATAGCATATGGATGAATGACTTATCTATGCTATAAATCTCTTTAATATATATATATTCATCTAGGCCTTATGATAAAATGGTAGCATCTGCAAAATCTTCACCTTCTAATATTCAATCTAAACTAATTAAATCAGCCACTCTTAGACAGTATGGCTCCAAGCAAACAAACAAAAAAGGAAGAAAGAAACAAAAGAAAGAGGAGGGGAAACTGCTCTAGAAGTGACTTTTGCATGACTATACATATCAACTTCTGAAACACAAATATGTCTACATATAAAATATGTTGGTCAATTTTATATTTATTTGATATTTTGCATGGTGTCTTTTAATTCTTCAACAGAAAACTTTTCTTTTTGAAATATTTAACACTATGCATAATAGTAGTTCTCCAGTGCATTTTATTCTCTGCTATATTTTCCCAATGAAAATAATTGACATTTTTTTAGAATGACTATGATAGTTTTTATAATATAGTTGTGACTATATTTCTCACAAAACCATTCTCAAGTACACCATAGAACACCTTTTAAAAAAGTTGTACATTGTTCATTCATTTTAAATGTCCAATTAAATGAAGGACTGATTTTATAATAATGGACTCTATAGTATCTCATTCAGCAAATTGAAAAAACATGTTGATTGTTTATAGGATCTTGACATTTTAAACATTTTATGAAGCAATCTTAAATTAAACTTTTCTAATGCCTTTATGAAAAACAAAAAAACACAAGTTAAAACTTGCTAATGCTTGTATTTATGACAATAGATGGCATTCTACCAAAAACACTGTCAAGCGTAAGTTTGTTTACATAAACGTCAGAGCAAGCATTCACTATCTCTAACTTTAGTTCCACCTTCAGATCATGATTTCAAGCTATTTGCTATCATCAGTGAAGGACAAAAATAAGAAAATCGATCTAAACACAAACTCTGAGCATTTTCATTCAGCTTGCAAGCATGAATCTTTTAGACACATAATGTCTTCAAACTCAGCATAGCAAGCCAGATAGCTAGCAAGTTTTAACTTGTGTTTTTTTGTTTTTCATAAATGCACCTTTGAGGTCTTTCTTGCAATGATATATATTGCAGAGGCTTCTACTATGTGGTGATGCTGAACTGATATCAGACCCATGTAGCTATCTGGCTTGCTATGCTGAGTTTGAAGACATTACGTGTCTAAAAGATTCACGCTTGCAAGCTGAATAGAAACTGTTTCATAAACGCTCAGAGTTTGTGTTTAGATCTATTTTCTTATTCCTGTCCTTCACTGATGACAGCAAATAGCTTGAAATCATGATCTGAAGGTGGAACTAAAGTTAGAGATAGTGAATGCTTGCTCTGACATTTATGTAAACAAACTTACGCTTGACGGCATTTTTGGTAGAACGCCACCTATTGTCATAAATACAAGCGTTAGCAAGTTTTTGGTTTTTCATAAATGTACCTTTAGGTCTTTCTTGCAATGATATATCTTGCAGAGGCTTCTACTATGTGGTGCTGAACTGATATCAGACCCATGTAGATATCTGGCTTGCTATGCTGAGTTTGAAGACATTACGTGTCTAAAAGATTCACGCTTGCAAGCTGAATAGAAACTGTTTCATAAACGCTCAGAGTTTGTGTTTAGATCTATTTTCTTATTCCTGTCCTTCACTGACGACAGCAAATAGCTTGAAATCATGATCTGAAGGTGGAACTAAAGTTAGAGATAGTGAATGCTTGCTCTGATGTTTATGTAAACAAACTTATGCTTGACTGATGGTGTTTTTGGTAGAACACCATCTATTGTCATAAATACAAGCGTTAGCAAGTTTTAACTTGTGAAAGTTTTTCATAAATTTACCTTTGAGGTCTTTCTTGCAATGATATATATTGCAGAGGTTTCTACTATGTGATGCTGCTAAACTGATAGCAGACCCATGTAGCTATCTGGCTTGCTATGCTGAGTTTGAAGACATTCACGCTTGCAAGCTGAATAGAAACTGTTTCATAAATGCTCAGAGTTTGTGTTTAGATCTATTTTCTTATTCCTGTCCTTCACTGATGATAGCAAATAGCTTGAAATCATGATCTGAAGGTGGAACTAAAGTTAGAGATAGTGAATGCTTGCTCTGACGTTTATGTAAACAAACTTACACTTGACAGTGTTTTTGATAGAACGACATCTATTGTCTAATGCCTTTATGTTGTGTTAACAGAGTGTGGGAATCTTATTTTTATACAATAAATTAGGTAAAATAACATAAATATGTACAGCTTAATTGCAGTAATTATTTCCCTATGATGAACTACTCTATTTTTTAAATTGTCAATATCTAAGTCTACTTTTCTATTTATAAAACTACCAAGATATTTCAACTGGTTTATATTCTCAAATTGATTGTCATCCAAAGAATTGCTGAGGATTTTTTTTTATCACAGGCTAATAAACAACTCTGAATTTTTTAAATATTAAGAAACCAAGTCTTTAATAATTAAATACATTTGTAAATTATAATCCAAACATCAATTTACTGTAAAATCAGAATCCCAAAAAGATGAAGTTTTTGTTTTCACTTTTAATCATTCAAATTAAAAATTTCACCAATCAAATGTATATCCATCTCATCTTGATCCCCATTTTATTAAGCCTTCTATAAAAAATTGCAAAAATCACTTATATAAAAATTGAAAACAATACCAGAGAACACATCGTTGTTTGACACCAGTTTTCATTCCACATGTCTTAGATTTTCCAACTGTAGTAAGAATACTGCCTCTCATTTCATTATATAGAAGCTATGTAATGGAAATAAATTTTATTATACAACCATTTAACGTCAAGAAGCCCTATTAACTGAATCAAATATCTTGATCAAATCAATAAAAGCAAAATACAAATTACTCCATTGTTTCCAATATTTTTCTTGCAATTACCTGACATATCCATTGTGCTTTTTGATTTTCTAAAACTACAATGAGTCTCTGATAATCATTTATCTGTGACTGAAAGCAACCTATTCAACATAATCTTTGAAAATACCTTTACTGTATTACATAACAATGATATTCCATGATAATTGATGCAATCTTCTCTATTGTTGCTGTTTTTAAAAATTAAAACAATGATAGTAAAATGGCATAACTTCATGGGTAATACATTTTTAAAAAGCTGCAATATTTTTGGCTGTAACATATCAGATTTTTATCAGAACTTGCAGCATTAAATTTTTAAGATTACAAAGACCTGTTTTGATTTTACTAAACTGTATATCCTTGTCAAAATCTAAGTAAGTAGATGAAATATATCATTAAAAGTCACCCTCAATTCTTGTTTCATTATTGAAAAAATAATCAAAATACTTTCTTCACCTGTCTTTATATAAGAGAATGATATTATTAGATTTCACAGTATTGTAATAATTATTCTCAGATTTATATGTTGCTTTTAATGCACTTAAAAGTAAAAAGATCTAAAATGACCATGATCAGCAAATGTTTACCTTCTTTGACCCTTTAAACCACCAATCATTTTTAAGCCTTCTTCAGTGGCTGAACTTTTGTCTTTTATATAATCTATATTTATTATAAAGTTCCACATTTAATTTATTATTCTGCTAAACAGAAAATGTCATATTTCCTTTTAATCAAATCATTAATAATAAAAGTATTGCCAAAAAAACAGACATAATTGTTGTTTTAGTGAACCCCACAATAGATTTTCTTACATCCATAGCATACTTTTTAAGATAATTTTATGTTTCAGTAGTATGACAGACCTAAAGATTGAAATTAGCAACTATACTTTTTAATAGACATCGAGACTTAGCACACTACAGTAGATTCCTTCTATACATAGTACATTAATTTTCTTGTGAATATGATTGGAATAATATCTATTTTTTAATACAACTATCATTTTAATCTTGGATCTACTAAATTAATCCATGAACTGTAGCTTCTAAGTGTTCCTATAATATGAATTTCTCTTGCATTCAGACTCCTAACTATAATGTAATCTATTAAATCTATTTTTTGAAGGATGAATGCAGCATGCATAAATCTATGTTTCTGGAATGTTTTAATTGCAGCATAAATAAAGTGTTTGTTATAGCTAATTTATGGGTTGTGCAAAAACCATAATTACAAGCCAACTTATAGCAAACAGTATCATTATTTTTAATAAATTTTGGCAACTTGTGCATTAAAGTCTTTAAGAAGAAAAAATGTTGTAATAAGATTGTAATAAGAAAGAAAACATACCTTCCCTGAATTCTTTGAACCTAAAGTTAGAGCAGAGATGCTAATAAATGGGCATTAGTAACATTGTACAAGACAAATTTTAATACCATTAGCCTTACATTAATACTATGAGGAATACCAATAGTAGAAAATATTAAATTAGACTTTACAGCAAATCCAACACAACTCATTCTCCTTTCATTAACTGATTTATCTTACCAAAACCTTTTACCAATATCACTTGTTCTATCAATCTTCCTTCCTCTGGGATATGAGTTTCACTAAAAACAGCTATATTGATTTTAAATTTTGACAGCTCTTTAGTCACCAGTACAGTCCTCCATTCTGTTCTCAAAAAATTTGTGTCAAGGAGAATTTGCATATTCCATATACCAATATTTAAAAGAGAGAAAAAAGATTTATAATGCTTATCTTTAGTATTATCATTGCCTATTACTTTATCACTTTTTATATTATTTTATTGCTGAAATGGGTAATCCATCAGGCACAACAACCTAACCAAACTGATAGAGATGAGCCACTTTTAGATCACATTTTCTGGATCTTTCCACTTTCATGGTAGGAAGCGAGAGAAGGGGGTACTAGTTAGTGGTGTCTAAAGATATTAAGTTTTGCCAACTGAAACTCTCTCATTCAAATCCAGTGGATAAGCTTATTATATCTTTATTGTTCTTCGTTCAGTATGAAATTAATGGAAAATGTAAATGTGATTACAAAGTTCCTTTTTTTTAAAACTCCTAATTGGAATTTAATGAAATATTATCTATTTTATTTTCCCTTTCAATATTACTTTTCTAGTTTAAAAATTTAATGATGTTTTATTCTTACAGAAAATTTCAAAGAAGATAAAATGCTAGTTAATATTTTGACACTCACGCGCATACGCAGACATTTTATCAATTGATTTTCTAAGCAATATTTTTTTCGCGGAACTTAGTAATAATTAGAAATGAACGCCTTCAAATATGAAACGGAAATTCGTCACAATAAAATTTATTTCTAAGAAAATATTGACAACTTTGGAGAATCTTGCTAAGTAAATAATAATCACTCTTAATTAAACAACCGGCTGGGAGGAGGGGACGTCTTCTCACATGAGTGAAGAGTTGCTATTCAAGACAAAAAGTAAAACAGAGAATGCTGGAAAAGACAGTTTTTTAATCATTAAAATCACATGCTAATGAAGAGATTTTTGATCATTAAATTAATTATTGGTGTTTGATAAACTGGTTTCTGTAGTTTTAATTGGTGTTTGATAAACTGGTTTCTGTAGTTTTACTAAACTAAAAACGTAGGCATTAATCATTGCATAAATATGTTAATTGTATAGCATATATTAAATATTCAGTCAATTAATACTGCCACACACACATGCATGCTTTAAATCAGTATGTAAATCTTCATAACGTTTTTAAATCTAGGAGCTTAATTTGAAATAAGATTTTTTTATTTTAAAAAAATGCTAAATTTTATCTCTTTTTTGTAGTTGCTATCTTCAATAGATTAAAAAAGAAAGTAGTATGAATCTGAAATTCGAATCTAAACAAAAAACATGTACTGTGAATATTGATTTTTGTTTTAGTACTTTTTTTTTCATATGTCAAAAGCGTTGAACGGGAAGCGAACCCGGGCTAGCTGCTTGGAAGGCAGCTATGTTAACCACTAGGCCACCAACGCTTGACAGCATCTAATTACACTACATTCAAAATCACTATTTTTTTTTTAAAAAAAGATTGATATCTGTTATAATCTACATATATATGATTTAACCCATAAAATATTTGTAATCAGCATTACTAATTATTTATCGATTATTCGTGTATTTTGAAACAGTGCTTGGATCCAATCATATCTTAAATAAGAATTAACTAATCAGTTTCTCCAATATACTCATGACCTGATATTATGTGATGATATATTATATTGTTTTATTTTGTCATTGTCAGCAAGAATGGTTTTTATTAAAGTATTCACTTGCTTACCATCTAATATCAAATGCAGCTGTAAATTTAAAAATGCCTAGTAAGCCAGCATATTAATTACATCCTATTAATTAAAACCACTGAATCTTTGAAAAATCCAACTTTTTTTTCCTCTATAGAGAAAAAAACAGCCTGTAATTATTGATATAAAATGTATTATTATTTAATAAGATTTAAGCAGGTTTTTACTCGTTTTACCCTCCGCTAAGAATAGATGTATCTCTTTATTGACTAATGTTGAATGATAAGAAAATTCTAGCTGAAAATTAACAAATTTATAAATTTGACCTAGCCTGCATTTAAACTTAGGTTATAATTATGGCATGAAAATGTACTGTCACTATATCATGATGGCAAAAATAGTGAACAAGTTTGATAGGGTTATTCTCAAATTGGCATATATATTTTGACAAGTTAACATCTGGTTTCAGCTAAACAGATAAGCAAATCTAAATTAAAAGTTGCAACATTTTATAATCACAGAAGGTCACACACACTTTTTAGAGTTAGTTTTGATCATAGCTGGACGCAGAGGTATTTTTACCTGATGCAGGAGAATAAATTTTTGTCTCCATGTATATAGTTTTTTTTATTTCTAAGAAGTATTAAATAAATAAATAAATAAATGATTTTGGGAAGAAAATAAATTTATTAGTTATTAAATAAAAAAAGTCACAGAATGCAATAATAGTACAATAGTAGTAGAAATAAAAAAATTACATATATTAAAAATAAAATCACACCACCCTTACTTACCAAAAGAAAAACAAAATAAATATTACACATGAGATGAATTGGAATATTACAAATTTTTCTGTAATTTAATTTAATAATAGTGACAAAATAATATCAATAATATTTATGTAAATAAATGCCCAATATAAAATATTTTTTCAATGTTTTACTTTTTTTGAGTTTTTAGTGAAGAAAATGCATCAATTATTTTTATCAAAACTAATTTGTTTTGTAAATGCCTGTTCAATTGATAAAATTGACATATTTGACAATTTTTCCTGAGCAACTGACGATCTTAAATATGTTTTAATAATTTTTAATTTACTGAAGCCTCTTTCATCAGAAGTTACAGTAACAGGTAATGTTAGGACTTTTCTCAGTACATCTTCTAAATTTTGATAGAACTGAACTAAACTATATTCATAAATCATTTTTAAAAGGTCTAAACTCCAAGCTGCTTTAAGGTCTGAAATTAACGTCATTGTCTGATTTTTGAAACGGATTATTTCTAATAAAAATTCTAAGAATTTATATCATTTCCATAAATATTTAAGGGTTAAATCCCAAACTAATTTTTAAAAATTTTCAGTATCCATCACTTTAAATTTTCACCTGTTAAAAATTCTCTTAGGAAATAATAGATTTTCATATCTCCATCTAAATTGTGTTATTAAAATATCTATACTCCTTTCATTTGTACTGTAAATAATTATTTATCATTATAATGAACTGATTGATGGAATTGATCGCCTAATTTAATAATTTTGCTTCTTTGTTTTTAAAATATGTAGACAGACAATTCCATTTCTGAAGCCAAATTTTCACTCTTAGAAAAAATATTTCCCCATATGGTGTCTCTCGTTAGCTGCAAGAAATTAGATATTCCTTTTATTAAATATGAAGCTTTAATTATAGTTATCGTTTTTGAGTGCAAAACTTTGTTTATTTTATCAACTTCTTGCAATGTACATAAGAATTTAAAATTTGTTTCAATATGCTTTTATATGCTTTTAATTTTAACATTGCAATGATTGCTCGTTTTTCAAATCAGTTAATATCTTATACTTTTAGGATTGGCACAATTCCTTAATGGCATTTGCTCTTGAGGCCCATTATGCATCTGTATGATATTTTAAAGTTGTTTTTAATACAGATATTACTTTATACCATCTAATCATTCAATTCACAAAAAAATGTGTAACTCTCTGAATGACTCCCAAAAATGTGATCGTGTTAACATTTGAAGAAGCAGCATTTTTACAAACCAAATTAAGGCTGTGAGCCATTCAAGAAATGTACATAGCTGGTTTTTTATGTTTGAGAAATTATGGCTTGCACTCCAGTATAAACATCCACCATGTTCACCCCATTATTATATCTTTGACCTCTAATGTTTAGAATATCTAGTTCACCTTTTTTCTAATTTATTGATAATTTTATAGGCTAAATCATTATCCTTTTGTCGCTATAAAATCTATAAAGCTTTCTTCGAATGTAATAGAATCATTTCTAATAACTGCATATCGAATAATTTGGCACATGTGTTCATGATGTGATATATCCAGTGTACAGTCAATCCAACAAGGAAAAGTATTTCCCTTCTTTAATTCTAGAAATAATTTCAGTTCAAATATGGTTGCCTAAGAATAAAAAAAAATTATCTTGAATCTTATTAGATAAGTAGGAAACAGACCTCTTCTTATGATTAGCAACATGTTTTGTGATGGTCATATTATATTAGCATACTAATTCAATCAAGTTTTTTTTTTAAAAATCTGCATTCAGATAATTTCTTACTTATCTCTAAAAGATAAGATATTCTTTGCACAGAATAAAATTACATCTAAACAACATAACATGTAAAAAAAAAAATTCTATCATTTTTTTTTTTGCGTTTTTGCAGTAAATCATCAATAAAAACACTTCCTGGTCAATGCTTTGACACAAAAGAAAAAAACCCCACCAGTTTTAAGTTTCTTTTTAAAGCACCAATGGAGATACTTGTCATGTTGAAATACAGAATTTTTATGATCTGAAATTCGATTTAGAATTTTCCAATCTTTAAATCGTCAAATTTGATTGCAGATGGTAGAATCCATTTTACCTCATTTACCAAAAATCAGACATAAAAAAAATTATCAACAGATATTTTTGAAAAAATGAGCCAATTGTGATAAACTCACTTTCCATTGGAACATTTTTTTTTTTTAAAAAAAACCTTCCTCTGAAAATCTCCTATTTTTTAAAGCAGATTTACTAAAATCTGCATCTTTTCCTAGTTTGGGTCCATGTTCAATTATAACACATCTAATTGTATCCGTAATAGTAACAGGCAGCCATGAAGGAGGATCATTGAAATTAATAGATTTAAATACCTCTTTTTTTCTATCAAATTATATCCTATTTCAATTTCTTCTTCAACTTGCCTTTCTTTTCCTTGATCTTCAATGGTAGTATTTTCTTCAAATTCAATTGTATTTACTTGAATCTCAATAGGTGTTGTCTGAGTGAATTGCTTCTATTTGAAGTACTTGGTTTATCTAGCCAATTTTGCAATTGTATTACACAATGTTGATCTGTTTTATTTCTCAATTTTCTTCTTTTCCTATATTCAGCACCACTGTATTTTCTTGACACTATTTGAAAAAAAATATATATATATTTATTTTTTTCACTTTTGATTACATTATAAATAAAAATGGATAATAATATTGCAGTTCTAATACAAAGTAACATACAAAGAAATATTTTTATAAGTTTATATAATAGAAAACTTATCTTAAGTTTACCATATTTAAAATAATACCTACTGCTCACTGTCTTATTAACACACTGCACAAATAAGGTGCATTAATATGTCTAAACTTGTATACTCAGATTGGTACTCTTATTCAATGCTATAGATCGAGTGCTCCCAAGTGAATACACATATTTAGACGTATTTTGCACCATACTGCTTACTAGGATGATATCATAAGAGAAAAATGAGTGCATCAAATGAGAGCATCTGATGCAAATTATTAGTCTGATTAAAGTATTTTATGAACATTGCAAGATACATTTGTTTTTTTTTTGCAATTTATTAATTTTCCTTTTTCACCTATTTGGGCCCTTCTCCATTGTTCACCTAAGAGAAGTGCCTCCTTTATTTATGAAAGAAGCATCATTTTACTTTGCACAATCAGGAAAATGAAATAAAAGCAAAGACTTGTGCAATTGGCATTAATCTCTGATTTCAAAGCACTCTTGGGTCATACTTGAGAGACAATTCATCTGTGATAGAAAAAACAAAATGTAACTTTATTAATGATTTTGCGATAACTGTGGATGCATCAAGTCTTTGTAATTAAAAAATATTTGTCTATATTTAGAAAAATCTTGACTTGAAAAACATATGATGCATTGTTTTGTCAGATATTGGACTGTTCAGACACTCCATTTAACTTCTGTAATATATATTATGCCTGAATTGACTTCTGTAATATATATATATATGTTTTTATTTTATTTATTAGTGAAAATATCATATAATTTTATTACAGAAATTTCATAAGTAAAAAATATATGCCGTTTTTAATCGCCAGCTATTTATATGTAAAACTTCAATCAAGTTTTAAAATATTATTTTTGTAAAATATAGGTACAACATTAGTGATCTCAATTTTATTATAAATAGTAACTGTATGATAAATAAATAATAATGGAATAGTTAATCATGCAGAGAGACATGTGACATTAGAATTTTACTGTGAAGGGAATGTTCCTATGATGTTTTGATCCACACAAAATTAATTTGAAAGTGAAAACATTATTTTTAGTTTTAAATTTGTTTTAATATAGTAAAAATAAAATATATAGTGCTTGGGCATTTCTTAACACTATTTTTTTTAAAAAAAAAATTATTGGTATTAAATTTGACTTAAATAACAAAATTGTGATTTATTTACAAAAAAAAAAAAAATAGTATCATATAACTTTCTTCATACATTATAACATATAACAATAAAATTTGAAAGCAATGATTATGATTATCAAAACCAATATAGAGAGATATAGTACATCATTTTCTTATTGATAATTTATTTTTCTCGCTATTTTTTTTAAGTTAATTTTTTCCCCGCCATTTTTTGAAACACTGTCGATGTCATTTATCGCTTGTATGTGTCAGCAGTGTTTTTGAAGATGCTTTAAACTTCAAAATGGCGCCGAGCACTTAATATATCAGCACCTACTTTTGTTAGTAATAAAATTTAATGCACATCTTCTTTGATTAAATTTTGTATTGAATCAACTTGCTAGAGAAAGACAATAACTCTAACATGATTTAAAAGCTCTATTTAAATTATTTTAAAGTCTATATCACGTGTATTAAATTTTTTTCTCTTATTTTTGTTTTTTTGTTCATTAAAGCTATATATAAGTGTCTTTTTAATTTCTTACCAAATAATGCAATTAGATGGAGTTTAAGTCTATATTTAAAAAGTTTTTTTTTTTTTAGTATTGATTTATTAAAACAGATTAAGTATAAATTTAAATTATGATACATAGCTATCATATTTCTAAAAATCTCATGGTCTGAAAAATATAGGAAAGGCTTGGCTGGAACTTTGACAAAGCTGGAAAATGTTTTTATTTTGATGTTTTTATACGAGACATTTACTACTATTTTGAAATTAAGATGATCTCTTAAATTGTATTGTGTGAGATCTTCATATATGACACATAACATAAAAAAGGCTTATGACTTTATTGTTTGGGAGTTTATTACAAGTTCGATCCCAGCTTGGACACTCTACCAACTGCGCCAGACCGCACAGGGCACCCATGAAATATGTGATCGTGTTACTTATTTATATTTCCTTTCCTTTTTTTTTAATTAAGATTTTTATTTTCTTCAAATTATATGAAATATATATAGAAATATGAATTATTTCTACAATATAGGCTTTTTTATACCTGCACTTCTATATGTAATATATAGGGGGTTTGAACTCAGACCGGTGATTATTTATCTTTTCGACATGTGTGTGATTAAGTGTATCAGCTGTATGAGATAGCATGGATGGTTGAGGGTCGTGTGAAAGTCTGAATTCAAAACCCCTATATATGAAGTATATATAGTAAAGGCAAAATAGAGATTTCGTCTTTTATTTTTTACTGTCCGTTCATTGTTTTTAAATGTAGTTCTTAGATCAAAAATGGTTATATACAATCCAACTAATAAATCATTAATTATTTGATATATTTTTTAAACTTACAGATCCAACCTTTCTTTTCATAGTCTTTACTCTTTAGGTCGTTCTTAGAATTTTATTTGTAAAAAAAAAAAAAAATTAGCAATCATTTTCATTTCTGCGCTGTATAATGTCAAAAATTTAGTGCTAAATCTGATAAATGTTTCTTTATTTTATTTAACGTTTTGAATATATTATATAAGAGTAAGTAAGTAACGATAAAGAAAGCAGATGAAAAGAATGACGAGACTCCATTCTTCAATCACTTTAACGGCTTCAGTTTTATCTTTTCTTTTTCACGTGATTATATATATATTGTCTGGGTAATATTGAAAAGAACTCAGTGAGCTTGATTCAAACAAAAAAAAAAATTAAAAAAATATAATAAAAGAAAGATAATAATTGAAACCACTCTTTTGAATTAAATAGTAAATTTAAAAAGAACTCAATTTATCTATTGCAGGATTTTTTCAGTCTTAAAAGTGATAAAACAATATATATAATAAATATGTGTGAAGTGATAATTCGTGGAAAAAACAATACAGTATTTTAGTGACTACTGCTCTTGATTTATTATAAAGCGTTGCACAAGAACAATTGTCAAAAGCATAATGAATGATGATTACGGTTTTTTTTTTTTCAATTCTTGATTGGTGATCATTATGAAGAGATTTTTTAAAAGTCATCAAACTATTTTTTGCTAAGACTCTTATCATCATAATCATCATTAGGAACTATTTGTAGATGATTATGGACATTTAAACTTCAAAATGTATATAAAGATAGAAAGTTAACAAATCTGAAAACAGCGAGATAAAAGAAAATATTGGAATAAGAATTATTAGGTATGTAATTAAAGAATGGGAGTTCCATTGCTCAAATGCCCGAACCCCATTGAATATAATGAAAGAAATGACAAACTAATATGTATATATTAAACGATCAAAATTAGAGTATGTCTAAAAATAATGTGTATCATGTCAACTATGCTGGTATAACCATATTCAATTTGTATTATCATTATCATTTTAAAAATAGATATCATACATCATTCTATCATATACTACTTTTCCAAATTTTTCTAACTCTTTTGCATCTCTCTTCAAATATTTATATGTACTTCCTGGCTCAAGATTCTTTGTCACCATTTTACTTTTTCTACTTTTTGTTCTTCTCATAATTCACAGTATCTTCCATCATGTCCTTTATAATTTGTCTAGTTATAATTACAGAACTCCAAAATACAAAACAATAAACCTGCATATAAAGCCTAAATTAGCAGTAATAAAGACAAGGAATCTAAGTGCAGTAAATCCTTAAGTTAAAATAGAAAAGCGTTTTTACCTTCTATTTGTCTGTAATTTCTAACACTGTCAAAACATCAATCCAGCATGTGCTCAAAGAAGTCAATTTTTGAATATTGAAAGCAAAAATAATAGAATTTAACAACAATCTTATGGCAATTAATCCATACTAATTTTTTTAACATTAGTAACATTATTTTCAATTGAGTATTATTATCTCACAAAAATATTTTTTTGAAATAATTGTTGTTAATTATCTAAATTGTGTAAATAAGAAGAATTGCAAGTACAGTATTTTTAATTTCACTCTTTTTAGCATTTTTTTTTTTTTTTACATTTTGAAAGTATATAAATAATCATATAGCCAGTTACTATATAGCAGGTTGATACACATTTTTTACCCAGCATTAAAACTGATTCAGGAATTTTAAGCTTTAGGTGCACCTTTCTATTGTTGCATTAAACTGTACACTATCAAAATAATAATAATAATAATAATAATAATAATAATAATAATAATAATAATAATAATAATAATAATAATAATAATAATAATAATAATAATAATAATAATAATAATAATTAACAATACATATACGGTTTTACTTAAAAACTTAAAATATTAAGTCTTACATCTAATGACAATACCTTTTTGATCAGAATTGTTCAGATATATTATAATTTTATAGCTAATCGATAACAAATTTGATTGAGATTATAAAAATTATATATATATTCAGAAATAGATTTTAAATAGCTACTTAAACATTATAAAGTAATTTACATTTAAAATTTCTACACAAAAATTCTCGTACAAGGCGCGTTTATTAGGATGCAAGCTCTCTGTGAATATTATTAGAAAATTTGAAAAAATAAAAATAAAACTTTATTTTTATAAATAAGTCAATTGCTTTTTATTTTCTTCTAGTCTTAATATATATATATATGAGCAAGATATAATAAATCGTGATTTTTAAAAAAAATTATCTGATAAAGAGAGGTAGATGGTGGATTTGATCGAAAGTTTATGGCGGTTGTTTTTTAATGTTAAGAGTGTAATTCAAAACATTTAAAAAAAGTTTAGATATACAATGACATTAATTTCTCTCATAATTGTGCAAATTAGATCTATGGTTAATAAAATATAAGATGTATGATAGAAAGTCTTTGATGCTAGACGCTGGTAAAAGTCATTTGAAAAGAAAAAAAAAAAGTATTCTTTATTTTATTTTTTTATTAGCACATATAAGCGGTGTCTTAATGATCCTCTTAAAGAATGTGAACTAGGTAGATAAATTCATAAATTATGCTTATAAATAGATATCAATCAAGGGTTGATATACTTAATTAGTGAATTAAAATTTAGCTCTAAAAATTGTTAATAAATTAATTACAGTCTGTGGAATTGAGAGAGTCCAAAATAATGAAAACGCTGTCAACAACAACATAAAGTTATAAATTAATTATAAATTGAAACATAAAATATATTAGTCACCACTTTAAGATCATTGATGAGAAAAAACACATATATAGCAAAAAATAATAAAATGTAACATGCCCTAGAATAAACTATTTGGTGAGAAAAAGATATGATTTTTGAAGACAATGTTCACGTTTGCAAAATAATTTCTAACAACATTTACGATGAGATTTCTGATATCAGATTTTGCAATAAAGAGCTGAGCCACACTAACAGAAAATTATCTGAGTGATATGAATGAGCTTTACTTAGTTTGTATATAGAAAATATTAAATGAAAGAAATAATATGATGATTTTCTTTTATAAAATACTGAGATTGTTTTACAACATCCTGATATTCAACATCATTTACTATATTTTCTTCTATAGAGATTAATCCATTCTGAGATATAAATTGCTTTAAGCATTTTATTACATCTTATCTCATTTATAATATACATTTATCATTTAATTTTATAGCTACATTTTTTTTCTAACAAAATAAATTTATTATGAGATGTTGTACTTTTTATATTGTCTGAAAAAAAGAAGATTGCAAACATACTAACTTGCATGCATGCCAATCATAATAACTTAACAACATTAATGCAAGTCAAGCACTTCATAATAACTGGATGTAATAAGCCCAATTCAGAGCAGTGAAAGTACTGTGATTTGCATTTACACAAGATGATAATTATTGGCATAAAGCAGAAAATAATTCTTGTCCTTTTTTTTCAGTATGATGCCTTTTTTTAATTTAATGTTTACAATACATGCATTTGAAAATATTTTATATAAATTTGAAAAATAATACAGATTTTAAACTTCTCCCTCGATAATTTAATATACAAATTAAAAAGCGTATGCAACACTTGAAGGAGAAGCTATACCGATTCCAAAATTAGCGCATAATAATTTTTGGAATCGGTATAGCTTCTCGTTCAAGTGTTGCATACGCTTTTTAATTTGTATATATAAATTTGAATTTTTTTATTTTTTTTATTTGGTAAACATTGAAAGTACAACATTTTTTAATATTATAATATCATTGCCATGGATTGCAAATCACTCTTTCTAAATAATCAGAAATAGTTGCTTTGTGACATACTATATCTTTTTACAACTTATTTATTTTATAACTTCTGCAAAATTCCTTTAAGTGTTTATTACAAATTTGTATTATGTAAAGTTTAAATTTTGGATTTTGTTTTGATTTTAACAGGTCAAAATGATTCTAGTATTTTCCAAAAACATTTTGAAACAGCATGATTTGTTTGCTCATTAGATAAATCAATACTTTTAATGAAATTAAATAACAATAAGTTGTTAATGTAGATCTTAGTGCAAACCGATCATATGATTTTATAGATGTTTCAACTTTAGATTTCTTAACCAAGAGGAATTTAAATGTTTTGTTGAATTTAAGAATGTAATTGAACTATTTGCAATTCTTTTATTTACTAACCTACTAAAAGATGCATTCTGAGGCAATAAACTTGCCAACAATCTTAATGTCTATAATAGGTTTTATTGAAATAGATTCAGATAGTTTACACTCCTTTCTTTAGAATACCTTAAATTTAGGAAAACTTTAATCGATTTATTAGTAAAGTATTCCTCATACGTCTTAGTGTAGTGGCAGGGTGGTAAACTTTAGTGTTCAAGTTCAGGCAAACCACAAAATAACAATCTTATAATTTATTTGAATAAAACTTTTTTATCAGTACTGATAACTATAATTTTAATATTACATTTACCGATTTTATCATTATAATATTATTTTATTTTAAAAAGTGAATTTACAAATAACTGTTTTTTGTTTTTTTTTAAATTTCCATTCCGAATCAGAAGTATACTTGTAAATAAAGTATATAGTATATTAGAATAATTGTTACTCTTTAATAATAATATAAAATTAATAATAATTAAAAATATGTTTTAAATGTTACAAAAAAAAAATATATTTCTAAAGTTAAATGAAAACGGTTACCTCTTAATTTTTTTTTTTTTTTTATGTGTCATAGCATGTGATGTGATGTGATGTGATGTATTATGGCTTCTCCTTAAACGAAGTCAAGAATATCTCAGCAATTATGCCCAGATAAACCTGTTAGCCACTTTCTTTTACATTCCCCACTCTAAATTTACCCATAATCTGCTCTATCCCATTTCCACAACATAATTTTTGTCAACTCTATAACCTTTATATCTAAATCCCCCTTATCTTTTCCCAAACCCAGCATAAAAACCAATAATTCACTTTCTGTATAATCACTCTTTTCATATTTATTTTTCCACAACTTCATTATATGTACCCTTTCTGTTTTCAAACATTTACATTCAATTAACAAATGCCTAATATTTTCAATTCCTTCCTTACATAATTTACAAAATAAATCACCCATATTTTTCCATTTACATGCATATTCTTTTGTAGCTAAAGATCCCGTTCGAGCCTTAAACAATAAACTACTTTCCTTACTATTATCATATATTAACTCACACCTAATATTCTGTTTATTTCTATATATATTTAAACTCTTTTTATTCTCCATACTATTTCTCCATCTCTCTAACTCCCTAGTCTTTATTAATAAATTTATTCTTTTATCCCATTCCTTACTACTATAACACTCAATAATCCTCTTAACACAATCATCCCATCTTTTGTACAAATATACTGATATAAATTCTTTATCCAAATCTTTTGCATAGCGCATTACCTTTCTCACCCATCTTGTTACCTGCCCTTTACTCATAACCCAATTAAATACTATTTTAGCTATTCTTTTATTATCCATAAACTGCAATCTACCAAACATTTTCATTTTACTTTTTGCATCTCTCATATGAAAACTTGACCATCCCATTTCTCCTTGAATTGCCTCCCTTGCTGTAAGGCGACTGTGCTGACCTCTCGACCACCAACGCTACTTTTTGCAACATGTCAGTTTTTCTAGCTTGAGCTTTTAACTTATCTTTTCTAAACCTCCAGGTCCAAATTTTTACGTCCCCACTCCTAATTGTTAAATTCTCCGTTTTATAAAATTTATGTATTCAAAATACATAACATTGTTTCTTAATTCTATTTCTAAAAACTACAGAATAATCTAGATTTATTACTTTTGAAAGTAATCTAGATTTATTAAAATCCTATTCAGTTTTTTCAATAGCATGATATTTTTTATCACTTTTTCTATCAACAAATAATTTATTTTTCATGTACTCGAAAACATTCTCTTATTTTAAAATTTCATATTCTATACTCTTATAATTTTCCCCAACCCATCTATTTTCATTACTTTAGCTTTAATTTCTGATTTTTATTTAATTCATATTTAATATATGAAAATGCTATCATAGCTTTAGAAAATTTGATACAATTAATCTTCTTTTCTATCGAGATCATATTCATTTAGCAACTTATTTAATAAAGACAATTTTTTATACCTTAATATATTTACTCCCGAAAAAAATAAAATAAAAGCATTTTATCTTATAAATAATTTCTGATTAATTTACTAATATTTTAATAATCATCACTTTCTTCTGGATCTATAAATTTTGCCTTTAAAATATTCTACTCATTCAGCAACAGCTTTTTAATGGTCAACAAAACAGATATTGCCTCCCCATTTTTTCAGTATTTTTTTCCAAAATGATATATCGCTAGTTTCAATTGCAAACTATTTTTAAAACCAAATATGCCTAAAGATCGATTGAAAAATTAAGCAAACTATTTCAATAAAAAGCTACCACTTGGTGGTTTTTCATCACTTGTTATCCTCTTAACGTACTTTATTGCAATTTACTGTCAAACTCAATATTTAGAACTACAATGAGCAATTTATTTGTCGACATATGTATTTTCAAGACTTGTATCGTTAACATCTTAGTTTTATGTCCCAAAATTCTTAGATTTCACTGCATTATGTTTTTTTTAAAAAAAATAGAAACACGATTGTTGGTAAAAGATTTATTGACTATTATCCTAAACTATAAATTATAATGCAAACGTTTCTTATTTAAAAACTTTTCTTTCAAAACTTTTATCAATTCAATTACAATCTCATAGATTTTTTTGTTATTTCTCTATTCATTACTGTTACTGTTCATATATTTCTGTACATTTTACTTTATTATTAACAACTTCATTTATATCTTTCAAATACTTTTTCATTCCTGTAACCTTATCTTTTCTATTCAAACTGTTTTATCCTTACCATAAGATAAAGCAAGAATATTATTCCCCTTTCGATGATTTCGCTGTCTTTATTCTCTTTCTAGCCTCGTTCTCTGCTAAATTTTTATGCATACTTGCAGTGCATATTTATTTGCAACAGATATTTATTATTATTTTATTAATTATCTTATTTAATCCAATGCTTTTATTTTTATTATAATCTACTACCAATTCTCTAGCTTCTTTTATATTTTCTTTGAATATATTATTTAATTGAAATTATTTTTAGCCTTTTATATTAACCTACATTTTTATGATCATTTAATATTAACTTCTATATTCACCAAAACAGTTATCTACAATTTATTTATAATTTATTTTATTTCTGTTTTATTTTTTATTTTTTTATTTTAAATAATATTTTCAATTCTACCATTACAGAAATACACCCTTAGTAATGTTTGCAAATGTATTTTGTATCAATATAAAATTCATGTAATATAAACTTTTATTATTTATAGCTTTCCACATAAATTCTTCTTGTATAACCAATTATATATATATAATAAGATCAAAAAGGCTCCTAGTTATCATTCTTATTTTCAGAAAAGGAAAAAAATATTTAGTAATGTTTTTGATAATAATGGAATTCAGTAATGAACAAGCAAAGAAATAGAATAATGTTCAGTTACATTCAGTTTTAGAGCATAGCTAAAGCTGGAAAGGTTTGCTTTTTTGAAAAGAATGCTCTGCACAAAAACACACTAAGACTATATATTTAATGCTGACTATTTTCTTCTTCCAAGTAACAATTTGTAATTGCATATAGTTTATTACATGCTACTTTTTCTATAAAAATGACTTCCTTCATTTGTCTCATTTATTTATTCAATCTCTCCCATAATTTTGTACAATTTTATATAATCTTTTCTATAACAGCATTTCAATCCTCCATTATATTTATATAATTTTTTTCAGTTGCTTTTTACTTTAAGTTTACACACTTTTTATTTTAACATTTTAATTATGATGATGAACATCTTATGATCTTCTGAGTGACAAACTATTTGATTGTTATTATGATTATTAGATTTTAAGTACTAAACTACTTTTAATACTTAGAAATATAAACTTCTTGTGTTTTTAAAATAGTGCCTGCTCTGTTATAAATATTCCTATCCTGAAATGTTGAAAAACATTAAAAAATGTTTTAACAGCATGTGCTAGAATAAAAATCTTCATAAAATTTTGACTTATATAATTATTAACTTCAGAGAGTGAATTGATTTAAATATCTTGTAGATAAAACCACTTCAACTATATCAGTTGTATATATGGGACTGTTATTGTTTCCAAATATATTGTATTAAAGTGAGACAATGGTTTCCTATCAATGTTACATGATGTCATTAAAACAACTACATCTAAGGATTTTCTATAAAATTTTGCAAATATGATGACATGATTATTAGGATCCACGATCTGTTCCTCACTATTATGGATATGATTCTACTAAAATTGCTTCTTATATGAGCTTATTATCTTCATTGGATTAATCATGTGAAGTGAATGAATAATAACAGACTTTCTAAAAGAATATTTTATATTAAATATAAGTATGGTCTTTATGGATTAATTTCCATCAGGGGAAAGTAAAATAATAATTAAATTGAAGTGTGTATGTTTAGTCTATCACTTTTTTTTTCATATGTCATAGCACCGGCCGGGACGCGAACCCACAACCGTCTGCAACCAACTTCTTGCTTGCAAGGCGGCCGCGATGACCTCTCGGCTAACAGCACTTGACTAGTCTATCACTTTGATAGTCAAAAACTCACATCTTCTAAGTAAAAGATCACTCATATTTAATCTTTTAATTAGTTTTATTTATGTGTTGATATTTTTAATCATGATAGCCATATTATTAAAGTAATAAGTCAACATAAATTCTCACTTGTGATGGCGATATATCCTGCAATTAGGTGTATTTTTTACAAAATACTAATTACATTTCCTGATCACCATTACCTAATATTGAAAAATAATTCAATTTGCCAAAAATATTTTTTTATTTATTTTGATCTACAATGATCTTCAGTGCCACTTTTTTAATTTACAGAATTACCTTGAAGGTCCAAGTTTGATTCTCTTTCAACTTGAGGAAACAAAGCTCTTAAATATGATATTGCACAAAGTAATTAAGCTAATTTAGTAACTATGTTTATATTATGGAAAATGATACTGATAATTAAATTAAAATAGGTTCTATTTAACTTAACAATTGCTATATTAAGGTAACATAATATTACAAAACATAGGATATTAAAACAGTACATCTACTAGTTGCTTTATGAATATATTAAAATATTTCTATTATTCCCTATTAAGCATGGGATATTACTTAACTAATATAATTTTTAGAATTGTTTGTGCAGTGATTTGGATTTAACATTACCCATAAAACATTAATTAACAAAATCTATTTTTTTTTTATCTCAAATACATGAGGAGAATATCACAAAATTTACCTATTACATTAAAATATAAGATAAGAAAAAAAATATTATGTTTTTAAGGCTTTTTTACACGATTGAAAGAAAAATAAACATTATTGATAATATTGATTGCATGTGCTTATAGATATTTCAATTCCATGTCAGTCTTTATAGATAAATATTAACTTCAATGTCTTTTCATTCTGATCAACCCTATTTTTTTCAATTTTACAAACATAATTCAGGATTTATTTGACTTGTAATTTCCAAATACATTCAACAGATAACTTTTTTTCAGATTAATTTAATGGTGGTAACGGTGAATTTATAGGTTTATAAGAGTTTTTAATTTTCAATGTGATATCCAATCTTTTTACAGCTAAGGAGACAATTTTGGAATTAAATCAGAATATTTTCTATGATGGCAGGCAAAACTTTATGCTAGGCCTAAAGCAGAGGCAGTTTTTTCTGAGTGCTACATAGTTGGATGACAACAATGCAGATGCATTCTTAGGATGCTTTACCCAAATATGTTCACCAAGATAGAGTTACAAGTGAACTTGGTCAGGGCTTTAATAAAATGTAATTAAAAACTAATGTCTAAAGTGTTGATTAGATAAAATGACAGAGCATAAATCACTATGTTAAACAACCGACAAACAATACGAAAATCATATTTCTGTTTGATTTATTCAGAATTTCTGTCAGTAATTCCAACTAGAATGCAAACATATCAATACTCTACTCATTTTGAGCCCTCATGTTCTGAGCTAAGCAAAGCAGAGTCATTACAATGAGAACTGTGATGTTGATGCCAGGAGGTAAAATATTCATATACAATATTTTTTAGGAACAAGTCATGCCTGAATATGAGTTAATAAAGCTCAAACTCCAAACATTCAACTAAACTCTTATGAATAACTGTTTGGCGAGATTTTCTCAGACAAGATTTGGTGCGTGGTGATCAGGATAAGAAGCATATGATTTGAACATTATAATCAAGATACATTTTTAATTAAATGTCATTAATTGAAATTCAAATGTCAATTAATCTTTGGGTAAACTGACAAGATAATATTGTTTTAGCATAATTCATATATATACCAGACTATTATCTGTGCATTGATATATGTGTAGATACATGAGTCATCAGTATAAATACCATTATCAGGATCAGTGGAAACAATTCTCGGTAGCATATATTACAAGTGGTTGGGTTACATGGCACACAGCAACATAGTTGTGTTCACACACACATACACACACAAAGTAAAGGAAAAGTAGAAATAAACACAGACAAAAATTGTTGTAGATTTCTGGATTTAAAGTGAAATTTCACTATAAAATAGATAGTTAAAAAAGAACTAATATTTTTATTATTTATAATTCTGATTTTGAACTTAAAAACAAGCATGATTTATTTTTTATTGATGTTTGTATACATACCTATTAACTATTTTTGAAAACTTTGCAGCTTATGCTTTGGTAAGACTGTCAAACTTGCTTTCAAAAAGATTAAAGAGATAAGAAAAACAATTTAATTAAAATTTCAAAGTTGCTTTCAAAAGAATTAGAATTGTTTTTAATAAAAAAACAGTTTTTAAGTTAGTGATTTATCACTTCAATCACTTATAAAAAGATTATTTAGTTTGGCTTGTAGTTTTTGTAAATGTTGGCCAGAAGAGTCTGGTATTAAGTTTGGCTTTTAGTTTTTGTAAGAAGTGGCAGCAAGTAGCTGTTCAAAGTGGACAGCTGCAAGTTGGTTTTAATATTTTGAGAAGCAGTATGCCAAATTGACCAGCTGCAAAGTCTGGTTTTTAGTTGGCTAATATCTATCTGCAAAGTTGCCTAAAATATTTTATGAAGTAATAGTGTGCTGTAGTTAGCAGTAAATAACTGGACAGAGAGTTGTTAGCAGAGATGGTTTCCAAACTATACAGATAGCTTTCATAAAGATGTAGCTGAAGTTAAGACAGGAGGAGGCAAAAGCTGCTGATTCACTATACTGGAGTTTGGAACTTAGAAGGAAAACCAACTTCTCCATCTCTAAAGCCTTAAATGTAAATAAAATAGTTTGCTGAGCTGAAGCTCATCAAATCCTAAACAGTAGATAATTGATTGAATGCAAACATACCTGATTATGCCTTTCCTAATGCTAACAATTACCTGGACTGGCCTCCATCAAGAGAAACAATCAGCTTGATGAAGTAGTTATATATATGCTGCTATAACTATATGCAGAGAAGCACCAATAAATGTATATACAAAAGTGAGTTTTTAAATAATTCATTTAAAAGACAGTTTAAAATTTCTATATTTAATTTAAGGACATTGTGATTAGCTGAATGTGGTCTGTGATATATATATCAAGATTGATAGCATTATATATAATAACAAAATTTTAAATAATTTCTTTTTTTAAAAATGACATTTAAAAAAAAATACCAGAAAATATTTTTGCTTGAATTAAAAATAAAGAAGTAAAGTATTAATAGACAATTCTATAATCTAAATTTAAAGATATTGATAATTAATCAATCAACAAGTACCTATCAAACAAAAATTGACTTTATATTTTTAAAAGAAAAAAAAAGTTGATAGTATTTATTTTTTTAAGAAACTAATCGTTAAAGAGTGAAACTTATTATAAAATAACAAATGTAATTTATATGATTTCCAAATGGAATTAACTGAAAATAATTTTTAATAACTTTATTTTGATAAAATGAAATGTATGATATAGACATCAGAGTATGCCTGCAATTAAATATGCACACACATGTATGCTAAATATTATTTAATCAGGTATTTTATTTTATGATAATTTAAACATGTTCATTTTATATCAAGCCACATGCTGTGTGCTGAATGGGTTTTAATGGAACATATATAATAACTTGAATTTTGTATATTATTTATGTAAATCACAATGTGATAATTTGAATTTTGTATATGACTCAAAATCAAAAAGCTTAATTGATATGTGTATAGACTTATTCTAGAGACTTTAATTTCATTTTTTTTGTTGTTGTTAATAAACTTGAATTCTTTGTTCAAATTATACTTACTTTTAAATGGTTTTTAGGGTATTATATTTGCATCATCTTTTGGTGACCATGCAGTGATAGAGCTTATGTTCTCTGAGCTACATTTGTGCATAATGGTCTGATATATAAATGGAGATATACATTAGTGCTTTTGGGCATCCAGTGATAATAAATCACCATCGTGATTGGCACATAAGATTATATTCTTTAAAACCACACTGTACTGCATTTTATTTAGTCTAGTTTATTAGAAATTAAGTTTATAGTTGACCAGTATAGTAATGGTACTATGTGACTAGAGCATTGATGATGATCAGCATGTTTTAATATCCCAGCATTATGTTTTTATGGTTGTGTATTTTGATGGATTAGCACTTAGTTTGTGCATCCAAACTATGTTTAAATAAATGCCCCAAGTTGGCAAAGGTTCAATAGTTAGCCTGGTCTATAGAAGACCCATTTCCAATCCAGTCATCAGGTTGACTGTTGATTTATATTTTTTATTGTTCAGATCCCATCATAAGATTGACTGTTGATGTAGTTTGATTGATGCTTATTTATGATGATGAATAATATTACTTTTGAATGAGTACCTTTACTTTTTATAATGTTGGATGCATAGTTAATGATACTTTTAGTTGCTCTAAGGAGTAACTGGACTGATCTCACAGATATTTCAGGATTTAGTGCTATCTTGAATATATAAATTCTTATATATATTTGGATATTAACATTATTTAATATCTTCTCACTTTAATATTTTTACCAATAATAATTCTATATTTTTAATCTAATATCTCTGTATTTTAATATCTTCATTAATTGAAATATTTTAGTAACTTAGGGATGACCAACTCATTTCTTAATCTGTTACAATATATATACCATGTCAACTCAACATTATATGTAATATCTTAATCTTAATCAATTAAATGCTGTTAGATAAATCTGTCAGCACCCCTTCACTTATTAGATTGCTATGCCAATGCAGAATGATTCCTTGCATGACTTATTCCAGTTGTTTATAGGGATTAACAGATCTAGCAAGTTATTAAACAAATATGAAATCTATTACAATCCAGATATAAATACGGTCTCATTTATTCTTAGTTCTAATTTTTATGGGAGAATTATATATATATATATATTCATTTTAATGTTCATTCAAGTAAAGACTTTTTAATTTAAATATAATTAAATACAATATATCCAGACATTAATTCATTAATCTTCCAGCACTCCTGCATTCATTAGATTGCTATGTTACTACAACCACATTCTTTTGCATTAGCAAATTTATCAGGTTTTGAACAAAAATGAAATCCATTACAAATCAAAAGTTTTAATTTATCAAGCAATCCTTTATAGATGGCAGAGTTCAAATTACAAGTAAACAACAATGGACACCACTTTTCATTTGCCATTAACATTTTAAAGCGATGGTAATTCAGATCATGCAATCAATAGAAACAAATAAACCCAAATGTTACTACAGCTCTTATCAATAAACGTTGTTCTGAGATGTTTATTTAAATTGTTAGCAGCAAATCAGACACATTTTCATACTTTAAAAGATTTATTTATTTGTAATTTGAACTTGTAATGTATGAAACACTATTGGATACATTTAAATGATACATTGTCATGAGATTTGCTATATGATTACAGTATAACAATATACATATTTGTGTGCGTATTATATGCTTAATAATTGATACAAATAAATTTCCAAGTATAATTTTCATCACGGAAACAAGAGCTAAGTCAATGATTAACTTAATCATTAATACTTTTTATCTTCATGACAAGATTGGGGAGAGGGGACATCAGTTAAACTGCATAAAATTACGATGCCTCAATTCAGATAAGATTTTTTCGAGCGTAATAATTTAATCTAAAAAACTAAATACTCCAGTGAAGTAAATGCTTTACACAATGACATCCTGATTAACGTAAATGCAAAATTTTGTAAAATTGAATGAAATAACAAATAAATATCACTTGAACAAGACTATATATATATCGTGTGTAATGAATTAATAAAAACTATATCTACTATATCAAAGTATTTTTTTAATATATATTTCCTACTAATTAAAGAATTAAAATAAACTTTTAACTTCCCGAGGGGAAAAACAAGCAGTTTTCTTTATATATATATTATAGTTTAATACAATTTTAAATTGTTCGAAAAAGTTAATATGTATAAAATATTTTTATTTTATTTTGTATGATTTAAAATTTTCATTGACGTAGCCAATGATTAAACCATTGTGAATTGCTACTGATGATGATCACATGTTATCAGATGGGATAGCAATCAATTACCCGGTCACGATCTCTATTTATACTTAAAGAATTTAATATGCAAACATATTTGCAAATGTTTTATAGTTTGATTTTATTGATTTCATAAGTTAAAATTTATTTTAAAATAAAATCCATTTTAATTTAAATTAGGTTGTTTAAATGATTATTGATTATTTTTACATTTAAAAATCGTGTTTCAATTTAATTTTTGCTTTAGTATTTATTTATACTCAAATATAAATTTTAAAAACTTAATTCTTTTTTTATTTTTTCATTTCTTTATGCATTGATTAATTCTTATATAATAATTAAATATATATCCTTTTCTAACTAAATAACAGTCTTCTTCAGAGCTATAACATATAATTAATGGTAAAACCATCTTACAGTTTCATTTGATCAACAGTCTATATATAAGTTAGACCCCTGAAAAAGATTGCTGGTCAGTCGAAACTGTAAGGTTTTGTAAAGTCAAGAATAATAAATTATTGCTTTGTAAAAAATGTATAAAGAGAGGAGGATTTATTTGTTATAAATAAAAATGGTTAATTTAAAAAATAAAAATGTTGTCAACCATTAATAAAGTTTCTTAAAAAGTTTAGTACAGTGGTTAGACTGATAGATTAGAGAACTAAAAAGATTACCATATCAAATCTTAATCTGTTATTGCTGATGCTGAAATGTCATATGACTTCAAGGTGATTAATCATTTGATTATTCTTATTTTTTTACTTAAGTTGTGTTAATTTTTAAAAATGTTTAAATTTGTATATGATTAGAATTATCATTACAAGACTTTTAAATTACTAATCACTTTCAACATAATTTCTATTTTATTGTTTTGATTATACTGCTGGAATATCTTATGATCTCTCAAATGGTAAACCACTTGGTTATTATTATAATTATGGGTTTTAATGTGCATTTAAATGACCATGATATCTCCTAAATGTCTTTTTAAAATTTATAGAATATAAAAGTTGACTGTTTTAAAATCTAAAATAGCATCTATTTTGTTATAAATATTGCTTCTCCAGGATGCTATTAAAACTCAAGTGTTTTAACAGTCTGTGATAGAAACAATTAGTTTAAATATCATGGCATCCTTTAAAAATAAAATAGATAAAACCATTTCTACTAAATTGGTTACATGTAGGTCATTACTTTTTTATATGTATTGCATGGAAATGAAAATAGACTTCACTTTAATGTTACATAAAGGCACTATATGACCATTATTTAAAAATGGTAATATAATAATGACGTGGTTATTCGGATACAAGTATATTCCTCAATTTTTAGAATGTTATTTTACTGATTCTACTTTTTTATGAGCTCTTCAGTATTCAGTTAAGCATGTGAAGTGAATGAATAACAGCAAATTTCCTAAAAGTATGTTTTTATTGTAGGCTGAATGGAAATGTTTATATTCAGTATATTATATAGTGTTTAAAATTACTACAACTCTTTAAAATAAATTATTTTCTCATTTAAAGCCTTTAAGTAGCCTTCTGTAGAGCAAATGCTGTCAATATCATTTTACTGTTTTTATTTGTTAAAAAATAAACAAATATAAATGTCTATTTATAATAAGGATTAAATTTAAATGCTATGCTAGATATAAAAACCTTAATATAATCAATAAATAAACAATATTAAATAGGGTAATTTCTTTTTATTTTAACATCATTATTACTAAAAACATTATATATATAATACTGATAATTAGAAAATGTTTGTCTAGTGCCTACTCATCCAATATCCCCATTCTAGTTTCTGGCTTGTGGCTTTTTGTTAGTGAGGAGCCTTGGATCTGAGAGCACTGCATCTAGATCTTAGGGTCTAATGCAAGCCTCCAGAAGCCACCTTTTATTTCTACTTAACTATAAAACTATGAGAATAAAATTGAAAACACAATAATATTTTCAATCTAAGCTCAATAGCCTATATAGTCTATGAGTCTGAAATCAGTTCAATACCCATACTATTTGGTGTTTTTGGTTCTTTTTAACAACCATAGCCACCGCTATCCTATTAGGCAGGATTGGTGTTAAACCACTAAACATCACATGATAGTGATATTGGATGAGTAGGCATGAGATAGGGATTTTATGCACAAGCCTTATAGCATACAGTGATTACTCTGGCTTGCACTAAGTGGCACTACAGTATTGAGAGTTTTGCCTGTTTTAATAACAGTTATGAGCAAGCATAAGAAATGGTGATCATGTGACTTTCATTTTTTCCAATATATCTTCCATTATCCAAGATTATTTAGATTTCTTTAACTGAATAGTACATATTTACTGTTTTCTATTTTTAATAATCCTTTTTAATCCTTCAACACTTATCAGAACTACTAATATATTCCTCATCTTTATCAATACTTTTTATTGCATTTTCACATGTTAAATTAAATTTTCTTTTTTCCATTTTTCTCAATTTATTTTTAAGTCTCTGCTTACACATCTTATCTCTCTTTTTATTCTTTTTACATTTAATTTAAATCATAACCAAATTATTGTCTGAGTTTACATCAGCACAAGGCAAAGCATATGAAATTATGGATAGAGAAGTATAGAAGAGGAAAATATAAAAGACTTTTAGTTAAGAATATCTTCAGCCATGGAATTCTGAGGAAGAAAAAGATATCATTCATTTGTCAAAAATAAGTAATTACATGATCCATTTAATTTTACAAGACATTCAAAATTACAACATGATCATTCATTTAAGTTTTGTCTCCTGAGAATCATAAAAGAGGAAAGACAAAAACGAGAAAATCAAAGTAATAATTACATTTAGTTGACAAAAATTATAAAAATGAGCAAAAGACTGCAGCATATTATAATAAATTTTTTAAAAAAATAGTTTCCCAAGAGGTCATTTAAATGATCAGAGGTTTCTCTAATTAAAAGCTAATGATAAAACAAAACGTTTCCATTGTTTACATTGGCTTGATTTCTTTATTAACCGACTGCTGTGAAAAAGAAAACGTGGACTTTCATAAGTTCAAGAAAACTAAAACTTCATATTTATCAAAATTCAAGAACAGCCCCTAAAGTTGGAGTCATGCAGACAAAAAGTGCTTTCTTTTTTAAAAAAAAAAAAACGTTGTTAAAATTATTTTTCAAAATTAAACAAAATAAATAAATCTTTCTTATTTGTAGTGCTCTGTTAGATTACTGGAAAATTCTACCAAAATGACTTAATTTTTTCTTCCAATTTTTCAAAATGACTTTACATTGTTATTTTTGATGATCTGACTATGAAATATTAATTTCTGCAATTAACAATATTTTGAACAATTCTAGACTTAAAAAAATTGAAATAATAAAATTATACTCTAAAATTTAAATTCAGAAATATATATTGTGTTTTTCCAATAATACATATCATCATCTTAATCATTGTCAACCATTTATCAATCCAATACAGGATGGTCTCTCCAAGTTCAATCCATCTTCTCCAATTTCTAGCCTTTCTTCTCCACATCACCCCTGCATATATCATTGGTTTAAGCCAAACTAAATACGTTTAAAAATATCATATGAAAGGTTTCCTTAATTAAACAAATATTACCCTCAGAAAACCATTACGCAGAACAAATATTTGCATGGAAATAATGCAATGTGTTAAAATTAAAAAATCTAAAGTAAACATAATATCTAACAATATATTTTAATCTTATTTAATAAATCTAACAATTCAGTTGTGTTTTGTATTATATATTGATTCATCTTAGCTGAGTCAAATATTCACTTCTAATCTGCATCTTTTAAAGTGTCTTAATCAAACACTTCTGTAAATTTTGTATATAGTATTGTAAATTGTTTTTATATAAAAATATTATCTATTAAAATTATTTGAAGTAGTATTCAAAACATGACAAATAATTTAAAATATGCATGAGGGGGAATAAATTTAATTAATATAAAGCTTCTTTTCTCAAAGTCAATCCATTAGAAAGTCAAATGCCAACAAGTGTTCCATTTTTTAATCTGAATATAATTAACCTTTATATTAAACGATATATCTGGATACTTAAAAAAATTGATTGGTGAATAATTTGTCAAAATTACATCTTATTGATCTTAATGTTAATTTGAATAATTTGTTCAAGTTAAGTATTAAGAATCTTAAAGTTAATTGTATACTACTACTTTTCTGATATTTCATCCTATAATAATGTACTAATTAATAAAATAATACTTTTGAGATAAAGCAAAAGAATTAACTTCAACGTTATATATTATTTAATAAAAAATAAATTTTTATATATATTAAACAACCTCCATATTTCTCCATTCATTTTCAATTCATATAAATAAAAATACAATAAAAGACAAATGACCCCCAAGATGCATTTCATGCTGAACCAGCACTTATCAGTTGGTCCAGGTCACTATCTTCCATATATATATATATATATTATATTATATGAAGAGTATTTATCTATAGGAAATTGTTACATTTTTATTTACCATTGCCAAACACACTCCCTAATATATATATATATATGGGAGATAGTGATCTGGGCCAACTGATGAGTGCTGGTTCAGCACAAATTGCATCTTGGGAGTCATTTGTCTTTTATTGTATCTTTATTTATATAAATTTAAAAAGAATGGGAACTATGGAGGTTGTTTAATATATCTTTAAAGATATTACACATGGGAATGAGAAAGGTGAATAACTCCATGTGTATGTATGTTTAAAATTAAAAAAATCATATATATTAATTTTTAACTGAGGTTTAAATTTTATATATGTGCTAGAGATAATCTCTAGTTTAGAAAATGATTAGTAATAATCATTATTGTATTTATCTGAGATGGATGGTGTCAAAGTTGTGAGTGGAGTGAGTTTGACAATGATAAATAAAAATGTAAGAATTTAAAAAATAAATCTAAATATAATTATATTTGTTGAAGACTTCATTATCTGCATTTCACTCTTAAAAATAAACACAATCAATAAATTCTTAGACATTTTTTTCATTGTATCCCTCTAAATTATCACTTTTAAATATTGTTTTATATGCAGATCAATCTTTTCTTTCTGGAATCACCAAAATTTCAATAATATATAAATATTTGCTTTATTGGTATTTAAATTTACAATAATGTATCTTTCTAAAGTTTTAAATATAATTTATTATAATTTTGGAGATAAAAAAATGTTTTTTACAAATAACATTTTAAGCGTTCTTTTATTATTCTGATTTTACACAATAGTATCCTACCTTTCAGCTATACATCATTTGGATAAGTATTAAGTTGGATTTAAATAGTGCCACTTGTAGATCCAAAAGTATCAACTAATGAACTATCATACACTCTTCTAGTAATAGAAATGTAATTTATTCTATAACTAATATCTTGACTCTAAAAACAAAACACAAACTTGTATGTTTGTTCTATCACCAAAAATTTTCATGGCCTATTATTAGTTATTTGGTACATTCCCCTCTATTTCTGATAATCATGAAAATATTTATTTTGATTGCTAGTTGATACTGAAACAGCTAGATCTGCCTATCTTTCTGTTTCACCTACTATATGCTACAGTAGTATTTATTTCTGTACATATATACTCAAATCCTTGTATATTAGACTAATTTTAAAGTTAATAGTTATAGTTATATGTGTGTGCATATATTATAGCATACATTGCTAGATACACACATATGTGTAATAAATCAGTGTATTCACACACAAATGTATTTTATTTTAATAAATATAAATCTTGCTCTATGTGTAAGGAAAACCAACATATATGTAGAAAAGAATAATGTTAAGATTTAAAACATTATAGATTTCATTTATTTTAAATATTATTGTAAACTTAATATAGAAATTATAATATTTCTACGTATATAGATAAATTAAGCTTAAACGTGTTACATATAGAGTAAGATGTTTACCAAGTTTAAGATTTGTTTTTCGTAAAAATGTAGTTTAATAAAATTAATCCATCTCGCTATATTTTGACCTATTTAAAAAAGTTACGAGTAAAAATAGGTTTTAAAATAAATTTGAATAAATTAACATAGTCAAAATCGGGGGACCCACCTGTAAACAGATCGATAACTCAGCAGGAATCACCGGATTTTCTAAGAAATATAGTGAATTAAATTAGAAAAACAGATCTTAACTAAAACTGCTAAATAAGCTGTGATCAAAAAAGAGAAAGGAGGAGGTCAGTATATAAATCTTAATTCAGCCATTTTGAAGGCAGATCTCAATAGTTTAATTATAATTATAGTGAAAGTAATAAAATTGTACAATATAAAATATATGGGGTAGAAAGACATAAACTTGTTTCTGATCCCAAGAATGGTCTACCAAATGCAGACACCTGAAATAACAGCCCGGTAGCAGTAAGAACATGACGATGCCCAAGATCAAGTCATCATGCCAGACAACAGAATTTAAAGTGGTAACCGATTTCTGAAAATCTTAAATGAACATTCAAACTAAATCTCCTAATCCTGAAGCTAGCTAAAAGTACAGTAAATGGCCAATATTGTTTAAACTAAATTCTTTTAAACTTTCAAGTATTAATTTTTAAGTTAAAGTATAATTTTATTTTACTATTTAAGTTGTAAGTCTTGCCCGATTCAATTTAACCCAATTTGATTTAATCTGATTTGATATAATCTAGCTTGATTTAATTTAAACTGATTCATTTCATAATAAGTAAGCAAATAAAGCCAAATCTTAAATTTAATTTAAGTGAAATATTAGCTGTAATTTTATGTTTTTTTTAAGTTAAATCTATGCTTATATTATTTCAATTATTTATTTATGTATTTATGCTATGTTTTATTCAGAATGGAGTTTTAGTAATATTTAAATTAACTATTGAGAAATGATTAGATGTTCTCACACTTATATAATTTTGCATTTGTTAGTGTAGAAATAAAACTCCCTTCTGAAATGAGTAAAATATTTATGAATACATAATTAAACTATTATAAATGCTTAAGGATAGATTTGCTTTAAATAAACTACTTGGTTAATATTTAGCAGATGTGATGAAATACAGCATAAAGTTAGAATTTAATCTTATAATTATCCCAAAATATGCTGTAGCCCTCCTTAGATATATATAAATGCCTATATAGATATCTTAATAAATGAGATTTATTATATTTCTATAGTAGCATAATTATAAATGCTCATTTATGAACTGATTTACAGTTGTTCTATAGAAGAAAACTAATGTTTTGCATCTTAATTTTTATTATATAATGATGTAGTCTGCAGGGTGAATGTGTTCTTAGGAAGTGCATACACACCTATTAATTATTGCTGTAGTTATCTCTTGAATTGGCTTATGGTTTTAATGGCCACCCCATCTCCTTAGTTTGGACAGCTCTCTCTTCACAATGGGCTTTGGTTTTAAGGGCCAATCCATCACTCTTATTTAGGACTGGAGCATAAGGATCCAGATTTCTTTGTAAGCTGTTTGATTACCTGGACTAAAAATGTCTTTTTCACAGCAATTGGTACCATCATAAGGAACCGATTACACAGTAATGAATCCCATGAGCAAGCACACATTCGAGACCCACAGACTCAGATTATGTATTTTATAAATGCCTTGGTTTCTGAAATCTTAATACCCATCATCAGTTCATCCCACCAGAATAATTCATATTTCAGCTTTGATCTGAACTATAATCTAATTTTTTAAGTCCTTAATCTATATAGAGAAGTGTATTACTTGTTAAGTTTAGGCTATAATTGTAATTAATGATAATCACTTCTGCAAATTAACTAAAACAAATCTAATTCTCATTAGCATAGCATAAATAAGGCATAGATAATCATGAGAGAAAATTGAAATCAATTCCTAATCATGTAATAATAAAACTCATGAAAACTAAATAACTTGTAACCTACAAAATCATCATCACCTGCAAGTGAGCTAAAATATCAAATATTTGAGATAATAGCTTGTAACCTATAAAATCATCACCTGTGAGTGAGATAAAATTCCAAATGTTTGAATTAATAGTCTGTAAACCTATAAAATCACCATCACCTGTGAGTGAGGCTAATTTCATGCATTTTAATTGTTTCTTTTATTTTATTCCTTAAATTTGGCTTATATTAAATTTATTTAAAATATAACTTTGCTTAGTGTCTCATTTTGCTCTTTATTCGTTAGTTAATTATCGACTATTATTTGGTTATTTATGAATCACAATCCAAATTTATTGATATCTGTTGGTTGGGTCATGTCTATATAGCTATACTAAGTGAATATGTCAGTCTTAAGTCATAGTCTTGTGTTCCACTGATGCGTTACTGCGCTGGCACATGAATTAAAAAAATACTTGTAGCCTCATATATGTCATCCATAGAGTGGTAAATCTTTGAGTGGTGGTAAAGTAACTGGGGTGAGATTAGATTCAGGGTCTCAACAACCTCATTTCGATCAGTCTTGGGATGGTTTACTAAAACTCTGGATTTTGTTGCGCAAATGAACAAATATGACCATTACAATACTCTACTATTCAGTTACTGTAAAAGAATTTTCATTGCAATTATAAAAAATCTAATAAAAAAATAAATAGCCTTGGCAGCACTGATTATATATTTACATAAATAAAAGGTACATAGAAATAAAAAGTTGGAAATAAATGTAGTATTGTCAAATAATTTAATTCTTTGTAGGTTATATAAAATGTTAGATTATAAATCAGAAATAATAATTTATAACCACTACATTCACCTGTATGTAGAAGAGTTCTACTTGACAAATCTTACTATAAACATTATTTTCAAGATTAAAAAATATCA
Source organism: Epiperipatus broadwayi (assembly GCA_028023455.1). Taxonomy (NCBI): domain Eukaryota; kingdom Metazoa; phylum Onychophora; class Udeonychophora; order Euonychophora; family Peripatidae; genus Epiperipatus; species Epiperipatus broadwayi. Next base: position 298,587 of record JAQFVV010006643.1, read on the forward strand.
ATCCTAACATATAAATCCAGATGATTTGCATTAAATTACTTTAAATATTTTGACATCAAAGTCTTTATCAGCATTAATCTCTAGAAATTTAATTATTTCTTAAAGATAATCATGGTTAATATTTCTTACCCATTTCATGGTGTTGATTTTCTATACTATGGTTAGTGTTCAGAAAGCTATATTTTATTTAAGGAAATCAAAATGATACAAAATATAGTGGTGGAATAGATTTTCAAACTATGTTTGATTCTTGTAAATGTTACTATCTCAAAATGCATTAAACTAATTTTTCACAAGACTTTTACATAGTTTGTTAAAATTATTTATTTAAGTAGCTCATTTTCCAATATTATTCAGATTATAAACAAAATATTTTCCAAAGATTACTATGTCAACTTTGGTACTTATAACCCATGTTGATCCAAGAATTGTATAAAGATAAATGATCACAGAAAGATGTAAATGAACTGAGAAAGTCATGTGACGTTGTTGTTGCTATGTAGATCCACTTATTCAAAATATTGGGACCAATAAATTTTATGCTCCACATTTAGACATATTTGTATAGGTAATTTCATTTATTAATAACATTTTAGTGTGTTTTACAGAATGTCTAATATGCCTAAAAACATGGATGCAACTCAATAAAATTTTCTGTGGAAAATTGCCACTGATAAACCAATACACTATTTTCAAACTAGATTCTGCATGTGTTTTGGATATCATGATTAATATTTCAAATACAAAATAAGATGTTTTTGAATCATTTAACAACTGACAAACTATATGCTAAAATAAATCTTATTATATAGATCAAGTTATGAGGATATCACCATCAATGCTTTCATAACAACTGACTTAGATGAATCACTGTTGGCATATAAATACATAATTAATATTTTTTTTTAAAAATCTGTGTTTTTTAATAAAAACATACATGCAAAACTTTTCATTGTCTCAAACTATTTGCTTTTATAATCACTGTATATAATTTCTATTAAGCTAATATTGTCACATATGATCAATAAATTCAGTTTTTATATGCAAGTTAAACTTATATCAGTGGACAAAGCATAGCATACCTACATTTATGAGATTATTTTAACCTCAAAAATCTATTAAAAAGTTCATCTAGAATTGTAAAGAAAATCAAATGCAATCAACAGTTTAAAACTAGTCGGTCAAAAGGCAATTAATTTATTTTGAATGTTTTGTGTGTGGCAGTTGCATATAAAGTTTTTTTTAGTTTTTAGAATGTTATTCCCACCAATGTATACTTAATAATTAAGTTTAAATTTGCATTAACATTATTTGCCTACTCTGCCAAACAGAACTAGAACTTCTATCATTTATTTAAATTCCACACCTATTTTCAAAAACAAAATAAATTCTGTATGACTAATATCTATTCAAATTTTAAACCTTATGGTGCATTGTTGACATTATACATCATTAGAACTATATATATTACCCAATATATTTTAATATACTATAATGACATTAAAAGATGGAGAAAGACTTAATCTGTATGTGAATGGAATGAGATTTTTACCCTCTATAATCAGCAACCAAATCTGAACATCACAATGCTTTCAGGATCTGTAAAATTGGATAGAAAATAAAATCATTATGTAAAAACTTTTTGTTTTTTTATCAATACCTTTTTTATCTTAACTTCACCATATTGCAATCACCCACCACCATAAAATCTCAATCCAATATCTCTCAATTTGCATGCATTTCACAAAGAACATTTACCCTTTTGGATAAGTGCACAGTATCAAACATTGAATCTTCATGTCCAAATGGACAGTTTGATAACTTTTATTACACCACTCTCACACAATATAAGAATTGTTTTGTACTTATCATAATGAAGTCAATCTCTATTCTTGATTAAGAGTAGTGTAATGAAAGGTTTAAGCTGTCAATATAAGTAGCCATTAACGTGTTTGTTTTTTTAAGCATATTTGAAGAATGAAGATTTGCTAGAGAAATGCATGTTTAATAGAAAATGGATTGAGTTTTTTTACTGATAGATGAGTGAATATGATGAGTTGAAATTAGAAGGGCACTGACAAAAATCAAAAACGTGAAAATACATATCAATAGTGTAATGCCTGGTTACACTTCCGCAAGGTATTAAAAGTGGATAAAAATCACTCATCTTGTGTGAGAGTAGGTGATGTAAAGTATTGAGTCAATAACATAGGTGTTGAAATTAAGGTATTTGATTCATCTAGATTGTATGAAGAGTTAAAGTTGTTTGTGAAATGCATGCAAAGTGGGAGAAAATAGTCGAGGATTCTGCTCTGGTGGATCTTTGCTATATGGTGGAGTTCGGGTGAGAGAAAAATTGGTAAAAAACCAAAAATTTGAAAATTAGGTAATGTATATAAAAAAATTCACCATTTCATTACGAATCCAAATTATCATATAAGTAATTTAACAACCCGATCTTTATGTATTCTAGAATAATATTTGCCCCATTTCTGAAAACACTCTCAATAGTAATATAAGGAAACTAATTTAATGGCAATCTTCCAAAATATTTATTTTAAAGTTTGTTGCTGTCAAGCGTTGTTAGCCGAGAGGTGATTGCAGCACGCCTTACAAGCAAGTAGTTGGTTGCAGACGGTTATGGGTTCGCGTCCCGACCGATGCTATGACATACGAAAAAAAAAAGTTTGTTGCTATGAAGTTTTCAATCATAAACTTTTTTTAAACTTATAAATGCTATCTTTATAATAGTGTGTTATTAAAGTTTATTCTAAGTCAAGTCTTCCATAAGGCTCAAAATCAAAAATAATTACGGGAAGAAAAATCATTCAAAAACTTTCACACCTTTAATTATTACAAATTATTACGTGCTTAGATAATTGGAATTTTTTATACTTCATTTGATTCTTAATTAATAATCAAAAAGCTGCAAAATAATTTTAAACGTCATCAATATGTAAAAATCATTCTTTTATAAATATTCTTGAATATAATTGTATAATAATAATTTCACTTAACATACTTGCAGACACAAAATAAAATCAATTCAAAGAACTAAAAAAATTCAAAAGTTGAAATTATTTCCTTTCCCTGACAAGCAAAATCTTACATTTATCACATAATTAACTATTTTTGAAGGTAAAGTATACTAATATATAATTATTTTTTTTGATCAGTCAAGATATTTTTAACAAATGATATATATCTACTTTACCGGAAATAATTTATAATAATTTCAAGTATGATTTAAATTCTAGATGTCCTTCAAGATGATACCCGAATACATAAAATATTTTGTATGAATCATTAGTCTTCAAATATGTCATTAGTAAATTTTAGTTGATTTTGTAAAGATGAATTTAATAATGGTAATAGTTATTTAAAAATTAAACAAGGGTAAATAAATATGTAATTATATCTTTCCAGAGACGCTTTAGTTGAATTAATCAATCTGATCGGCATCTTATTTTAAATAACATTTATTTTTTTAATTAGGTTTTTTTTTTCTAATTATCTTATTAACTATCTATCAATAATATGCACTTCTCATATATAAATATGCAAATGTATTCTAAGTTACAAATGATCCGATAGACTTTATGATGTAGCATTAAATAGTGAGATATTATATAGAAGATGACAGACAATCATTAATGATAATAAAAAAAAATTAACATATTATTGAGCTATCTCAAGGTTTGCAAAAGTTAACACTTTTACATTTTATTATTATAATTATGCACTTCAAACTCCTGCCACTCTTTTTAAAGAAAGGATCTATCATCGGAACACTCAAAATTTTATCCACCACATACATGTAGATAATTCTCTGCTTACATATATTCCATATATGTATATTCATATTTACACAATAATCAAACCTCTGACTTACCAAAAAACAAAAATTGCTAAAAACCTATAGAATAAGATAGACCAAAGAAGTGTATTTATGTAATAAATAAAATATTATAGAAATGAGTACGACTTTTGTTTACTCACACATTTGTATTTAATGTTTATTCTTAGGAATACTTTTTTAATTGTTAATTAGCATTAGATTAGGATATGATTAACATACATACATTATGGAAATCATAACATCCCAAAACAACCTTTATATTCGGTTACATGCTATAAGATTATACTGCATTTTCACACTCAATAACATTATTAAAAACAGCTCATTGTTGATTTGTTGATATTATCATCATTATTGTTGGTAAATTATCATCAAATCTTTCTGATTATTTTTTTAAAAAAATCTTTCTGATTAGATAAATGGCATTCAGTTTATTCATATATTTTTACATGATATACATAGATATGAGGGTGTATTCTAAAAAATCTGGAATTTTGTAATAAAAAATTGTACATTTATTTTTAGGTGTTACAAACTGAATCTCCTACAAAGTATATTTGATGCAATGCACTGGTCTAAACATGTTTTCCATTTTTCAAAGATGTTCAAAAACACTTGCATATTGGTGTCTTTCACTTCATCTTTATTTATCTCTTCCATGTTTGCAAAATGTTTTTGAGACATTTATTCATTTGATATGGTGGAGGGGGGTGAGATAAAATGAAATCACATGGAGCAAAATCAGTTGAATATAGTGAATAGATAAGCTGGCAAATACTTTTTTTATAAATGTGTTTCACACTGTTGTATTAAAGTTACCACTCCTTACTTTGCCACAAATTAAGAACATTTTCATTTCACCACATTATGCAAACATTTCGGAATTTGTAAACAAAATGCCTGACTATTATAAATAAATTTTTGGTGAAAACTGTTGTTTGCATTTTAAAAAATCAGTCTCATCTTGACATTGGACTCCATTTGGCAATGCATTTTTGGGACAGAGAGAATGCAAACATATAAAGTTATTGCTCATTTTCTATCACAGATAATTAGGAAAAATAATTTCCATGTGAACAAAAAGATAGAACTATTATTATGTTGCATCTATGCAGAAGCAATTAAAATTGAAAAAGAAAATTATTAAGTTTTAATAAACAAGATAAAAATTTCAGCAAACTAAAATTCTGATTAGAGATAAGATTACTAAAATCTGATATCCAATAAAGTTTAATGCATAGGTTTGGTGAATGCCCAAAAAATGCAGTCCCTGGTGGTAAACATATTTTTGTCAGGTTTTAAATTTATTAAAATGTGCAATTAAAATTCTATCAATGGTCAACTCAGAATAAAAACTATATGTGTAAATAGACAACATATGTATTAATATTTTTTATTGCAATTTTATCCTGCCATCAAGAAAATTCAGCTGGTGTCATACTTAACTATCAGAATCAAGTTGAAGTGAGATGCTGTCTACAAACTTGTATTATTAATTATGAGTTTAATAACTCCTAAGTTCCATATTCCATCTGGTTGATAAATGAATTTCACTCTATTTGTGCTCCTTTGCTCAACATTTAAAGTGTATTTAAGCCATATCCTGAGGGAGGGTGATGTACTACTCCCTTTGATTACAAATAAAAATGTTTGTTCAGTATTTCTATATATCTAATATATACAGTCTGCACGATTATAAGCATCAGAGCTAGCATGACTGGATGGATTCATTCTATTCTTGATTCTTTGTTCAACATTTAGAGTGTGTTTGGGGAAAGTTGATGTACTCCATTTGTTTACAAAGAGTAAAATGTTTGTTTGGTATATCTAATATATACAGTCTGCAAACTACATAATAAAATATGAAAAGATGCATGTTGAGATTAATAAGAAAAATAAAATAAATAGGTGAGATAAAAAAACAGGTACCATTGATATTAATGATAAATAGACCTGCAAGGTTTTCTATAATGGTAGAGTGGCAAATTCTGGGGCTCAAGGTCCACAGGATATAATCCAATTCTTTCACTTCTGGGGTTTAAATTTCTTAAGAAATTCCAAGCAATAGAATATTTATTTTATTTTTTAGTAAAAAAAAATTAGAGATTCAAATAAACGGAGCTTCTTTTATAATGTGATAAATCAGTGAACAATTAAAGTTTAAAAGTGGATTTTCAAAGATTTGTAAAAAAATTAAAAAAAATACTGCATGTGGGATAAATGGAAAAGCCAATAAACTTCACATGATCCCCATTTCTTATACTTGCTGATAACTGTAATTATAACAGACCAAACTCTCTCAACATATCGCCACTCAGTGCAAGCCAGAGTAATCAATGTATGTAAGAAGTTTTGTGCATAAAATCCCCATCTAGTGCCTATTCATCTAATATTCCCAGACTAGTTTCTGGTTTCTGGCCTTCATCAGTAATGAGTCTTGAATCGGAGAACACTGGCATCCATTGATTACTCTGGCTTGTATTGAGTGGCAATACATATAGAGGGTGTTGCTTGTTTACTATAAGCAAACATAAAAATAGCGATCATGTGATGTTTATTAGCTTGAAACTAATCCTGCCTAATAGGATAGTGGTGGCTATGGTTATTAAAAAACCAAAGACACCAAAATGTATGGGTACTGAACTGTGTTCAGATCTATATGACTATATAAGCTAATGAGCTTGGATTGAAAATATTATAGAGTTTTTAATTTAAGACTCATAGGTTTGTAGTTAAGTAGAGGTAAAAGGTGGCTGCAGGAGGGCTGCATTAAATCCTAAGATCTAGGTGCAGTGCTCTCAGATCCAAGGCTCCTCATTGACAAAGGCCACAAGCCAGAAACTAGTCTGGGGATATTGGATGAGGAGGCACTAGATGGAGATTTTATGCACAAGCCTTCTGACATCCATTTATTACTCTGGCTTGCACGGAGTGGTACTACATATAGAGAGTTTTGCCTGTTTTAATAAATGGAAAAGATAAGGAAATTTTCAAGAGTATTGTGAGAAAAGAAATAGTGAATGAGAAAAAGTGAATTAAACTTGAACTTTATCTTTTAGTGTATTGTTAATGTATAAAAATTACAGAAATAATAGTACCTAATGTAGGTGTGGGTAAATGTATGAATAAAATTTTGGAGTTATTCTATATGTGCATCATATCTTATCATTGATATATATATATACAAATCAATATATATATCAAAATACAGTACATTTTTATATAAATTATATGCTTTTAGAACTTTCGACTATACACTTTGTAGTCTTTATCAACTATATAACGTTGAATAATCAAAACGAGACAACCCTTAACAATACCCATAGTTCAATTCAGATTTCCCACAATTCTGTTATCAAATGTTAAGATAACAGAAATGTGGGAAATCTGAATTGAACTATGGGTATTGTTAAGGGTTGTCTCGTTTTGATTATTCAACATTACATAGTTGATAAAGATACAAAGTGTATAGTCGAAAGTACTTCTAAAAGAATATAATTTATATAAGTTGTACTGCATTTTGATATATATATATTGATTTGTATATTACATATATTGTGAAACGAATACAGATATCAAACTTTATTTATTACACACACACACACATATATATATATATATATATATTGTGCCAGGCATTATCAAATGGCCTTGCACAAAATCTGCTGTAAAGAATATTACAGCAGATACATATATAGATTTGTACATATTAGGCACAACAAATATATAAATGTGCTATATTAATAATGGAAGTTGGATCTGAGCATTAAGATACCCACACACACCAATTTAAATAATATGAAATTGACATAGAAAATATTGTAAAGTAAACTCATGTATTTTTTTGTTTTATATTTCTCTTTTGTATATGTTTTATGATATGTTATTTTATGTATTTGGCTTTTCTCTGAAAAATTCAAATAGAGAAAAGCAATTGTTCCAATATAATTGTACATAATTTTTTTTAATTACTTTTCTAAGAACTAATTTTATTCTGTAAACTAAAAATGTTAATTGCTTTTGCAAAAATCTGATCAAAAGCAAAATGTTTGATAATGCTATAATTAAACTGTTATCTTTTCAAAAATTCTTTTGAATTGATTTTGTAAGCAAGTGTCTGGGTTATTCAAGATGGAAACCATTATATCAAACTTAAAATGTAGAATTTAATCGGAGAAATTGTAAGGAATGTTATAATCTAAATGATAAGATAAATTGAAAGGATTGGCTGATTACGTCTCAGAGGGCTAGTGGGATTGATATAGTTTAGTCAGTGCTGTGAGATTCATTTTTGTTTTGGCATTCAAGTCATTCACTAGAGATTTTTAACCATCTAGCAACTTAGATATAAATTTATGGACTAGACCACTGCTGACATTTTCTAAAAAATCCATTATATAGTTCTTTTCAGAAGTCTTGATTTCTTAAGAATTTAACAAACTAGTCAAGATAGAAAATGAACATTTGATAAAAATTATTATCATATACAAACAGGAGAAAATATGAAGCAATCTACCAGTGAGTCCAGTAAAATGACCGTGGGGTAGACAACCAGCCAGCGCACTGCCCTTTCTCTGTCCCAAGCTGCCAAGATGTGACCACACCAGTTCCAGCCGCCCACGATGATGACAAACCCGCCTTGCTAAATAGATGAAATCCTCACTACACAGCCAGCTGACTTGAAGCCCACTCAGAGCCCAGAGGAGAAGAATGAAGACGCAGACATAAGTTTATTTTAATATGTTTTATTAATATTGAGATAATTAACTTTGATATTTCCGATTAAATATATTATTATTTCTTTATTATTATTATTATTAATCATTTAAAAAAAGAGAGAGTTGTCTCTCGCATATGTATATTGAATTTACAGTTATTACGGGCATAAATGATAAAGCTTTTACTTAAATCTTTTAAGTCAATTTTTCTATTTCAAATTCTAGTATTTTCAACAAAGGTTGCAATGAGATTATTTTTTTTTTGTTGCTATTCATTTTGCTCTTGTTGTTATTCCTGAAATTCATCATATATAAATATGCATGTATATATATGCGTACATACGCTTATAATATTCGGTAAATACAATATCTCATGCTGAATATCTAAAATTGTATTTAACCGTATATCCTTTTTAAGTTATTTTTTTTGTCACTGCTGCACCTCACGATGCGTGTAAGAAGGGATTGATCTATTATAGATTCCCTGTAAGCAAGTACTCTAATAACATTACATTTAAATAATAGTAAGTGTATAATTGCGCTGCACGTATATACATGTATAGGAATTTATCTATAGCAAAAGGGAAATAGATACAGTACCTTATGGTGAGTACAATATAGTATCTGAGTCAATGCAACCTATAGACTTGTTGAAAATATGAAATTAGTGAAATATCTCATAGTGCAAAAATATATATGCATAGTTGTTTTTTTTATTATTATATTTGCCATCAATAAAAAGATTTTAAAGTCATCAGTAAAAGCATATGCCTGTATGACCGAAAATCTCATATCTGTATATCAAATCATACAAAGTAAAATTTATTTCTATTTGGGTAAAAGGAGCTCGGACCACTTCCATTACTTATAAACCTTGTAAATAGCTTTAGGGATTTATTATTTTATTATATAAATTGTATTTTATCGATTTCAATGCCTCGTATATATTGTGCCATTACAATTTAATCATTAGCTAAATTTATAGTAATGTGCATGTAAGAAAATATAAAACAAAATCATCATCACATTTTTATATAACCATAAAAGAAGCTGTAGGGCATCCAAGTTCAAACCCTACAAGGTCCAGTTCTAAAAGCTTTAGATAGAAAGAGAGTGGGACAACAATTATATGCTTTACTTGTTTGTGTGTTAATAAATCTCAAAAAGAGCAGCACACACATTTAATATTTAAATTTTCTGTTAAAAAGCAAAGTTATAATGCATATGTATAGGCAGTGTATGTGTAAGCTATTTAATTGTTTTATATTTCAACTATTCAACATTTTAACTTTCTTTAAAACTAACCTATGTTTGATCAATTCTAATATCTTATTCTATGCTTCTATTTTGCTTTTCTATAATTGTAATTGGGATTTAAAAGTTACAGATTTAATTAAATAATAGGGTTATAATTACTAAGCTAGCAATTATATTATTTAATGTTAGTTTATGAATGATTTGAAATAATGAAGTATGTGTGTACATTACATACAGAAATTTGCATTTATTAAATATTGAAAGAAAAGGAAGGGTTAAATCTGTCAAATTATTTTTTTTTGTACAATTTTATGTTAAAAGAGGAAATCTGTTGAATCAGATATCTATTTTTGTAGCAATTTTGTTTTTGTAAATGATTGTTTGTCACTTTGGGAGCTTAATCTGGGTGGGAACTCTAATTTTGAAATTGTCTTATCTTAAGATCTAAAGAAGGAAGCTCAAAAATTTGAAATGTTACCTAGGTGTAAGAAAAAAAAGGATTAAGTCTATTTTTTTTAAACAAAAGTGTCTGGAAAAAGGATTAAACTTTTCAGTTGAAAAATAATTTAGTTGAAAATAAATTAGAGATCTAATTAAAATGAATTTGTCCAAAAATAGCAAGTGACGCTATCTCTGATTGGTTAAGTTAGCTAAAAAATTGGATATAAAAAGGTGTCTGGAAAAATCAGTTGAATAATTATTATTGTGATTATGATTCAGATTATTAGACTATTAAATTGAATGTTGAAAATATAAGAAATGACTGGCTAGAAAAATTATATGTATGTCCCATCTTTGCCGGACCATCTGGGGAAGCTGCACATCATATAGGAAAGAAAAGATGTTTTGTCTAAAATAATATTCTACACCTTTCAACTGACCAGAGAAATAAGATGTTCTTAATAGAAGGAAGAAAGCATTCACCTGCATTCGATGAAAGATGAATTAATCTACCGATAAATATTAATCATCAAGTCCAATTAATTGTTCCAGCAACTGATTTTAAACTCAGGGAAATTTATAACGTGAAAACAACTGCTGTATTTCATTCACTAAAAGAATAATGCTTGACAGGAAGAGAAGAAAAATTGATGTAATGATTTCCAAATTATCCACTAAAGCAAATAACCTCAATAGGATCCTCATCATCAAATAATTATATACTTCAAGAAAGTGATTGTTCCAAAGAACACGGAAATTGTTGCTGCCAAGTATAGACAGTATACAAGACAAGTGAACCCTTGGATCGGTAATATGACTTTTATATCTATTTTCTTTATGCAATCAGAGTATTAATAAAAATTTAGTAATAAAGTGACATATTTTATTTAAAGAACTTTTAAAGACAATTCAGATCGATGGAAACCAAGAATGTCTTAATAATAATAGCTTTGAACTACATAAATGATTTTGAATGTATCAAAATTTATTTGTTTATTAATTTTACAGTTATGAAATATTAATGTGTAATATAATTTTTTTTATGGTATTATGATTTTAGTTTTAACTAATATATTATTATTATTTTGGGGATAAAACATGCACATACATAGTAATATTTTATATGTGTATAATTGTGAGTGAATGTGAAATAATAGGGGGTGTTAAAATATTAAATTATTTTGTCTTGAGAAAGTATAGATTTCAGCGCTTAGAAGGGAGGGGGAGATAATGATTTAAAACTCTTTTCTAAGAACTTGATTTTTCTAATTTCTATTAACATTTTTTTTTAACATTCTACTTACATGTTAGATTTATAAAGTATGTGTGCTAATGAGCGGATAATTTTTTTTTTCTTGAAATACTTTTCTCATGGAGTGAAAATCATGGTCAATGTGACATCCAACTTAATACAATATACATTTGAAGGGAAAAGGGGAAGAACTTGAAATTAATCTGAGGATTGTTATATAATCAATTATTATCATTATTATTATTCATGTCAATTTTCATGAGGATTGTTATATAATCAATTATTATCATTATTATTATTCATGTCAATTTTCATGTATGTCTAGAAAATTTTATGTATATGTTAGAAGTGCAGTAATAAATATTAGTTTGTTTTATTAAACGAGGCGTATATATTTCATTAAGTGTAGTCTTTGTTAAGTGTGATCATTCATCATCATCAGTGGTTGAATATCAGTTATTTAAGATATAAGTAAATATGCTAAAATTAAGCAATAATTATGAATTTCTTTATAAAAATTAGTTTTATGTTTAGGCTTAGTCCTAGAGCTGTAGTTGAAACCCTTGTCATTATCATTATTATTATCATCATCATCATCGTCATCAACGTTTTAATTAATGAGCTGTTTAACTGTTTAAAGGCCATAAATAAATATTGATTTTATAATATTTAGTGATTTCTTAGTATTATTATAACCACATCCCGTCATCTATTTCATGCAAGGATGAGTGAATTGCCATCCTAAATTAGTTATATATAATCTGAGCTAGTAAACTTATAAAAATATTGAAACACATTTGTTATGTTAAGATCTGAGAAATGATTTATGTCTAATGAACTCCACTGTGGTTTAAAGATGTTTTACTTTTACCTAAATATTAGTGCGTATAGTGATATGGCTCAAAAAGCAAAATCTCCCATTTTTATTAGAAATAAAGTACCAAAAAGGGGATTCAAACCCGGTACATGTGAAAGGTTATTAGATATAACTGTGTCTAGATTCAGATAATCTAGTGGCGCCCTGCTAGACCATATTCACTTAGTATTTGTTTAAACATGCACTTAACATCAAACCAAGAAATGAAAGTGGATAAGATCTACTGTCTGTATACCTGAGTTATATTTTATTGAATTACTAGTGTACTCACCTCACGTGATTTCATATACCTGAGTTATAATACTTGTTATTAATAATTTGCTTATAATTATTGATAGTGGGATATCTTGAGAAATCCAATGTTATTTTAAATATTATGATCTTCTATATATTGTCATCTTTAATTTTGTTACAATGGACGCCCAACTGGGGCTTGATATTTTACCATATACCTGAAAAAGGGAGTCTATAGAATGATAGGAGATGTGTGGTTAAAAAAAAGAAATTTTTTTAGTAAAATTTTTTTTTCAGTAAAAAAATTTTTTTTTTGTCTTACAAAATTTTCTTGGCCAAACAGTCTTATTTTAGATTTGTATATGATGATGTTTAATATGATTTAATTTTTCATTGATGATGATAAAATGGGTACAGCCATAAAACAGCTTAGTTTTTTTTTTTTATCAATTTTGAAAATAGAGATGAATATCACAACTTAAGACAAAGGTGAAATAAATAATAGAATTTTTTTTTGTGGAACATTAAAATGATTTATTGCCAGATAGGATAGGCATAGTAATAGTGATGAATTATGGAATAGTAGTCTCATGTGTGTTTGGGGAGTTCATTTTGTAAAAAGTCTATGATTTTAGAGGTTTGATTGGATGGTTGATCGTTGGAGTTTGGTTGGTTAGATTGCAGTTTTGATGATGAGTGGAGAGTTTTGTCATTGCCTTGAGAATGCTGTGTATTTCATGTAACTTATGAATGATCAAACCCATTCACTGCTCCAACCCAATTTATAAGTTATCTTTATTTTATCATGAAGCAGTTAACAGCAGTCCTGCCATGATACCAGCCTATAAGTCTCCAAGAGAGAGAGCACGGCATAGTTTTCCAATCAAGTTTATATGTTATTCTTATTTTATCATGAAGCAGTTAACAGTAGTCCTGCCATGATATCAGCCTATAAGTCTCCAAGAGAGAGAGCAAGGCTTAGTTTTCTGTAGTCCTTAATAAGCAGGGCATTCTTTGATACTAGCCACATAAGACTCCAAGAGAGAGAGCAAGGCATAGTTTATCTATTTTAGCCCCTAAGACTTAATACTTCTTTTATTGCAACAGAGTTTGCATCATTCAATCAAGGGTTGTGGTAGTTAATAGTGACCGAATTGGGATGATCTTCTGAGTGCTCATGATACATTGTGTGATTATAGTGCTGTGACTGAATTCTTTTATTTATCTCAAGATTGTGAACTGCTAGTCATTCTGTGGACTGTCAATATCTGTCGGATTTCTGGGAGAATGGATGAATGTATAATTTGGGCTATTACAGACAGACATGCACTATATAGATTATTGTTGTGTAGTTCATTAAATAAGGATATTAAAATATTTTTTTTTGTATTTGTAATGCATAATAAGGTGAAAAGCAAATCAGTCAGTTGGTCAGAATAGGTGTCAGACAGGGAGAAGATGTGTGGATTTTTGATGGTCAGGGAAGCACAGATGGGATATATATAGTTTTATAACATGAGTGAACTAAATTATAGTATGGAAGAGGTTATGGAAGAGGAAGGTGCCCCAATACCAGGAATCAGTGATCGTTTTCATACTGAAGAAGAGGATGGGGAGGTTTTCTTAAAACAAACACAAGAGGAAAGAGAGGAAGTAGAGGAAGATGCCTTTAATGTTAGTAGCAATAATACGGCCTCAAGTGTGGAAGTAGATGAGGAGCCAGAAGTTGGCCAGATTCAGATAGAAAATAAAGAACGATTAGACATGGAATTAATGATGATGCAGATGTTCCAAAGTATAAAAAGTTTAAGAGAAGATAGTAAGCAAAGTATAATAAGTTTAAGAGAAGATATAAGAGAAGATAGTAAGCAAAATATAAAAAGTCTAAGAGAAGATAGTAAGGAAAATATGGTAAATCTAGAACAAAAGATAGAGAAAAATAATAAAAGTATGATAAATCTAGAACAAAAGATGGAGAAAAGTATAGAGAGTCTAAGAGAAGATAGTAAGCAAGGGATAGAAAGTTTGAGAGAAGATCTCAAAGCCCAGATAGATAACTCTAGTGAAAATAACAGCTGGATGATCATGGCTTTGGAAACTAGGATTGAAAAATCCAACATAGAGTGTAAAAATAGATTTGCATCCTTAGAGGAGAGGATAGAAGGAGTGTGTAGATCTATGGAAGTCACCAAACAGGAGGGCTGTCAGGGACTACAGTCATTAAAGGCTCAAGTGGAGCAGTCTATTGAAGAAAATAAGAAAGAGATTGAGTTAGTTAGGAATGAGGTCCATGGGTTGGTCTCCCAATCCATATCAGAATGCATAGAAAAGAATGCTGAAATAACTTCTGCAGGAATTAGTATCAGATTAGAGGAGGTGATAGCCAAAGTGGACTCATATAAGGAAGCCACTTTGGGCTGTGTAGATCAGGCCCTCACTATGAAAAATAAGTTTAGTGGCTTAGAAAAGGAAATACGAGAAGTTAAGGGAAGCATGGCCAATGAGTGTGTACAGATGGACCAAAATCTTAGGAAAGAATTGGGGAAACAAATGGATAGCTTTAGGGAGGAGATAGTGAAAAGGGACAAGTCAAGTTCTTTAGAAGAGGGACCCAGAATGAATCAACATGAATTGGGTGTTATGTTGGAAAAGGTTGAGGAGAACCAGAAGGCCTATGTTATGGAATACATGAACCCCAAGATGGATGATCTCTACCAGAAAATAGGGGAATTAAAAGATCGTATTAATGTAGGGCTGCAGGATCAGTCAAACCTAAATTCAGGGCAGAACGATGGTAGCATCAGTCCAGATGACTGTAGGGATAGCTCAGAACAGAGTCAGTCAGAGAAAAGGATGCCTACTTTAGTTAAAAATCCACAAGGTGAAAAAGAAGTAGAAAGGCCGATAGTAGCCATAATACCAAATCTCCCAGTAAAGAAAGTACATGAGGAGATGGCCAGAGAGCCGATTGGGGTAGATCATAAAGTGAAAAGAAGGAAAAGAGAGTGGGAGGAAAAAGTCCATACACCAGATAAGGTGATTGAGTTAAGAGAGGCAACAGGGGAGATGAAACCAGATATTTTAGAAAGAGAACAAAAGTTTCAACAGTCTGTAGTTCTC
The DNA here is from genome assembly GCA_028023455.1 of Epiperipatus broadwayi. NCBI lineage: Eukaryota > Metazoa > Onychophora > Udeonychophora > Euonychophora > Peripatidae > Epiperipatus > Epiperipatus broadwayi. The sequence goes on from JAQFVV010006643.1 coordinate 314,345, forward strand.
AATCTAGTAACAAACCAGCATGTGTGGTTTCAAAAATCTGTCTTCTTAAATAGATTGGAGATACCTTATATATGGTATAGAGAATCTATCTCTCTGAAAAATTTAAATGCTATGAAAGAGTTAAAAGCAGATTATATCTGGTACAGAGAGTCAATCTCTCTGAAGAGTTTAAATGTCCATTATATATGGTACAAAGAATCTATCGCTCTGAAAAATGTAAATGTCCAAATCTCTCTGAAAAATTTAAATACTATGAAAAAGTTAAAAATAAATTATGTCTGGTACAAAGAGTCAACCTTTCTAGAAAATTTAAAAATAAATTGTATATGGCCCAGAGAATCAACCTCTCTGGAAGATTTAAGGATGAATGATATCTGGTATAGAAAGTCAATCTCTCTGGAAAACTTCAAAGTGCCTTATATATGGTACAGGGAGTCAATCTTTCTGGAAAGTTTAAAAATAAAGTATGTATGGTATAGAGAGTCAATCTCTCTGAAAAACTTCAAGGCATATTACATAGGGTACCAAGAGTCCATATTTCTAAATGGAGTTTGTAATAGGAGGTTATATAAAATAAATCCTCCGGATATGTTTTATAAATACCCAGTCAAGATGAAAAATGGAAATATTAAAAATGGACTGGATGTACATGTGCAATTTTATGCAGACCGCAATATGATTTGAAAAGAAAAAGCCATTCCAAATTACCAAGAAAATAGGAGAGAATGCCTTTATGCTTGCTGCTCTTGATGGGAATAAGGGAACCTATAATGCTAGGAGTTTGATCCCTTATACTTCAGCAGAGTAGCTTGGCAAAGATCTCCAAATAAATTACTTTTAAGTTTTCTAATGAAAAATATATTTACCAGTAGTTAAATTTTTTTTTTATATATATTATTAGTGTGTTTATTATTATTAGTGTATTTTATTAATTAGGATTTTCTTTATTAAATATAGTTAAAACAAAAGTGCTGATGATTTTATCCGAAGGGGGGGAAAGTTGTGCCATTACAATTTAGTCACTAGCTAAATTTATAGTAATGTGCATGTAAGAAAATGTAAAACAAAATCATCATCACATTTTTATATAACCATAAAAGAAGCTGTAGGGCATCCAAGTTCAAACCCTACCAGATCAAAATCTAAAAGCTTTAGACAGAAAGAGAGTGGGACAGCAATTATATGCTTTACTTGTTTGTGTGTTAATAAATCTCAAAAAGAGCAGCACACACATTTAATATTTAAATTTTCTGTTAAAAAGCAAAGTTATAACGCATACGTATAGGCAGTGTATGTGTAAGCTATTTAATTGTTTTATATTTCAAATATTCAACATTTTAACTTTCTTTAAAACTAACCTATGCTTGATCAATTCTAATATCTTATTCTATGCTTCTATTTTGCTTTTCTATAATTGTAATTGGGATTTAAAAGTTACAGATTTAATTAAATAATAGGGTTATAATTACTAAGCTAGCAATTATATTATTTAATGTTAGTTTATGAATGATTTGAAATAATGAAGTATGTGTGTACATTACATACAGAAATTTACATTTATTAAATATTGAAAGAAAAGGAAGGGTTAAATCTGTCAAATTATTTTTTTGTACAATTTTATGTTAAAAGAGGAAATCTGTTGAATCAGATATCTATTTTTGTAGCAATTTTGTTTTTGTAAATGATTGTTTGTCACTTTGGGAGCTTAATCTGGGTGGGAACTCTAATTTTGAAATTGTCTTATCTTAAGATCTAAAGAAGGAAGCTCAAAAATTTGAAATGTTACCTAGGTGTAAGAAAAAAAAGGATTAAGTCTATTTTTTTTAAAAAACAAAAGTGTCTGGAAAAAGGATTAAACTTTTCAGTTGAAAAATAATTTAGTTGAAAATAAATTAGAGATCTAATTAAAACGAATTTGTCCAAAAATAGCAAGTGACGCTATCTCTGATTGGTTAAGTTAGCTAAAAAATTGGATATAAAAAGGTGTCTGGAAAAATCAGTTGAATTATTATTGTGATTATGATTCAGATTATTAGACTATTAAATTGAATGTTGAAAATATAAGAAATGACTGGCTAGAAAAATTATATGTATGTCCCATCTTTGCCTGACCATCTGGGGAAGCTGCACATCATATAGGAAAGAAAAGATGTTTTGTCTAAAATAATATTCTACACCTTTCAACTGACCAGAGAAATAAGATGTTTTTAATAGAAGGAAGAAAGCATTCACCTGCATTCGATGAAAGATGAATTAATCTACCGATAAATATTAATCATCAAGTCCAATTAATTGTTCCAACAACTGATTTTAAACTCAAGAAAATTTATAACGTGAAAACAACTGCTGTATTTCATTCACTAAAAGAATAATGCTTGACAGGAAGAGAAGAAAAATTGATATAATGATTTCCAAATTATCCACTAAAGCAAATAACCTCAATAGGATCCTCATCATCAAATAATTATATACTTCAAGAAAGTGATTGTTCCAAAGAACACGGAAATTGTTGCTGCCAAGTATAGACAGTATACAAGACAAGTGAACCCTTGGATCGGTAATATGACTTTTATATCTATTTTCTTTATGAAATCAGAGTATTAATAAAAATTTAGTAATAAAGTGACATATTTTATTTAAAGAACTTTTAAAGACAATTCAGATCGATGGAAACCAAGAATGTCTTAATAATAATAGCTTTGAACTACATAAATGATTTTGAATGTATCAAAATTTATTTGTTTATTAATTTTACAGTTATGAAATATTAATGTGTAAAATAATTTTTTTTATGGTATTATGATTTTAGTTTTAACTAATATATTATTATTATTTTGGGGATAATTGCGAGTGAATGTGAAATAATAGGTGGTGTTAAAATATTAAATTATTTTGTCTTGAGAAAGTATAGATTTCAGCGCTTAGAAGGGAGGGGGAGATAATGATTTAAAACTCTTTTCTAAGAACTTGATTTTTCTAATTTCTATTAACATTTTTTTTTAACATTCTACTTACATGTTAGATTTATAAAGTATGTGTGCTAATGAGCGGATAATATTTTTTTTTCTTGAAATACTTTTCTCATGGAGTGAAAATCATGGTCAATGTGACATCCAACTTAATACAATATACATTTGAAGGGAAAGGGGGAAGAACTTGAAATTAATCTGAGGATTGTTATATAATTAATTATTATTATTATTATTATTATTCATATCAATTTTCATGTATGTCTAGAAAATTTTATGTATATGTTAGAAATGCAGTAATAAATATTAGTTTGTTTTATTAAACGAGGCGTATATATTTCATTAAGTGTAGTCTTTGTTAAGTGTGATCATTCATCATCATCAGTGGTTGAATATTAGTTATTTAAGATATAAGTAAATATGCTAAAATTAAGCAATAATTATGAATTTCTTTATAAAAATTAGTTTTATGTTTAGGCTTAGTCCTAGAGCTGTAGTTGAAACCCTTGTCATTATCGTTATTATTATCATCATCATCATCGTCATCAACGTTTTAATTAATGAGCTGTTTAACTGTTTAAAGGCCATAAATAAATATTGATTTTATAATATTTAGTGATTTCTTAGTATTATTATAACCACATCCCATCATCTATTTCATGCAAGGATGAGTGAATTGCCATCCTAAATTAGTTATATATAATCTGAGCTAGTAAACTTATAAAAATATTGAAACACATTTGTTATGCTAAGATCTAAGAAATGATTTATGTCTAATATACTCCACTTTGGTTTAAAGATGTTTTACTTTTACCTAAATATTAGTGCGTATAGTGATATGGCTCAAAAAGCAAAATCTCCCATTTTTATTAGAAATAAAGTACCAAAAAGGGGATTCAAACCCGGTACATGTGAAAGGTTATTAGATATAACTGTGTCTAGATTCAGATAATCTAGTGGCGCCCTGCTAGACCATATTCACTTAGTATTTGTTTAAACATGCACTTAACATCAAACCAAGAAATGAAAGTGGATAAGATCTACTGTCTGTATACCTGAGTTATATTTTATTGAATTACTAGTGTACTCACCTCACGTGATTTCATATACCTGAGTTATAATACTTGTTATTAATAATTTGCTTATAATTATTGATAGTGGGATATCTTGAGAAATCTAATGATAGAAATATGTTTCATTTCATCCAATGACCCGTAATATGATAGATAACTCAGTCTGATCTTTGGTTTAATAGCCACTACTCATGTTAAATAATTCTTTTCTTTTGATATAAAAATCTACAATGCATTTTTCGTTTATTAAGCTAAATATTTATATTGGAAGCTTTTTGAAATAAAATAAATATTTATATTTGAATCATTTCTTGATTAAATAATATACTTGATCCAGTTGATCCTCTTCATTAAGTTAAGCTGAATATAATAATATACTGAATATTTTGGATTCATAATTTTTTAATAATATTTGACATTTCATGATCATTTAATCAATATCTTTTGATCTAAATCTTTAATTTTATTACAATGGATCTTTAATCTAGTTTATTTAAGTTACAATGATACTTTTGATCAGTTTATTAATGTTTGTAATACTTGAATATTTGAGATTTTAATAATGTTTGAATTCTGACATTTCATAATTACTTTAATAGACCAGATCTCATTTAGTTACACTGGATCTGTGAGCGACTCATTTAATTTTGTTACAATATATATAGGGGTTTGTGATAATTAATGATTTAGTATTTTTTTTATTATATCATCATTAGTATGAAACGATGGTGGGTATTTGGGATTAAATAAATATTTAATCATAATATTAAACTTGTTTTGTTTTCATATTATTATTTATATTGACAAAAATGTATTCTTTCCTTATCAACCACGTACCTGTAATAATCATTTAACTTACCCATTTGAAGACCCTAGATGTAGAGTGACCGAGCTAGCCACAAGGGATATCGCTCTACCAGGGGTTAAATCTTATACTTATTCTCCGCTGAACATATGGTATTGCACATCCTTCTGGGAAGGTGAAAAAAATTCATTTTTTGATTCTTTTCTAGAAGTGGCGTGCAAAAGTCTATTTTGTAAATAGATTTTTCAAAGGTGTGTACTTGCTATTGTTCTAAATATTCGGGCATTGAAGTAAGATATCAACTAAAGGGTGTTTTTAACTGAAAGAGTCCTGTCAATCCACTCTTTCTATCAATTTAGCTGGAAATACCAATATACATGAGTACAGACAATCGTCTAAATTGATATCCATTTCTCTACCTGTTGAATCTTGGTCACTTCATGCTCAATGCAAGATTAGGAAAAGAATTCCGCAGGGAGTATGGTCTGGTACAGTAAAACTGGCGCACAACGTGTTTTAAATGTAAAAATGGTACGATTAAGGAAAGAACAAGTTAAAATTATATAAATGTATAAATTACGATAAAAATAATTTCCGTGCCGTATGTATATATAAACTTTATGTAGGTGAAATAAAAACTAAATTAAATGTTGACTATATATATGAGAAGTTATATAAAGTTTGATCGTTAGTTGTTTTTTTTTTTACATATATAGTGTAATTAATAGGCCGTACAAATGAACACGCGTAGTTTGCTATATATATTTTTTGAAGATATTCTTAGTTAATTAAAAATATTTTACTCAGAAATTTGCAGTTCCAAAATGATAGTTTATTCTTTGTAGCGACGGATATTTAATATATATTTACGATTCAAATTGTTAGCAATAAATCAAACGCAAACACTGTATTCTATAAGTATAATGTATAAGTAAAATACACTTAAAAGTTATTTCAAAGAAGTATACATATAATATATTGACGGTTGATATTTCGTTATATAGAGTACAGATTCTTTTATCTTAATAATTGCTTAACAATTTTCACTTTAAACCGGGTCGCTAATATTTTATTACATAAGTAAGGTGGCCATTTAATCTGAGTAAAAACTGACGTCAACTTGTGAAATTAAAATAGAAATAAAAACTATTAAATGAATAAGTTGGGGAAAAATAATGTCACACTGCATATATACGTATATAAAGATGGTCGGAGGATTTCTATACATGGTTAATATAAATAAAAGTAATAATTTATTATAGCGTAATATTGTAAAATAACTTACAATTGAGTTTATTGTTTTTGTTTTAAAAAGAGAGAAAATAGACATTTAGATACAGGTATAAAACCTGGTTATCAAACGTAGCGTGATGTTTTACTGTACCAGACCATACTCCCTGCGGAATTCTTTTCCTAATCTTGCACTGAGCATGAAGTGACCAAGATTCAACAGGTAAAGAAATGGATATCAATTTAGCCGATTGTCTGCACTCATGTATATTGGTACTTCCAGCTAAATTGTTAGAAAGAGTGGATTAACAGGACTCTTCCAGTTAAAAACACCCTTTAGTTGATATCTTACTTGAATGCCCAAATATTTAGAACAATAGCAAGTACACACCTTTGAAAAATCTATTTACAAAATAGACTTTTGCGCGCCACTTCTAGAAAAGAATCAAAAAATGAATTTTTTTCACCTTCCCAGAAGGATGTGCAATACCATATGTTCAGCGGAGCATAAGAATAAGATTTAACACCCCGGTAGAGCGATATCCCTTGTGGCTAGCTCGGTCACTCTACATCTAGGGTCTTCAAATGGGTAAGTTAAATGATTATTATAGGAACGTGGTTGCTAAGGAAATGACACATTTTTATCAATATAAAGAATATGAAAACGAAACAAGTTTAATATTATGATTAAATATTTATTTAATCCCAAATACCCACCACCGTTTCATACTAATGATGATATAATAAAAAAAAAAATACTAAATAATTAATTATCACAAACCCCTATATATATATATACGAGGCATTGAAATCGATAAAATACAATTTATATAAGAAAATAATAAATCCCTAAAGCTATTTACAAGGTTTATAAGTAATGGAAGTGGTCTGAGCTCCTTTTACCCAAGTAGAAATAAATTTTACTTTGTGTGATTTGATATACAGATATGAGATTTTCGGTCATACAGGCATACGCTTTTACTGATGACTTTAAAACCTTTTTATTGATGGCAAATATAATAATAAAAAAAACAACTATGCATATATATTTTTGCACTATGAGATATTTCACTAATTTCATATTTTCAACAAGTCTATAGGTTGCATTGGCTCAGATACTATATCGTACTCACCATAAGGTACTGTATCTATTTCCCTTTTGCTATAGATAAATTCCTATACATGTATATACGTGCAGCACAATTATACACTTACTATTATTTAAATATAAAGTTATTAGAGTACTTGCTTACAGGGAATCTATAATAGATCAATCCCTTCTTACACGCATCGTGAGGTGCAGCAGTGACAAAAAAAATAACTTAAAAAGGATATACGGTTAAATACATTTTTAGATATTCAGCATGAGATATCGTATTTACCGAATATTATAAGCGTATGTACGCATATATATATATGCATATTTATATATGACGAATTTCAGGAATAACAACAAGAGCAAAACGAATAGCAACAAAAAAAAAAGAATCTCATTGCAACCTTTGTTGAAAATACTAGAATTTGAAATAGAAAAATTGACTTAAAAGATTTACGTAAAAGCTTTATCATTTATGCCCGTAATAACTGTAAATTCAATATACATATGCGAGAGACAACTCTCTCTTTTTTAAATGATTAATAATAATAATAAAGAAATAATAATATATTTAATCGGAAATATCAAAGTTAATTATCTCAATATTAATAAAACATCTTAAAATAAACTTATGTCTGCGTCTTCATTCTTCTCCTCTGGGCTCTGAGTGGGCTTCAAGTCAACTGGCTGTGTAGTGAGGATTTCATCTATTTAGCAAGGCGGCATTTGTCATCATCGTGGGTGGCTGGAACTGGCGTGGTCACATCTTGGTGGCTTGGGACAGAGAAAGGGCGGTGCGCTGGCTGGTTGTCTACCCCACGGTCATTTTACTGGACTCACTGGTAGATTGCTTCATATTTTCCTCTGTTTGTATATGATAATAATTTTTATCAAATGTTCATTTTCTATCTTGACTAGTTTATTAAATTCTTAAGAAATCAAGAGTTCTTAAAAGAACTATATAATGGATTTCTTAGAAAATGTCAGCAGCGGTCTAGTCCATAAATTTATCTCTAAGTTGCTAGATGATTGAAAATCTCTGGAGCCAAAGTAGTGAACGACTTGAATGCCAAAAAAAAGAATGAATCTCACAGCACTGACTAAACTATATCAATCCCACTAGCCCTCTGAGAAGCATGAATCAGCCAATCCTTTTAATTTATCTTATCATTTAGATTATAACATTCCTTACAATTTCTCCGATTAAATTCTAACATTTTAAGTTTGATATAATGGTTTCCATCTTGAATAACCCAGACCACTTGCTTACAAAATCAATTCAAAAGAATTTTTAAAAAGATAACAGTTTAATTATAGCATTATCAAACATTTTGCTTTTGATCAGATTTTTGCAAAAGCAATTAACATTCTTAGTTTACAGAATAAAATTAGTTTTTAGAAAAGTAATTAAAAAAAAAATGTACAATTACATTGGAACAATTGCTTTTCTCTATTTGAATTTTTCAGAGAAAAGCCAAATACATAAAATAACATATCATAAAACATATACAAAAAGGAAATATAAAACAAAAAAATACATGAGTTTACTTTACAATATTTTCTATGTCAATTTCATATTATTTAAATTGGTGTGTGGGGGTATTTTAATGCTCAGATCCAACTTCCATTATTAATATAGCACATTTATATATTTGTTGTGCCTAATATGTACAAATCTATATATGTATCTGCTGTAATATTCTTTACAGCAGATTTTTTGCAAGGCCATTTGATAATGCCTGGCACAATATATATATATATATATATATATATATATATATATATATAGTCTATACTAAATTTTAATTCTTAATTTAACATTTTTTCTATTGGTGGAACTTTAATGTTTTTTTCAAATCAGTGATTACAGTGCCTCTACAACCTTCTTTCTACCTTTTATCACCCAGTAGATGACTTGTGTGATCAAGTGGAAATGTCAGTATATCAATATTTAAAATTTTTTAACACAGATGACCCCACAAAATATGTCTTCTATATATATATATATTTATCTTTATTGTTAAAAGAAAGTTTTGCTTTGACAATGGTTTGAAATTGTTAATTATTATTGATATTCGGATTGTCTAAATGTTGACTGGCTTTTAATTATACATATATAATTATAAGGGACTTGAACACAGTCTTTTAAGTTCCCTACATCTATCCAATCCATTTAATACAACTGATACACATGACCACATACTGTGAAAAAGATAAATGATCTCCAGTATATGCTAAATCAGCACTCATCAATTGACACAGATCATTATCTCCCACACATATATAAAATCAATGCTCAGTTTATATTAAGAGACCAAATTCTCAAACTTTAATAGACAAGTTTTAATCTTCTTCACTTTTCAGCCATCCATTTTATTGAAAATCTGAGGAAGAAATGCTCAAAGCCTTTGTTGATGCCAATATTAATGTTGTACCCATGTTGATATTAAGTCAATGAGACTCCTTGAACATAAGACCTTAATGTGACCATTTAATTGTACAGAAGAGGGAGAATAAAGACTAAATATAATATAATATATATATATATAGTCTATACTAAATTTTAATGTAATTATAAGGGACTTGAACTCAGACTTTCAAGCTCCCTACATCTATCCAATCCATCTTATACAACCAATACACATGACCACATACTTGTGAAAAAAATAAATGATTGCCAATATACATATTCACACTAAACCAGTACTCATCAGTTGGTCCAGATCATCATCTTCCATACATATATACAATCAATGTTCAGTTTATATTAAGATAGCAAATTCTCAAACTTTAATAGACAAGCTTCAATCTTCTCCACTTTTCAATTCTCTAGCCATCCATTTCATTGAAAATCCAAGAAGGAAATGCTCAAAGCTCTTGCTAGGTCCTATGCATGAGGGGTCTGATTGACTTAAGATCAACATAAGTATGACAATAATATTGTCATCAACAAGGGCTTTGAGAATTTAATCCTCAGATTTTTAATGATATGAATGACTGAAGAACTGGAGAGTGAAAAAGATTGAATCTTTTTCATTAAAGATTTGATATCTTGATATAAACTGAGCCTTGATTGTATATATGTGTGGGGGATCATGATCTGAATCAATTGATGAATGCTGTTTCAGCACAAAATACATATATTGGAGATCATTTATCTTTTTGACATGTATGTGGTCATGTGTTTCAGTTATATAAGATGGATTGGATAGATGTAGAGAACTGAAAAGTCTGTATTCAAGCCTTTATGTGATAATGGCAAAAATATCTATAAAAAGATGATACATTTAGCCCAAATTGTAAATATCATAGTAGACTAAGCTCAGAGTTCTTTATTAGTGATATAGGCCAGTAATAACAAGAGCTACAGGAAACAAAATAATAATAATAACTAAGTATTATAAATAGATTAATAATCACTAAAAATAAAATTAACTTATCCTTACTATAAAAGCTCTTAATGTTAAAGCATATACCAAGAGTATGATTATAAAAAAATTATCTTTCTCATAAGAATTTTTTTTATTACCATTGCCATGATCAGATTCACAGTTTAACATTTTAGATAAAGAATAATCACGTTCTTAAATCTTATTTATCTGTTTGTGCCACTTTTCTTTTCACAGTAGTTTCTTTTACATAAATATAATTTTTTCTCATCATTGAATTAGAATAGTAAGATCTCAGGGTTTATTATATATATTCTTAGTATTAAATTTCTTAATCTTTTAGTTTATTTATAAGTTGTTAAGCAAATGAATGATATCCTGGTAAAAAGTATGAGGAGATATACACTTATTCCTAAGATAATGTCTACCTACTATACAATAATAATAACAATAATAAATTTTAATAGAAAAATATTTTAATTAAAATAGAATGCATAGAAACTCCTAATTTAGAGTAATATAATAATCTTCTAGGTTAGCCTTCAAATATCAAGAATTTTATGGCTACTCAGAATACTCTAATCTTCGTAGACAAATAATTTAATCATTTCAATTAATTATGGTAATCAGCTAATAATCTTAAATAAAGCAGCTAATAGTTTATTATAAGAGCAATATTCTTCAAATTATTGCAATGAAATTATAGTGATCAGTACAAATTTTAAGAATATAGATAAATATTTTATTCCTTAGATGCATTCTTAACATTTATAAATTATTACAACTAAGTAATTTATTATCTTTAATTTATAAAATCCTTGTTTTTTACTTTCTGAATTGCGCTTTATGCAAAAAAGTGAAGCTTATTATTAGAAAAGAATTATACGGCTGAGTGCTTTCAGAGAACTTAAGTCTCCATATTCCTAGCCTACTTTAAGCGAAGTTTAGCAGTAATTTATGCAAAGTTTTCTTTCATACAGACCATTTTCTGGAGATTGCAAAGCATGATTCTTTTCATCTTATTGCACAGTTATCATTTGCAATAAAGCATGCCTCCTTAATCTTTCATTTCATATCATTATGTTCTGTGCACAGAGACCTTGCCATAGTGGGTTTGAGCACATGGGCTGCTGTTTTTTGGTGCTCAAAGAATATGGATTTGTTTTCAGTATTATTTAGAGAATGTAATGATATAAAACGAAAGATTAAGGAGGCATGCTTTATTGCAAATGACAACTGAGCAATAAACCGAAAAGAATCATGCTTTGCAATCTTCAGAAAATGGTCTTTATGAAAAAAAAATTTGCATAAATTTTGCATAAATTACTGCTAAACTTCACTTAAAGTAGGCTATGAATATGGAGACTTAAGTACTCTGAAAGCACTCAGCTGTATAATTCTTTTCTAATAATAAGCTTCACTTTTTTGTGTAAAGCGCAATTTAAAACTATCTTTAATTTATGTAAATGTACTATAAGTATCTAGAATAAAATATAATTGCATCATGAATTGCATAATGTTTAGATTTCTGAATAAATAATATGTGAATAAGATAATATTCAGACTCTAAACAAGACTTAACAACAAAATATAACATTTATTTACAATGAGACAATTCAACAATAATTGTTGGAAAATCCACAAAATTTAAATATAATTCTTGTTTTTACTTCATGTTCGAGTGGTAACTTTTGAATTGTACTTTGCACAAGCCATTGGACATAGTCAAACTATAATAGAATGGAACAGTAGCATATATAAATGTCTAGTTAAGGATATACAGAGCTTTAAAAAATGGGGAAAAAAATAATGGTTATCGGGGAAATGAATGGGCATATTGAAGAAATTGATGATGTAGGTGGATAATTTTTGGAAAAAAATTGTCAGAGTGAATTTGAGCATTGGAAATTTATTAAATATTTATGAGGGACAATACACATAATCTAGAAATAATATATTTCACACAATAGATTATGTATTAGTAGAAAAAGAGGGAACGAATAATGCATGAAAAATTAAAATGTTTGATAATGAAAAGAGGGTATGTAATAGTGATCATAATGGAATAAAAGATATGGATGGAGAATGAATGATAAGAATAAGTTACAAAAATATAAAACAAAAGTTGAAGAAATAATGGAAGAATTAGTTGTGGACAAATATAAGGACTGGTATGGTAAAATAGAAAAAGTGGCAAATAGGGTTTTAGGTGAGAATATTCAGAAAAATGAGTGAGAGTAAAAATGTAAAAGATATGGGAAAAGTGTGCTATTAAAAACAAAAAAAAGGGGAAGAAGATGTTAATGTTAAATAGGAAAAGTATTTAAAAAAAGAAGTTGGATAAAATAGATAATTAAAGACAGAGAATAAAATTAAATAGTAAATTGTTGGATGATATTAATAAAAGTGAAAGAGATGGGAGTAAAAAATTTGGAAATGTATTAAAAGAAGGATTGTAGAGGATAAAAAAATAGAATTACTAGATGATGAGGAATAGGGTATAGCTTGAGAGAAGAATTTAGAGACAATATTAAATAAGTAGTAATGGATATAGAAAAGATGTTAGATGTGAAGGACAGAGTGATAACAAACATAAAAGCATATAGTAATGGGAATATTGGGTTTATAGAAATTGAATTGAATGACGCAGGGAAGAAATTGAAAAATGAAATGACAAGAGATTTGGATGGATGAGCAACATGAATTTAGAAAATAGGGCAAAATTAAGTCTATTTTGATGTTTTAATAAGATAGCATAAAAGATTTTTTGGATAGTTGGAGCAATACAAGAATAAGATTACTATTTAAAGAAAAGGATAAGGATCAGAAAAAGTTAAGGAATTATAGACCAATAGTAGTAACATCAGTGTTATATAAAGTTTTCACATACATGGCAGCTGGAGGAGTCACAAAATGGATGGAAGAAAATAATATAGTGGGAGAAATAATGCAAGGAGGTTTTCAATCAGTTAGGCATATAGGAGATAGTTTATTTGTAATTACACAACTTATAGATATGAATAGGAATACAGATAGATAGCTATGTATGGTTTTTATAGATATAGAGAAGGTATGTTATAGAGTAAATAGAAATAAATTATCAGTAAGTTTAGAAATTTGGGAATGGATGAAGCTTTAGTGGATCTTATTAAAAGATTGTATGCAATTAGGGAATATAAAAACAGTTAAAGTTAAGAATGGGTGGGACTAAGACAAGGATGTCCTATGTCACCTATTTTGTTTTTGTTGTATATAAGAAAGAAAGAAGAGAGCAATAGAAAGACTAGGAAGAGGGGCAGAGATACTATTAATAGGTGGAACCATGTCAAAAACAGCTTTATTGTCTAATTGTACAGCCATTGGATTATGATTCCTTCTGTGTCTAACATCATCAATTATTGCTTTGAATAGAATAGCAGCTTATCTGGTAGATGAATATTTTTTTGCACAGAAAGTAGGGAAGATATGAAAGTTGTGCCAAAGATATGTGCAAGGGGGAATAAAGAAATGGGGATTAAATTTAGTGAAGAAAAATCCAAAATAATGATGATTAATACTGAGGAAAGATAAGAAAAATATTTTTTATTGGAGGATATAAAGTTAGGCTGTGGTGGTTAGGTATAACTATTTGGAAATTGTCTTAAGTAATCAGAGAAATTGCTTGAATGAATGGGGGAAAAAAATGAAGCAAAGAAAAGAAAGGAATCACTAAAGAAATTAGCAGTATTTTCATATAATAAATATGATGTAGCTAGAATTGTACTGAAGGGAATGGCAATAGCAAGATTAACATATGATAATGATGTGTTATGTATTAATAAAGGGATGTTAAATAACTTAGAAAAAGTACAAAGAGAAATAGACATGCATTAGATGCAGATGTGTGGATGGAAAAAGAGGCAATTCAAGGAAGAAAGATACAAATAGAAAAATGAAAATGTTCAGTAAATTGTAATTTATGGATACTAAGAGAATATCCAAATAATATTTAATTGGGTTATGAGTAATGGACAAGTAACAACATGGGCGAGAAAGGTAGTATGGTATACAGAAGATTGGGATAAAAAATTATATCAGTATATTTATACAAAAGATGGGGTGATTGTGTTAGGAGAATTGTTGAGTGTTATAGTGGCAAAGAATGGGATAGAAGAATAGATGCATTAATAAAAAATAGGGAGTTGAAGAGATGGAGAACTAGTGTGGAGAATAAAAAGAGTTTAAATATATATAGAAGTAAACAGAACATTAGGTGTGAGTTAATTTATGATATTAACAAGCAAAGTAGTTTACTGTTTAAGGCTTGATCAGGATCTTTAGCAACAAAGGAATATACACATAAATGAAAAAATGTGGGTGTTTTAGTCTGCAAGTTGTGTAAGGAGTGCATAGAAAATATTAGACATCTTTTAATTGAATGTAAATGTCTGCAAGCAGAAAGGGCACAAATAATGAAGTTGTGGAAGAATAAATATAAACAAAGTGATTATACAAAAAGTGGGTTTTTGGTTTATATGCTGGGTTTGGGAAAATATAAGATGGGTTTAGATATAAAGGCCATGGAGCTGACAAATATTATGTTGTGGAAATGGGATGGAGCAGGATAGAGAAGAATATGGAAAAAAACTTAAGAATGGGGAATGGAAAGGGAAAGTAAGGTGGGTAACAGTTTTCTCTGGGCATAATGGCTGAGGGATTTCTGATTATGAAAAAGGAGAAGCCACAGTGCATCGCATCAATGTTATAAATTCTAATAATGTAGAATGTAAATACATACAAATATTTTTTTTATTTCATCAGTTAATTATGTAGCACTACAATTGAAATGCTAAATAAATAAGACAGTAATAAGTTACTACCAATGATAATCAAGTGTTATATTTGGTCATAATATTTTATTATCTATAATCATGACAAAAACATTAAATTTTATAAATAATATAATCATTCTGTCAGAAAAGGCTAGGTATTTACTTTCTATAATATAGCAATAATGCCATAATTTTTTTGCATACATTTTTCATCATGAAAATACTTATATCCCATAAACAATATAATTTTGTGAGAGATATTAAAAAATAAATATTTTATTATTTTATATTTTTGTAAGATATTCAGAAGTAAAAGATTAATATTTCATTATTTTTTCGAACTGTATGGGGAGCTTCTCTTGGTGGGTTAGCTTTCAGAGCATAGACATCTTGTGAGTATTCATAAAAGTTAATTATTAATAAACCTTTGAGAAAAATATGCTATTTCATGTAGTTTATCTGATTTTGCATATTTTTTAAATAAAAGTAAAGAACTATTACTGAGTAAAATTTTATAAAAAAATGATAATGAACCTCTTTAAAACACAATGGTCCAATTATGTTAATTTATTAAAATGTAATAATCAAAAAGAAAGATGTTACGTATTAGTATTTTAAAAAGCTACTGAAAATTGTATTAGAATTTGTTCACACATGATTTAAATAATAAAACATTTATTTATATGTTGTAAAAATTAAATGTATGAATAGCAAGAATTTTATTAATGCAATATATTTCAAAAATCAAACAACACTACTTGATCAATGGTGACAATTTTCATGTATTACTTCTTTAATCAACTCCTTTTATTTTAGCATATCAATATTCAGAGTTCTAGTGATTCTGAAATTGCATTATTTATACAAAATTTTTACAAGTCATGACTGGACTTTTTCTAAATTGTATCCATAAAATTACTACATAATTTTAGTATTTAATACTGATCATTATATTAAATTAGGATTGGAAAGCCTACTTTTCAATGTATTCCCAAACCAAAGCTATGGACTACTTTCCTGAGGCTGTTATATTTTATAAGAGGATTAGATGAAGCCATTAGAATTGTAATAACTATTATCATTATTTATTATAGTTCCTTGGCTGTTAAAAAATGTAATACTAGAAGTAGGGCTTTTCAAATGAATGCCAGGATTCTATTTTCCCAGGATCTCAGGGGTAAGGAATTATCTCATTATCTTTGAATAATACGCCAATATTCCTGGGAATAACTCTAATTCTTATTAAGATTTTTTTCATTTTTTTAAAGATATCAAAAATATTCACACTTGAAATTTTAATATATGTATTTGCTCTACTTTTTGGGTTGTAATAATGAATTTTAGTCAAAATTAGAACAATCAATATGTGCCTCAGAGAAAAAATTTACCATGCATATTCAAATATAATGAATTGTAGTTCACTGTTATCTATAATTATAAACCATAAACTTTTCAGTATAAACCTACAGTCATAAAACTCATTTTCCGCTCAGAAAACTTTTTAATACGAATTTGTAAACAAAAATGTTGGACAGTGTTATGAAATTTAACTTTATTAAATTCAAACTCAGGGAATTCCCTTATTTGTAGTCATTTGTGGTGACTACATGCACTTTATTTTATTATTATGATTATTACTGCAAGTAATTTAATATAAACAAAAACATAAGTGAATAAAGAAGTGCTTAAGTAACATTTAAAAATTTTATTCTTAATTCTTAAAGACAAATGTTTATAGTTAGAAATTTTTTTTAAAGAATAAAAAAGATTTTTTAAGCACATTTTGAAAATTGAATTGTAAATAAGATAAGTTTTTTTTAATTTGGTTAATATTTTAATCTATTTTTTTATTGTTATTAAATAAGATGTTACATTAACACTATAATGTCAACTGGAATGGCAGTGTTTTTACACAAGATAAAAAAAATCAGAATCTGTCATTTGCAATAAGTGCCATGCAACTATAATGTGTAAAGGATTTTCAACAAGTGGACTTCTTCATCATTTAAAAAATATTCATAAAAAAGTGGAAATTGAAGTAAATAAAAAAAGACCAAATGAAGACACAGATTTGGAAGTTACAAATTTTCAATATAAAACTACATCACTTCTAAAAAAAGATGAATCTATGAAAGAAATTGTTTCAAAATATGCCATCACAAAATCTGAATATATAAGAAAAACTTTGTCTGATAAAGACATGATATTACCAAAAAAACCCTTCATATGTTATGAATATGGTAAAAAGCCAATACCATTTGGTCAAGGAAGATATAGTTAAGGAAATGATCAGGCAAATTATAGGTAACACAAGACTCCCTGATTTGCTGGATGAGAACACCTCTTTAAAAAATTGTCACTATATAAATTTTAAATGTGCATTCATCAACTAAGTTTTTGAACTTGGATATGATTGGCATATTTGGGACCCTTCTTGCAGAAAAAAATGTTGATATGGTTGAAAATAAATTGTCAACAAGTTTAATTTATCTACAAAGAAGCATATAATTTCTTGTGTGACTGATGGTACATCAATTATGAAAAAGATTTGGCAGATTATGTAATATAGAGCACCAACTGTTATGCACTTGGACTACATTTAGCAGTTACTGATGTTCTGTACAAAAATGGTGATTTATGATGCATGAATCAGTGAATGTTATGAACATGAGTGGAGTTTCTGCTGAACACCATAGTGAAAATAACAAGTCTGATACTGAAGAGAAAGAGAGTGAGCTCATAACTTCAGTGGATTTTCAGTTAAGTGAAATCAATGATTTATTTAATGTAACAAACATTGAACTCACTGATGAGCTTGCTCAAGCAATTAAAAAAGTCTGGTAAGAATGTTTCATAAATCACCACTCAAAAATGAAATTCTACAAAAATATGCAAAAATTGAGTACAAGACAGAACTCAAGTTGATATTTGATGTAAAAGCAAGGTGTAACAGCCTTCTTACAATGCTGGATCAATTTATTGCATTGAAAACTTGTATAATGAAAACTTTGATGGATTTTAATTTGAATAGTTTCAACAATATTGAAAATATTTTTGAGGACAAATATTTAGTATTGAATGCTGTAATAACAGTGTTGCAAACAATACAAATTGGTATTAAAGACTTGGGTAATTTAATGCAAATCTACTAGAAGCCCAGGATGTATTGGCATTTATTTTTGATGATTTGTGCAAAAATAAAAATTTGTTCTCTTCTAGAATGCTGCAATGTGTAAAGCAAGAATTGTGGAGTGACAGGATGCAAATTTAGTTGATCTTATTAAAATATTTAACCAACCCATCAAATTATAAATATGAATTGGACATAGATTTTATATTATTACTGCCATTAAAACCAATATTAAAAACTACAGTTAAAAATTATTTTTTAAACTATTTGTTGCAGATAATGAAACTGGTTCTTTTTCTAATACTGGAGAATTAGATAGATATGATGATGGGCTAAAACCTTATTTCTTGATGGCAAAGACAAATATCTTGACTATATCTTACTAGTCAATTTATCAGAAATTGGATGCTGCCATTTCAAATGTCATTAGAGTCAATAATCCCGAATATATATCATATGACATCAATAATATCTCAAAGAAAATGAGTATTTTTGAGGCAACAGGAAAATGCATGAATAATTTAGAAAAATTATACAATGTACTAATGACCATCCCATTGATATCAATTGAATTGGAAAGAGCTTTTACTGCAGACTTTTCATCATGAAAATTCAGTCATCTTTAAGTGATATTGCCATTGACTACTTCAAATTAATATAAATTTAATTTTGTTTTGTTTATAATGAATTATTTTGTATTTAAGTTTTCACATTAAAAATGATCTTTTTTAAAAACCTCATAGTGAATTTTCTGCATTGCTTAGTACTGAAAGAAAAAATACTTCACCCACAACAACACAACATACATTAAGTGGTTTAATTCATGCTTTTTAACGAATCTCAAGAAATTCCAGGATCCCATGAATATTTTTTTTTATCACAGAATCTCATGATTTAAATTTTAAAGGAAATGAGAAACCCTAATTAGAAGAAACCAGAGAGTTAAGTTCTGAAATAATTGTCTGATGTCTGCTTGACATGCTAATCTGAATTATGACAAGACTAATCTGTTAAATGGTTTGCTTAAAAATAAATTGAAAATCAAGCATGGTGATGGTTTCCTGAAATAACAAGTTTACAATTCAAGGAAGAAATTACATCAGATTATGATTAAATTTTCTGAAAATTCAAATTATACTTTACTTTTTTTCACATAAGCATCTGAGAGAAAAAACAAATCTTCCAATATTTTCATGGACAGCTTTAAATAAATAGTTATATAAGGTTCCTATGATTATATATGTGCACAAATATCAAGTCATTTTACTGATAAGAGTTTGTAATTTATTTTGTTTTTGAAAGCATCAAGGTATAATTAGTATTAAAATTAATGAACTATTTGATTGCAATGGATAGAGCAAAAATATATTCATGGAGCCTTTTAATTAAAAACAGGATGAATATCTTGCAAATATATGTATTCAAACCTTTTTTTTCATTATTGTAATGTATTTAATTCCATATCATGATAATATTAATAATAATTTGTTAAATTAAAATTATTGTTAGTAAAAGCATCTATTTTCTTAACTCTCTTTTTATTATATATGTAGGTAATAATAAATAATAATTTTATACCGAATCAAGGCTATGTAATTTATAAGTGATCTTCCCTCTGGTTGCCATGCTCAATAACATTTATATAGTAAGAAAATGAATCATTTCCTACTGTATTCTAGTTTTTTTTATAAAGTTATCCCAAGCAACAATAGCCAGACAGCAATTTTAAAAAATCGGTATATATATATATATATATATATATATATATATATATATATATATATATATATATATATATATATATATATATATATATATATATATATATATATATATATATATATAATTGATTTTGAAAGAACTGATATTAATTTTATAGAATAGAGATATTTCAACTAGAGGCAGTTTACTATTAATTAAATAGTCTTGGTAATTGTCATATGACTTTATTCAAATATAAAGATATTTTTTTATTATCATCAACAGTATTCTATCAAATGGACAGATCCATAGTGTAGTCACACCATCAGTTCATCCATTTTTTCATTCCATTCTCCTCATGGCCCAGCTTTCCAATTCCACATAACTCTTCTCATCTCTTATATCATCCAGCAATGTTAATCTCTTCCATCCTTTCTTCTTACTTTCATCCAAAACATCTTTCGTTAAACTATAATTTCTTTTTAATATATGTCCAATTCAGTTTCTCTTTCTCTGATTTCCTCAATCAATCTTTTTTTTTATTTACTCTTTTCAAAAAATTTTGGGATTTAACCAACTGATTTTTTCTATTCTTCCTCATGTCCACATCTCAAAGGTTTCCAATCCATTTCTAATTTTATTACTCATTATCCACATTTCACAACCATACGTTAGTACACTCCACACATAGCATTTAATTAATCTCTTTCTTAATTCTCTCTTCAAAGGTCCACAAAATATTTTCTTTCTCTTAATAAATAATGCCTTCTTTGCCAATGTTATTCTTCTTCTGACTTCATCTTCACTTTTTCCATTCTCATTTAACCAAATATCCAGATATCTAAATCCCTTTACCTGTTGAACTATGTTATTACAGATTTCAATTTGCAGTCTTTTTGCATTTCTTCCTATACATACACATTTATTATAGCATATTATATGACATATTATACGTTATTATAGATCTTTAAAATAAGTGAAATATTTTTACTCTATAAAATTGATATCAGTTGTTTCAAAAATCAATTTACATTAAAATATAGTCCAATTTAGGATGTCTTTGTTGTTGTTGTTTATGATAATTCTATATAAAAATATCTAAAATATAATAAGAAATGTTCCATTTTCTTACTGTGAAAAAGTTATTGAACTTAAGAACTACCGATCAGTTCCACTATTAATTAAATAGACTTAGTAATGATTATGTGACTTTATACATACATAATAAAATGGGGGTGAAGAAAAAATATATATCACATGATAGCAGCCTAAGCTTATCAAAACCACAAATCTTCAATCTATTGTCAAGGCAAATTCTATAAATGAAACATAGATTCTACTATTCACTCTGGTCTAAGATCTTAATATAGACAAAAAGCAGGCACAGACATTACAGATTACGATTTTTGTATTTCCAGAAGTTTAAATAATATCCATTAAACAAGTAAACATAATTTGTTATGAAAATTGACTAATAAGTAATTATTTTTTAAAACTTTCAAATCCTACTGCTATTAATTATTACTTAGATAATAAGTCTGATTTTAAACAAATCTAACTTGTTTCTAAAATATAATCACATAATAATAGCCCACGATTATCTAAACCAGGAAACTTCAATCTATTATCAAATCAATTTCTAGAAGTAAAAGATGAGTTTCACTTTTTAACAGGAAAATATAACCAGTTTTGAAATGAGACTAGCAAATAATCATATTTAAAATTTTCAAACATTACTGCTAACAATTATTATTTATATAATAAACCTGATTTTGATAAACTGTGGTTTTATAAAATTAATCACATGATAACAGTCTACTCTTACTTAAATCGTGACTCATCAATTTGTTGTCAAGGCAACTTCTATATGTAAAAGATGTATTCCATCTTTAATCTGAATTAATATAGAGAAAAATAACTGACACAAGAATTTAACAAATTGAGATTTTATTATCCTAATAATTCAAGTAAACTCCATTGATCAGGGTATAATTTGCTTTGAAAGCAATAGACTTTTTTAATTCTTTCAAATCCCATTGTTAATAATTATTACTTAGATAATACACCTAATTTTGCACAAAACCAGATGATTTTATAAATGTAATCAGGTAATATTTTCCTATTTATTATATAATTTAGGAAATTAAAAATCTCAATCTGTTAAAGTCTCTGTACCATCTCTCTTTGCCTATATTAAGATTTTTAGATCATGGTGTAATCCATCTTTTACTTATAGAGGTTGTCTTAACAACAGATTGCAAATTCATGATTTAGATAATCTTAGGCTGTTAACATGTGATTACATTTATAAACGCACCTATTTTTGAGCAAAATTGGGTTTATATCTAAGTAATCCATGGAGTTGGAAAGTTTTAAAAATAACCAAAACAGTTAACTTCTAGGAATAAAAATTTTTAAGCTGTTCTAACTCACTTCATCTACATTATAATCTTAGATCAGAACGAAACGTGAAAGCCATCTTGCAATTCTAGAGGTTGCTTTCACAACGGATTGAAGATTCTTATATTAAATCCACATAGATTTCTGCAAAAGCAGATATGTATTTGTGTGTGTGTGCATCCTATCTCCACTCAATAACCATAAGCAATAACAGGAAGAAAGGGCTATATTTTTTCTTATAAAAGGATTCAAACATAAATCTGTTTTTGATCAAGAAAGTGTCATCTGTAATAAATAAATTTTATTTTATGTATAAAAAAGCTAACTTTAACTAATTTTTCTTTGACTAAATTGGATTGTGAATAGATAATGAATGTCAAAATATAAGTATTACCATTAAATAAATGAACTGCAATTAATTTACATAATGCGAACACTATATGAGATAATAATCCGAGTAAGGTTACACAATTTAACCAAAATAGCAAAGTTATAAAAATTAAAGTTTTAAAAGTGACGGATTAAACAAGGAAAGAAATAACCGGTTATTTGTACGTGGGCATATTAAAAGTTATTGTTTATTTTATACAATAACTCAAATCATGAAATGTGTTTAATGTAAAATTAATCTGTCACTTTAACAGCTATATAGCATCTAAAAATAATGTGTACTTGTATAAAAGAAAAAACCATTGCTCTAATAAAATGTTTTACTAATATATATATATTTTTTTATGTAAATTATTTGGAAAGTTTTAAAATGTTAAACCGATTTTTTTTTTTCAAACGCCAAAATTAAATAAAGATAATTAAAACCCGGTAAAGCAATATTTGTTAAAATTTATATTTAGTGAATTATGATGAAAAATAAAAAAAGATTATATTTTTAGTGAGCAAAATTATCTCCGCCTAATATTCATAACTATTTTAGCTAAAGTTGTATGCAATTAAACATTATTGAAATTATTGGTTTGTAAAATAAATATTTTTTATTTTATTTTAATAATTATGTAAAAAATATTATGAATCTTAAGAGTTTAAACTTTAAATTTTTATAAAAGTAAAAAATGTTATTTAAAAATTAAATTTAATTCCAATTAATTTGTTTTTTTTTAATCCATTAGTTAAATAAATTATTAATAATAAACTGGTCGAGTATCAAAGATATCATCCTATCTTGCAAACAAGTGACTCCTTTGATTTTTTTTTCCATAACACAGATTATCATTTGGAAGAATATGGGAATACAAAAATCTATAAAAGATAAAAAATGTCAATTGGTTGTTCTTCAGTAGTTTTTTCCTACAGTTCAGTTGTTTGTTGCTAATTCTTGGGGACATCAAGAATATAGTCTCCCAAAGCTATCTGACCTTCCTTTAAAAAAAGAATTTAGCATCATGTTTACTGAGAAAACAAACTGGACCAGTATTGAAGAGCTGTAATTTATCATTATTGGTTTTCAATTGCAGCCATTAAAAAGTTACATTTTAAATTATAATTTGCTACTGATCAACCATAACTGAGTCTTCCTTCATTACCTGAAAATGTAGTCACTAGAAACATTGAGGTATATCAATATAAATGTCTTATAATTTATCGACTGTTGTCTCACAAGCTAAAATAGGTTTCTGAGTTGAAAGAGTTATGGAAAAAAATGAAAATCATCTGTGATTCAAACAGAAATGATGAAGTCAAAAAAATTAAATTTCAAAGAAATAAAATTGTTTGAGGTTACTAATACATAAAGACAGCTGTGAAAAACTCAAGATTTGGAAAATGCTTTTTAACTAGGAAAATTAATCTGCAATGATAATTATTATGAATAAAAAGTGTAAAATCAAACAAAGATAAAAATATGGCATATTTATAGAATATTTCCATTGAAATAAAATAAGCCTTAACTTTATATTATCTGCATTTTCCAATTATATAATATAGTTTTATTTAATATATTTTATTTATAAAGAATACTAAACAATATAAATATTTGTCTGAAGGCGATATTTCATAAAGTGTGAATATAATTAACAAATAGTTTTAACAAATATTTTTGTCCAGTAAAGATGCATATTTTTAAAGTGATTAAATCAAGGCTTATTAAAATATTAAACTTAGTCGAGATAAACATAAAGATTTAGAAATAAAATGTGATTTGTGTATTTTTTGAATTGCATTGCCATTATCAAAATTTGCTAATACATTGAATGGTTATTTTTAAATTAAAGAATAGTAATTGTATTTATTTCTTTATTCAAATCTCAATTCATTTGTTTTTAGCATACAGTTTTGATTGTAGATCATCCAATGATTACAAAGTGCTATCAATTAGTGATAGACTTTGTCAAATTTAATGGATAACTAATTCTTAAGGAATTATAATGATAGATAAATCAGATCTCTGAATGTAGAGGAAATGCTGAAGATATAGAAGTGCTCTTACCCTTAAAAGAAATAAAGCTGATTTGTGCTGGCTGATATTATTTTAATGATTAGTCCAGATGAATGAATCAGAGTGACTTTTGCTAGGTTAATCCAATCCATTTATCAGTAATATTTCACTGAGATAATACTTTGAATAATCTGTCTATGTAAACCAGTGATGGTGCTTTTGAGAATGATTTAGGTACTGATAATATTGCTTTCAATAAATAAAATTTTGGTTGTGAACATTTAAGCAGTAATTACTTGGTTTAGAGAGTTGTCACTGAGTAGATAATAACTCTATAATGTGCAAGAGATTCAATGGATGGTCAATTTCATTATTAATATTGAAGTAATTTCATCTAGTACAATATACAATGTTTTTGGCATAATTATCATCATTATTTTTATATTTATATAATATATAAAAAATTTAAAAACATCTACATTATCATCCAGTTATTATTATTACAATCTAATGTTACTATTATATTTCACAGCTCAAAGTATGACTGCACCTCAGTGGAGAACTAACAGTCATTTCTTCCATTACATTGTACTTCAAGTTTATAATATGTATCATACATGAATATATTTTAAAAATTACATCTGAGTTAAGAATGACAGGATAATCACTAATTTAATAACTGGTTAATAATAATCTTCAATGTATTTATATAAAGTGGATATTCATAAATATGTGAATGAAATGTTTAGTAAATATAAATCAAATTGTTTTTAATATTTAAATGTATATATATTGCATATGCACAGAAAGCAAAAAAATTAAAATGTAGGAAATTAAAATTTCATTTTTATTATTATTTCTTTTAAATATTTTCTTATTTTTTTATTGTAGATAATTGAAAATGTAAATATTGGAAAATGGAAGCGATACTGTATTTACTCCACACAAAAAAAAAATCAATTTTTATTTATGATTATGTAAATAAATAAACAACTGCAGGCAAGATAAAGATTTTTGTAACATTATAATTAACTTTTTCTTGTTTGTGTAAATTAATGAAAAGTAAAAAAAAAAAAAATTCAAAAGTTCAGGAATCATTTTATAAATAAATCTGAAATTGAAATTAAAAACAAATCTAAAATTAAAATGTAATTTCAGTTTTAATTATATATAAATAAATGAAAACTGTAGCTTTTAAAATAAATAAATTTTTATTTGTTATATAAAAAAATATTCTGTTTTTATATTAGACTATTCCCAGATTATTTGTTAGCTGTATTACTCTTTCGAGACTATGATATTCAAGCCTATGGATGAATTGAAAAATTTGTAATTAATTAAAAACTTCCCATAAGAATTTTTTTCAGGTAAATAAGGCTGATAGCTATTGTTTTTGACTGGAGATAAAGTAAAAAAATTCATCATAAAAACTTACCGAGTGCAAGTATCCTCGTTAATTGCTAGTATACTAATTAGTACTATGTTGTATTTTTCAAATTTCTTACAAAAAGAATGACATTTCTCTGCAACATAGTAATTAAATTTTCTTACTATATATTTTTAATTTCAAATGATACTTTACATAATAGTATCAAAGCATAAAATTCTGACAAAATTAGTAAATAAAGAGATAATATACAACATTGATTCCCAATCTCAGAGTATGGATATCTTCAAGGATATATAAAAAATAATGAATAATGGTGAAAAAATACATTTTAATAATGATATTGAAATTAAAAATTAGTAATTCAAATTATTGACTTTACTACTCAAAGATTCTTTATTATTTTAAAACATCAGACAATTAAAATTTGAGATATTAAACTTTATTCTCTCTATGATGTGCATTGATGGAATTTTAAAATGAAATATATACCTTATTGGAAAAATACATGATATGAAGGTAATTTGCAGTTTTCTAATAGCTTTTACAAAATGTTTATGTAAATAAAGATAATTGTCAAAATACTTTTACCCAATTTATTATTGCAATTAATGTCATAAAACACATCTCATATCAATGTCCTCACATAAAATATAAGCAATTATAATAAATTTCTATGGAAAAATAAGTAATTCATTACTTGGTACTTTAGTATTAGACCTGATATGATGAAAGTCAATTCTAAACCTAACTCCAACTCAGTACAGCTATGATATTTCACAGCACATCTAATATTAAAGTGTCCATTGCTTTACATTCAAAATATATACAAATTTGATTAAAGAAGTAAAGTCTAAATTGAAAAATGTGTTAATTAATAAATAAACATTTTTATTAAGCATATTATTAAAAAAATTACTAACCTGAGAGTAAATATAATGTATAAAAACATTTTGGTATCTATAATTGGTTTAAAAATTTTTTTTTAATGTTTTTTATTGCTGCTATGCCATTTTGTTTTTATGTAGTGAGAGAATATTTTGTAATTCACTATTCATTAAGTTAAAACCTACAGAAAAAAAGATAACTATAATGTACATTTAAAAAAATTTAAAAATTAACACAATGTACATTTTAAAATTTATTTTTGATCTAATTTATGTTCTATTACCAACGTCTTCTATTTTTGTAATGTCTATCCAATAAAACTCTGGATTCATTTTGCACCATTATTTTTTATAAAAAACATTTGATGAATTGTATTTATTTTATATAAATACAGTAAAGTTAAATAAAAATTTGATAAAAAAATATAATGTACAGTTGATTCCTGAAGTTTTAATAATCTAAATTATTAATCTTTTTTTCACTTTTGCCCGCTAGTATAAAACAGTATTTTTTTAACAGCATCATTTTCTTGGATTATCAGAGATAAATTATAAAAAGATTGATTTAAAATTGAGCAAATAACATTTTAAACTTATGTTTAGTTATCTTTGATTATATAAAGTTGATTATTAACTACATAATGCATAAAATTATTTTTCCTTTTTTTACTCCCAAAATAATTCATAATTTTGGATGATGACAATTATGATTAACATTCTTAGGTTGCAAGCAAAATAATATTCATGAAAAATTATAGTGCTGAAATACAAGAACAATTCTGTGTGATTATTGATTTAAAATTGAATAAATATACTATAATTTTAACTTATCCTTAGTTATTTTTGATCATATAAAGTTGATTATTAACTACATAATGCATGAAACATTTTTTTTTCTTTTCTTTTCCCTCAAAATAGCTATTACAATGACTGCAAATACAATTAACATACATTTTGCTGCAAGCAAACTAACATAAGAATTATTGATTGAGCAAATATATTTATTTATCATGTACATTTTAAAATTTAGTATTACTACACTGTATTATACTTGATCAAAGTATATTTTGATTACTCATCTTTAGTTTGGATAGTATAAATGAAAAATACTGGATTACAAATCTGATAAAATATATTAATCATACTTAAATTTCATAACAAAAAACTAACTAACATTGGATATTTTATCATGAATAAAGTCTATATTATATTGAACAATTTTAGTAGCAACATTACCATTTTACTTTCTGGTGGCTAGCTTTAGTAAAGTCATTATTCTATGATGTTATCAATCTTCCAATATGGCCACCATTTTGAAAAAAAATAATATTTTTTGTAAAGATCTTAATAGTAAATAATCAAGATTGTAAAACAAATTAATTATTATGGTGAATATTTACATAAAGATCTGTCATTAATGAGGGTAAAGATATATTATTAATTTTGAAAATTTCAAAAGTTGTCAAATTAATTTTATGATAAATGATAGAGCAATTTTTCTTGTTAATTTCATTGTTAAAAAAGGCTTTGATGAATGATGACAAGTCTTTGTCTCATGACCATACTGTTACACTATATATCTTGACAACAAACTCTTTATAGGCCCAACTTTCACTTTTCATACATTTGAGTGTTCTTATGCCAGTGCCAGTTTATTTATAGCTGGATATCTTAGTCAGTTCTGTAAAAATGATCAATAAGAATTTTTCCAGTTGTATTTTTTTATTATCCTTTTATATTACATTAACACTTTGTGTATTATCAAATATAAATCATTGGTTGAAAACTATACATACTAAACAAGAACATAATGTGGATAGTCTAGTCATCAGAAATTTTTCATGACACTATAGTACAAACTTGTGAAAAGACAGTCTTTACTTCTTTGATCAGATAAAAAGGAAAAATACTTTGAGGACTATCCAAAGTATCATCCAATGATAGCATAAAGCTTTCTCCTTTCTTGCAAACATTTGCAAATCAAAACAGGCCAGATATACAACAATGAATGCAATTCATTTCACTGTCTAATGAAATACCAGAATATATTATCCTTGTCATCAGGTAACAAAGATAATAAAAATGCACTTGAAGACTTTAGTCATATCATTTTTTGTGTTATAGAAGTTTAAGAATGACACAATAACTGATAGTTTAATGTTTTCACTTGTAAAAGATGTCATTTCTCATATTGTTGAAAAAAAAATGTAAAAAAATGGAATACTATCTTTCTTTCAAATAATATATATCTCAAAGATTTCAGAATATGGCTGATTATGTCAAGGATAGAATTAAAAATAATAAATTCCTAACTATTCAAATTAATAAAGTATAAATATTGTTTATTTCTGTTCTGCTTGCTGTTGGGAAACTTTTGAAAAACAATGAGGTTGAAAAAAATATTTTGCCTTGCCATTTTGAATGCATAAGATGCGAAGACATACTTAATGTTATTTACTATTTCAAAGAAAAGTACATTAATTGGTCTAATTGCTATGAGTGATGAACTATTGGTGGCAAAATTATATCAGTCTGTCATTCTGGTCTCCATGATAATGTTGTTAAAATAGTCAAAAATATAATCTGGAAATATTGCTGCATACATGAGCAAAGTTTAACAATTAAGCATCTCACTAGTGAATTACAAATTGTTTTTGATAAAACTGTTAAAATGATTAATTTATAAAATAAAAGTTCATAAACTTTAGGATTTTCAAAACACTGTGTCAACTTTCCTCCTTTATACAAAAGTAAAATGACTCTACTGTGATATAGTCCTTATTTGATTTTTCAGTTTAGTAATGATATTTTTTTGAAATCTATTCTTTCCAACTTGCTTCTAAATAACAACATTATGATTAGCTTCTGATTTTTGTATACATACCATATATATTTCCAAAGAAATTTGGTGCCTGTGAATTGTTCAATAATAATTTTTAATGTTTCAGACAAAATTGAATCTACCATTAAAAAAACTTTGATATTTGGAGGTCATGATTTAAAACTTTACATAACTAACTCAGAAAATTAGTTAGAAAATAACTAAAGATTTGAAAAACTGAAATCATCTTTCTTAAAATTTAGAAGAAAAACAAAACAACTGGATTACAATTGCAAATCTCTTTAAAAATGAATATTTTCAACTTGCCAGATTATCAATTCAAAAGAAGTTGATCAAATTTTTATCTGATATTACTTTAAAATGTGAACTATTTCTTAAAACTTTTGGTCACACAGGTGAGTTATCTCAGCTATCAGCTGCTTTTTAATAAATATAAAGTTTGTGGATAGAGTTTCTGTATATAAAAAATAATATTATAATAAGTGAGAACATTTCCAGTATACATAAATTGAATCTGAGTTTTAAAAAGTATTTATTTCAAAAAGCACTGAACATTTGTTATCATAAAATATTTGTTGTGTGGTTTTGAAACCTCTTAAAGTTTTTCAATTACTGATATATTAAAGTAATAAATGCATTCATTAATGTAATCTAGTTTTTTGTTGTTAATGTAATCTGAGGAATATTGGTGGTTTGACTTTTAAATATAAATATACAAGGACTCTCAGACCATTATGGGTAAGTGCAGATTTTGTAGGGTACTAAAGCATCTCATCAATGGGGACACCAGGTCACTGTGTTATAAATAAAATTTATATATAAATGAAAATGTTTATATTTCCAAATCACTCCATTGCTAGAAACATATTCTGATTATAAATAATGTTATTTAAATATAAGATTACCTTTTTGCTAGCCTTGTGACAGTTATTCAGAATATATTACAATACATAGGCTCTCTATCACTACATTAAAGTGAATAGATAGGTGTCATATCATTGCAATAATTAATAAGATTTATACATAAATCATAATTTTATATTTTCAAATTACTTCATTGTTAGAAACATGTTCTCATTGTAAATATTTTTTATTTAAATATGAGAGGATTACTTTTATATTTAGTCTTGTGACAATTACTTGAAATATACTACATATTATATACTCTATTAATGCACTAAATTGAGCAAATTGACACAATGTCTGTGTAACAATTAAGAAAATATACACATAAATGAAAATGTTCAAATTTCTGAATCACTTTTATTTAATTATCCTAATTTATATAAAAAATGAAAAATTCCCATTAATAATTTCTTTAAAAATAAACTTATTTAAAAAATATTGCCTCATAATAATTACAATAATTCTGTAAAATATTAGATAACAAGTATTAGCATAAAATCGCATATATACAATCATATTTTATAAGTACCAGTATATTTAATTCAATAAAGTGGAATAGCTAAAGGGTCAGATTCTGAAATATGGGATTCTGGGTTCAATTTCAGTACTGTCTAAAAAAAATTTTTTAAAGCCATATTATCTTTTTTTCTTTTTAATATCAATATTATATATATTTTTAATAATGATATTATTATTTTTTATATGTTTTTTAATCTGCCTTTTCTTGAATTCTGAATGTTGTGAGATTTGTTACATGCTAAAAACTTGTAATTAATCCATAATAAATATATTAAAATAAAACGCAAATGCATGTTCATGGCTTCTAAAAATTTATTGAATAAATAATGCAGGTGTGAACATTTAAAATGTTGGATTGTTTAATATGTATATAATAACAAAATAATAAACTTAAATTATAGTATTAATATTTTTTATTGAAACAATATAACTTTATTAATAGAAAATGTACACAAGTTATGCATGAGAGATTCTGAATTCAATTAAAAATAATTAACTAATGAGTTTTCAAACAAACAATACCTCTATATAACAAACTAAATGTCATGCCAGTTAAAGTTGACCTAATAAATCTAACAATTTTTCAGTCCACTTTAATAAAAACTCATCTTCTACTTGGAATATTCTTACAGATGAGACCATTCCTTTCAAATTTTCCTCTACTTCTCATAAATTTTTAGGTTTCCCAATGCAGCTCTCATATAATTAAATATAAACTGCTATTCAAAATCAGCTTATTGTTTTAGTCAAAAACCCATCAATACATTATCCAAAGCATATCTTTCAATATATGCAAAGGCACCACTAGTCAACATTTTAATATTTCCTAAAATTAATTATTTCTTATCCATTATTAAATTTTCTTTTTCATTCAAAAAAATATATATACTCCCTTATCACCAAACTAATCTGGAATAAAAAACAGTAACTCTAAGCATAAGAAATATGCAAAAATGTATTAAATTCAATGGTCTGTTATTACATTGCATTTCTAACCATTAATGAAATGAATAAACCAATTAGTTTCTTCCCATTATGTTAATAGTGTAATTCCTGTTAACCATACCGACACTCCATCATCCATTAACAATAATTTTATCAAAGCCTTAATAATTCTAATAAGTAAGCACCTTACTTTCTCATATAATCTATTTCTAAATAAACTTAACTATTGGCAAACATATGAAATTTAAAGTAATAATAGTATATCAAATAACAGTCAATCTTTCTTGTTATGTAGTAACAAATAGATTACAAAAAAGTTCAGATATTGGCACCTGGAATCAAAATATTTGGAACTTCTTAATTAAAATAAATGTCAAAACCCTTCTTACTAATTATTTTCTCTCCTACAAGTGATACTTCACAAATATAGATCCATTATGTGCCCTCTGTCATAGAAATAAATGAACAATGGAATACTTTCTTATGGATTATTCCTCACTTCTTTTTTGTCATATTATTATCATTAACATTACTCATTCAAATTCATTAACAATCAACAACCTTATAAAAATTACAACGTGGTATTTTTTTCCAATAAAAGAATTACTACATTTATTCTTTTCACACTTTGTTTTGTAAGATGTTATCTAAGCTTTAATCCCACATCTCTCAATACTAAATCACCCTTACTAAAAAGAATTATATAACATTTAAGACCAGAGATCAAACCCATGCACCAGCTGATATTTTTGCAGCTGCAAGAAATCTAATCTCATTAACTACAACCCAGTGGCTTGGCTATTAAATATACTAATTAATATGAATTATATATATATATTGATTATTGCTTAATTATATGAGCATCTATTTTACTACTTTTCTACTTGAAATCTCTTTTATTTCAATAAGACTTGTAAATAATCTCCAGTGTATATAGTAAACCTAATAAAGTTAATTCAAAACTAACACTTAGAGTTACTTCAACCTTGTAACAACTATTGTACTCAAGAAAAGATAGTGGAGACAGTTATATAAGGAATAAAGACAATCGATTCTCTTTTTTTCTTTGAGATGAGAATGGAGTTGCAAGATTATCTAGATTTTGGAGACTAAGCCACCAAAATCAGAAAAGCTTATATGAATTAATATGCAAATAAAATGATGCAAATATAAATGGTTATAATTTTTTATTATTCCATTGTGTTTTAACTTTACTTTTGATCTACTTATTTGCAATTATTATATTAATTTGGAATAATATCAACGATATTGATTATAAACATTTTATTAATATGAAGAATACTGCTTGTGAAAATGGACTGTTAAGGGGTATATAAATTAAAAAAGCTTGAGAACGTTTCCTATACAATGACTACATGATAACTGAAAAAATAAGCGTACATTAATTTTATAAACACGTGTTAAGGAAAAATATTGCTACTAAAATTGAGATATATATATATTAGCATCTAAGCTGCATTTACTAGTGTTTGTCAATCTATTAATAGTCACAAATTGCGACTCTCTTACCCTGCAGAAAACATTTGAGTAAAAAAAAAAAATCATTAAAATTTTGAATGTTATCCTGAAATACCCATCCCCCTCTAAAATAAATAAAACTTATTTTTTTAAAATTGAAAATAATTCATTGGATAGTAATTTTATTCAAAATTGCTTGAAGAAAAAATAATTTTAAATGAAATAGTAACAATATAATGATATTTAGATTTTAAGTTAATAATCAATATTGTTCTCAGAAAAAGAAATAACTTTTTCTCTTCTTACTGTAAATCCTCAAAGATTACAATAATTACTGATTTGTAATCAATCGATGATAATTTTTTTTTTTATCCTCTTATTTACGTTTTTTTTTTTTTTTTAAAAAAAAAAAAAATTCTCTAAGAAAAGATTTCAAATAAATGGCAAAATCAATTCCCAGATCAGAAAAATAAATAAAAGAGCACCGGGCGTAATCCGAGTCTAAATTCCAATTGGGTAAAATTTAACCTCCCCCCCAATCGCTGAAGCATATGCAATCTTTTCTAATCATCCATATACATAAATAAAGACATGTATTTATTTTTAGTTAGAATATATAAAACAAGTATGGAAAAACATTCAGACTATCACCAACTTATGACTAATGTTCTTTTCAGTGTTTTTATGGAATGAGGGAGGGAAACTGCTGAAAAGGTTAGTGTTAGTAATATATTGTTATTATCTCACGCGCCTTTTTTTAAAGCCATGTACGTACTTAAAACATATTTAAAATATATCTGGAAAGCAAAGTGAACTTAATGAGATTTAAATTCAATATTTTCCTCATTCTTTTACTCAGAAATGAGGGATATGTATATGTTTATTTATTAAATTAATCGAATGATTTGTCTTTCAAGAGGCCATCTGATGTTGTAACACCAAAAAAAGACAGAGTTGAGCTGCGATCATTGAATTTTTTAGCTCCTGCCCCCCCCCCTCAACTAATATATTAAATGAAGCTCAGCATTCTTTTAATCGTTAGCAAACATTCACAAATCGGTATAATCTTTTTAGTTTGTATATAAAAAAGACAAGGTAAATAAAAAAACATCACACACACAAAAAAAACAGTAACTGAACTTTTAATCTGTTTATTTGACATCTTACACAGTATTCTTAAACTTTATTTGCCATCAACTTTTTTGTTTCCAATAATTTCAACATCTTGCATAAAATCTATTCGAATAACAATTATCATAAAAATAAAAACTAAGCAAATTAGAAAACATAATCTGTTTAATACTAGTTTTTATTTTAAATACTTCTGATGTTTTATCATCAGCAGTTAGATTTCCTTTCACATAATAATGCAGAAGCTGTATGTATAATTTGGTACTTTGGTATTATTCCTACTATGACGGATTACTCTGGTGACGTTTTTGCCTGGTAATATTTATTCAAAATTTATAGTTCATGATGTCATGGCAACCAAAACCTGACACAACTAATTCATGTCAACTTTTCACATATATACTTAAACGGAATATTTATCCTGTCATATCTGTTTCACTTAGTAACATTCTACAGCCCACTCTTTGCCAGATTTAAAGCCTAAAAGCATCTCAAAAAAAATCTACATAAGTATATAAGTATGATGGCATATATATATATGCGAGCATTAGCGTTTATAATGTAACTATTATATACAGATTACAGTGACCGCTTTATCAAATTTATGTATAATTTAATTCAATTTATAACTCAGTTTATAGTTCACTTTGCTTAAATCAGCATATATATATATATGTATGTATTGAACATATAACCATAATACATATATAGTGGACATATTTAATTTTTGACAATTTTTATATTTTAAAATCAGTACTTATTTTTAAAATCACTTATTAAAAATATCACATGATTCAAATCTGTTTTGGTAATGGTGTGGTGATTAAATCTAAAAATTTATTAAAACAATAAATGTTTGTCTAAAATATATTTTATCTTGTAAATAAAACTTAACTAACTGTGTCAATTGCTGAAATCTTATGGGAAAGTAAATAATCACATCTTAGATAATATCTTGTTCGAGGAATAATACAAAAGGCAGGAGTTATTTTGGTCCTTAAATTTACAAAATTTGAAGATGCTAATTTCTTATTTTGCTGGAAGAAACTTGTTTTTAAAAGTATAATTTAATGGTAGTTGAATATAAATAGGCCAACTTTTTCTATATGAAATTTACTCTGTTAAATCTTAAAAGTGTTGGCTAACTGAATCCATGCCAGTTTAAATTTTAATATGGCTGAGTTGAGCAGGAAGGAGTTGCTGTTCTTCAGAAAATGAAAATTTCTATCTCTATCCTACTGGCTGAATGCACCCAGGCACTACAGTGATTGAAGACTTTCCCATAATAGATCTGCGGCACTGATGTTTTATTTGGAGAGATGCCTATTCTAATGACAACTATTGCTACAATATCTGGCACCAAGAATGATGCTACCCACAGACATGCTTTCAACAACAAGTTGTAGGCAAAATTCCTAAGATCACCACAAAGAGCTCTAAAATGAACTTTAATTTCTAAATCTAATGCTATAGCTATTATTTAAAATTAAATGAACATTCAAAGTCAATTTTCATCTTTAAATTTTTTTGTCTAATTTAATTGCAAAGTCACCAATTAATACTTGTCTAATTCTTTATAAATTTAATATATGTAATGCCTTTAATATTAAGTAAACTAAAATGTACCATTAATGATTATATTATTGGTCATAATCTATCTTTTGTTTTCATGCTTGCAGTGATGCCTATGCTATTTTATAAATTTTAGTTATTAATATTTTATTTCTGTTATATGTGATAATATGCCAAATGTACTGTGAGTGTATTAATTATAATAAGTTTGTGCAGAAGATATTAGTTCTATCTTTAATCTAATAAATGTAGTATAATGCTTAGTTGGTCTAACCTGTCTCACTGTTTCAAAATTAGATTAATTAATAATAATATTTGATCACTTTGCAATCATTGTAATAATTCAGATAAACTTTAAATTTAATCTTTCATACTTGGTTATTCTGATTTACTCATAGTATAATTGTAAATTATGATTTTAAAAGTAATTTTACCTGATGGTGGAATTCTGGCCATAGATATGTATTATTAAGGTATGTTTTATAGTTCATAATTAATTACAACTCCTTAAAAATATATCTCCCACTATTAAGTTATATTTAGTGATGGAAATCAATTATTTATTAAATGAAATTAATTTATTAATTTGTCTCTTTTATAATAGCATTAAGTTTAAATGCCTAATTTATGAATTGGCTTGTGTTAGGAGCACAAATATTCACTAACTATTTGGAGGCACTCTTAATTGTTTTAACATAGTTATTATATAGCTTTTGTGCATTGCAGATGTGAATTTACAATATATATATACAGATATATCCTTTCTTGCTAATCTACATGGGCTAATGGTGGAGGCTGATCCATTTCCTGGCTACCTACATAATGGTGGACACAAGTCACACTCAGGGCCATTTTGTTCAGGCAAGAGCACCTAAAATGCAACTGGAATAAGGACCCAGGGCCTTTGAGTAACCTATACAATTTCCAAATTTTTCATTTTAATATTAAATTAATTTATTAGCAAGCTCCTTGGTCCCAAACAGACCACTCATATATGGAAATAACTACTTATCCACACTGCCAGCTTTTAGTAAAATTTATTAATGTGCCTATAGAAAACCATTGGTGATGCTAATTTAGCATGTTCTCCCTTAATGTAATTTACATATTCATGACTTATCTGAAACCATGAGAATCTCTGGTGAAATGGATCTTGATTTGCATCATTCTTGAGCTTTATAATTGTGCTCAAATCTTGATTAGCCTAAAGTAAACAGCCAGAATGATAGTGCTGTAATATATATGTCTCCAGATATCATTTTCACCATCATTTGGCAAATCATGATAAAGAAATAGTTATTAATTGTCATATTAAATTGTCATAGGCATTTTAATTTTTCACTAGGCATGAGAATTAATGGATAGATTTAGATAGTATCAATGGAACTGTATGCCTTTCCATGAACTTAATTTGATTGTATAATGCCTGAATGTACTAAATTAGTTGTATTTTGATTTTTAGTTGAATGAAACCTATTTTGTTTTGTTTTTACTATAATAAACTTATTTAAATTTGCCTCATCTTTATTATCAATCATTTTGCTGTATTCCACTCCAATTAAATTATTGATTAAATATGTTTAATATACATTGTAATTAGATTATTAATATTATCCCTCTTATTATTTGAATTTAGCC
Source organism: Epiperipatus broadwayi (assembly GCA_028023455.1). Lineage (NCBI taxonomy): Eukaryota > Metazoa > Onychophora > Udeonychophora > Euonychophora > Peripatidae > Epiperipatus > Epiperipatus broadwayi. The sequence continues at coordinate 352,644 of JAQFVV010006643.1, forward strand.
CATTATTGGTTTGTTAACCCATTTTGTGTTGCCTGTGTAATAAAAATATATTGACTAATTCCTCTCCCTGAGCTACCAACTGAGATGCGGATTAAGTAAAACTCACATGTAAGGTCAGGATTGTTATTCATAGGATATTAAATCACAGAGCACTGGTAAATTGAGTGAAGCTTGGTCTGACTTGGGACTCCTATACCCCATTTTGATCAGGTTTAGTATGTTTTATTAGAACTCTAAGTTTTGTTGTGTGAATATACAAATCTGACCATTACATATCACCAATTTGTCAAGTGTGCTGACTTGCAAAATTTCTTACTATCACTGTGACTTTATTTCATAATAATATAAATGATATAAACGTATCACATCATTTGTATTTAATACTATTTTTTTTAATTGAAAAATACATTTAGATATGAAAATTGTTATATTTGTCTTTTTTATTTTGCTAAATGTTTATATACATTTACAAGTTAAACGTTTTACATTTGTGTTTTTTTTTTAAAAAAAAAGATATTCAAAATACAAGGTTAAACTTATACAGTTTGTCACTTTTAGATAAATGTACAACTTTATCTTATAGTTCACCATTTTGTTTTTTGTGTGTGTGTGTGTTTTTTTAGATTAAAAATATAATGGAAACCTAAAACTTTATTTCAACTTGCCATTTAAAAATGTTTCACAGTTCCTTTTCATATTTCTCCCTTTTTCTATAATAATATTTACTAAGGCTGTAAATCTCAAGAATATGTGTGTGAAAATGCATAGGTAGGACCTCTACAACTTTTTCTATAAGGAATATCTCTCTCCATCATTGGAAATTACATGTTTTTTTTTACATTTGAAGTTTGGTATTACACATAGAAGATGATAGGTCAAAGCACTATAGTATAAGGAGGAGGAAGGATGGCTTTGGAAACACAAAGTGTGCTCATAAAAAGACACAATTCACAAGTCTATTTTATTTAGTATCATAATCTCTTTTTTTCCTTTTTCTATAATGAATATATGTCTCCATTATTTTTTTTAGATTTTAACTTTCATATAATACATCATCTTACTCACAGTGACATCTTATTCTAAGTTTGCAATATGTTTAAAATAATGCCTCCACAGAATCTGCAAACAAATTTTATCAATTATTTTTTTTATGCACATTCTTTGGAGGTGTTATTTTAAACATATCACAAACTTATAATAATATGTCACCTGAGTAATACATCATAGCAGGAATAATACCAAAGTAGCATATATTGCATAAACTTTCATGGTCAACAGCTAATTTTAAATTTTAACTCAAACTTTTTTTATAAACTGAACCAAAGATTTGGAATAGGTAATAAGATATATTCTTATTCATGCCACTTCTCAAGCATTCCTAGCTAACACAAATCTCATCAACAGTACTTCTGATTTTCTAGTTTTTTTTTTGTATCATTTAGGACTAAAAAAAGTCTATTCAATAATAGTTTTAAAAGTACTTTTGCTAAAATAGACAATGTTGAGGATAATAGTGATATTCCACACTGCAGTGTTTTTGTTTCTTTTATTTCTATACAATAAAAAAGTCACAAGTTTATGGTCCATATATTATTTTAAAATCTGTTAATTTTAAGTATAAAATACTACCTTTATATTTTAAAACTTCTTCAGGCAGAATGACAAATTGGAGCATTAAATGTTGCTGAATCAAAGCTCAATCATTTATTTCTTTGCTTGGATGTCGTGCGATTGTTTATCATATTAATGGCGGCTTTGTTGTTGTTATTTTTTAAAATTTACAGAAAGTTATTGTCAAGTAGATCCTAAATGACGTCTTCTGAATTCTAGTATAATTATTCAAAATATGATCATAAAACATTATCTGACTATTTTAAATAGCATCACTATGTGGCATCCCATTTTGTGTGTGCTTATGTGAAATCAATAAGTTTTATTTGAATTCACAACACACACTTTGAAAAATAATATGAGTTGGCAATTTTAATACTTGACAATCAGGTCATTTTTGTAAAATTTTTATCGTTCTTGAAACTTGAAGAATAATTGAAACTTTTTAAAAATATTTTTTGAAGTGATCCAATAAAGTGAACATTTTATTTTACCTGAAGTTCCCTAACAACATTTTATCAGTTTTAATTACATTATATGTATTTCTAATCACATGCTTATTTTTATTTTAGCAATTCTCCAAAAATCTATACTTTTTCTACTCTTTCAAAACCAAAAAGTTTACCAAGTTTTTAGAAATTGGAAAATTAGTGCTGCCTTTATGTAAACCTTTTGTTTTTAAAAATTTCATTTACTTTTATTATATTAATATTATTTCTTTTTATAAATTTAAATTTATTCCATTAAAGCGTCGAAGTGAAATGACATTAAATGCAATTCAATGTTCTATTTGCTTACTCGTTTTACTAATTAATTAAGTTATAAAGTTAATGTGAGATGTCATTTCTATGTAAGAAACAGTTATTATTGTAATTCATTATATCATCGTTTGGTTAATATCACATATAAATTGAAAGCCATGATAACATAGATCAACACATAAAGTGAATTAAATATTTTGGTAGTTGGATGAGTGAGAATGAAAAAAGTAAAGATAAAAGAATAACCTTGGCAAAAGAGGCATTTATTAAGAAAATGAAAATATGTTGGGATCTTTGAAAAGAGAATTAGGAAAAAAATTAATTAAATGATATGTGTGTAGTGTACACTTGTATGGTTGTGAATATAGACAATGAGTAATAAAATTAGGAATAGGTTGGAAGGATTTGATATGTGAACATGGAGAAGAATGAAAAAAATCAATTAGATAAATAAAATGACAAATGAAGTTTTGAAATGAGTAAATAAAAAAAGATTGATTGAGAAAATTAGAAAGAGAAAGTGGATTGGACATATTTTAAGAAGAAAGTATAATTTAATGAATAATATTTTCAAGGGAATGGTGAGTGAAAGCAAGAAGAAAGTTGGAAAAGATTGAAATTATTGGATGATATAAGAGATAGGAAGAGTTACATAGAATTGAAGAGCTGGATAATGAAGGGAATGGAATAGAAGGTGAATGAATCGATGATGTGACTACTTTCTTGACCTGTCCATGGGACAAAATACTATTTGTTGATTGATAAAAAATATTAATGTTTCTAATAGAAACTGCTTTTGGAAGAAGTCTTATCTATTCAACATGATTATGGATATGGACTTTCAAATCCTTATGAGATTTTTATTTCATTCTATAATGATAACAATCAACCCTTAAGCTATCAAAAAAACTCGATCTGTAGTCAAATGATATGATTTTTTATATACATACTAAAGGTTGCAACTCTACCAAGAAGTGGAAGATTAATATTGCAAAGAAGTTTAGCCAAACATCATTAATCAGGTAAATGTAATCTGTTTTAAAAGCAGACTAATAAATAATAATTATAATTACCAGATTCTGAAAGCAGACTAATAAATAGTCACTTATAACTTCCAAATTTCATATAAAGTATATATTTACTAAGGCAATAAAGCCAATTACTCAACATTGTAAACATAAAGTACAATTATTGGTTTAAATTACTACAATAGTCATTGAAAAAAAGCACATTGTGGGTATTGGCTGATACAACTGTCTGAAATTTTTATAATTTAATGTTTGAATCTGGAAAAGTAATTTTTTGGAGATATAAGAATTTTTAAACAAACCTATAACTTTTTCCAGACAGATAATCCATAGCCCATCTATCCTCATACAACTATAGATCCTAAAATGATTGTTTAGCTATTATTAACTATAGAATAAAAGATAAGTTTGTTCAAAAGAGTGTTATGCAAATCATACTATTGGTGAGAGAGGATCATATTTGGGGATTCAAAATCCAATGTTTACTTTTAACTTTGGTGTAATAAATTATTTCTACTACCAGCTTTATATTCATTTCAGATAATCATGAGGAAATGACATTAGAATCTGTAAAAGGACTAATGAATAGTAAAAAAAAATTATAGCTTACTGTGTTGGTTTGTAATGAAATTCTGCATAACAAGATATATTTTCTTAATAAATCTTGGACAAGATAAAAAAAATTCAAACAAAAAACAAGATATACTTAAGAAAAACCAAATAACTTTTATTTATTCAGATTCTTATATTGGACAGTAGAAACCTTGGATTTAAAGTAATGTTCACATAATTATCTAAAAGACATTGGACTATAACAATTAGTGCATTAGCCTGATATTTTCACATCCTTGTATTACGTGATCACTATCTCTTATACTAGATCCTAAGATCTAGGTATAGTGCTCTCAGATCCAAGGCTCCTCACTGATGAAGGCCACAAGTCAGAAACTAGTCTGGGGATATTAGATGAGTAGGTACTAGATAGGGATTTTATGCACAAGCCTTCTGGCATACAGTGATTACTCTGGTTGGCACAGGGTGGCACTACTGTATGGAGAGTTTTTATTTTTGTATTACAATGTAAAGAAGATATTACAGAATGTTTTCAGAAAATTTTAGGATTTGTTATTAAACCAATTTATTATCCAATATTGCATGATGACTGGTTTTAAAACTGAAAAGTAAAGGCACCATGAACATCTAAGTTGAGATAAAGAATGCTTATTATAAAAATGTGTTTGTAATATGACACAGCTCTTATCAATGGTGAAGGAGACCATGGCTTATCTTATATTGAGTGAGTAAAAATCAAGACCATCTTTAATTAGCACTTATAAATGTCACCAAGAGTTGTCATAATTAATTTAATATGTGTCAAATCTTTTCCAAAACATTTTAAAATAAATTCAGAAAAGATTTTATTTATAAAATTCACAATTGGAAATAAAAATAAACAAGCAGCAGGAAGTAGGAAATGAATCACTAAAATAAGAAGAATAGGAACATAACATGTCAATTATTATTTTTTATTACTGCCATGTAGGCAAACATAATGGTTTCTCTATAATTAGAATCTATTCACAGCAAAAAAAAAAAAATCTAGCACAAACTAAAAAAATATTAAAAAACATTAATTTTAAAGTAAAATTATCAAAACTTGAGGAAACAAACCTGCAAAATATATACATATAATTTATATGACTTATCCTTGTTCATTCAAAAAAACCATAAGATTAACTTTTACAGGTGTTTGACCAGGTGCTTAGGTTATATCAATAGCAGTTAGGTTATTCACAGAAGAACAAACATTTTAAACGTTTATAAATACAAACAACTGAATGTAACATAATAGTCAATACAATAAAAATTCAAGGCGATATATCAAAATATAGTTGCAACAAAACTTCCATCTGGCTAATTATTCTCTATATGCACGTTTTTTTTTAAAAAAAAAATTCAAATAATTTTAATTAAGTTATATAATAATTTGAAATGAGGAATATCAATGCACTTATTATAATAATATAGTTATAGTATGATCCAACTCTCATCAATGGAGAAACAGATATCACATATCTATGGACATTGCAACTATAGTTTATTCTTCAATTGAATTTAAAGATCAAAACTAACTAAAAGTGACACTTATAATGTTAACCAAGAGGTGAGATAAACTCATTCATTTTGAATCTATTTTAAATTCAATTCAATAGAAATTACATATTTAGTATGTACATTACAAATATAATAGAATTTAATCTAATAAATAACAACCTCTACTAATCTTCTAAACATATTTCTAGTATCATTTTAAATATATATAATACTTCTAATTTAGATTTATATAGATATAAAAATTATCAAGTAATATGGCTTCAGAAATTATAAATGATTTTTTATGATTGATAGATCAACATTCTTTTGATTAATCTAGGACATTTTAGGACTTTCTTTATCTCCAGTTAAAAATATTTTAATATCCAGCCACTGGTCAATATTACATAATTAGATGAGATTGGTGAAGATTGATCACTTAAAAAAGACTATTTCATATTTTAACCTTAGATTCTAGAATAGATTACAAATAATAACCACCATATTATAGATAAGTTTGATCATGAATTAATGATTAACACATACTCATGAGCTTGGAATTTTTAATCTGGATAAAAATTTGAAATTTTTTAGGTAGCCAGAAATTTTTAAGTTTAGCATTTTTTAGATAATAACTAGTTAGGATTTAATTGTTGTTTGATAAATGGGCATCATGCCATGATATTTAGAAGATAAGCACCATAAATATTCTATTGAAACATTCATCTACCAGAAGTTGATTAACCCGCAGATCTAATTTCTACTATTGCTGAGATATGTTTGTTTGGAAATGATCATTTTAAATCTATTTTACCTTTTATCTATATTAGATAATTATGAAATCTTCATTGAATTATGAAGTTTACTAATCTTAGATTAAATGTCATAAATAAAACACATTTTTATTGGTCACATTGGCTGAAGTTTTAAAATTATATAGTCAGTGTGATATTCATGGGGAAAAGTATATGTTATTTGGTCATAACATATCCAAGTCAACTAAGTCGGTTTGGTAGAAAAACCAAAATACTTTTGTCTCTTATAAAATTGATTTTAGAAAAGAAATTATGGATAATGTTAAATTAAAAGATGGGAGGTTTTTCCATAAAACTGTAACTTCAGTTATTTTTTAATTTTAAATGTAGGTTATAATCAATGATAGCCGACAAAAACTCTTCATTTAAATTCAAATATATCAGTAAAATTATTCTGCTTATTTAAGAATAATGAATTTTAAAATATATTTTATCTTAAAGAGAATTTAGACATTTGAAGCAAGTATTATTATATATATATAATCCGATTTTTTTAAAAATGTTTTATAATATTTTTATTTTCAGTTTATAAAAAAAAAAAGTAATATATATATATATTATTCTCAATTATAAATTTGAAATAGGTTTTAGATTGAATAGATAATTGACAGGTATGATAAATAGGCTTTAAATAATTCACTTCAGGGCAAAAAAATTTCCAACACTTCCTTAAAAAACCAAACAGTAAAAAAAACAAAAGCAAAACACCTATCCTTAATTCCAGGTGATAAGAATTTGACGTTTTTTGATTTACTTTATAATTTATTTATCAACCAATATTTAATAGTTAGCTTAAGTTTAGAGTAAGATATTTATCTTAAACAAAAACCCTTAGTCTAATCAGAACATAAAAAAAAAAAAAAAAATCAGTTTTATTAGGTTTCACATTCAAACTCAAGTGATAGACGTACAAATTGAGTTTCCTTAAAATTATGTTTTAACATTATCAATTTACACACACAAATGTTATGAAGACTTGCAATAACAGTAAAATAAATTTATAGTAATTTGTATAATAAATTTATTTCAGATTTCAGTCTAAATAATTTTATTAAATGGTTGTGTCTTGTTTAGAAGCGTTACAGGAATTGTAATTAAGGAAGATAAACCATGATATTAAAACTTATAGATATACGACACCCACCTCCACCCCAGTCACAACGGTTGTTGGCTTGTAGTATATTGACAAAAATTTAAGCTTGCTCAACCTTAATTACTTGAAAAATTTTCAAACAGATACATGTATTAATCATTATAATATGATTCTTCTCGTAAGTAAATAAATAGATAATCTTATTTAATTGTTGAATTGATCTTCCTTTAATTTTTATTACTGTATTAATCTTTGTTTGGCTTATTAAAAAATATGTAACTAGTATATCTATTGAACTGTTATATTTTGTGATACGACTTTTAATATAATGATCAGTAGACGATTAATTAATCACTGCTCACTTTTTGTCTTGATTACTAACTTTAAGGTTTTTACATTTTTCTTGTATTATTATTACTTTTTAAAATATTTTATTTCAAAGAGAACATTAATAAATTTGGTTATCTTTACAAAAAAATGCCCCTCCCCCTTAAAAAAAGACATTTATAGTATGCCATCAATACAACTTAATAATCTTCAAGATATTTTTTTTTCTACTGAAATCAATCCAATAAACATTATAAAATCCAACATCATTATTTTGCAAATATTTTCATTTCTTTGTTCAAAATCAAACTAGGATCTCTTAAACTAATCTTACAGCTTAGATTGTTATACAAATATAATGTAGTTTATTATCATAATATACAGCCCAAATAGTAGTAGTAGTGGTGGTGGTGGTGGCAGCAATGGCAGGAGTAGGGGTGACAGTGATGGTAAGAGTGGTGGTGATAGAAGTGATGATAATGGTAGTAGTGGTAGGGATGGTCATGATGATAGTAATGGTCTTGATAGTAGTCATAGTGGTGATGATGGTGGTTGGTTGGTGGTGATGGTAGTTAATGAGCAATAGCAGCCACAGCAGCAGCAGTAGTAGTATTATTATTAAAAAATAAAAATAATAATAATAGTAATTATGATTGTTATTATTATTATTATTATTATGTTGTTGTTATTATTATGTTTTGTGTTTCAGCAATAAGCCTTATTGACTCTTAAAGGGTTACATGTTTTACATATGTACAAATGATTGTCTAGATTACATTGTCATATTAATTTTTCAGAAAAAGAGATAGTCCAGATTATCTTGCATCATGATGTGTTGAGTCATTATTTTTCTCTAGGAAAATTTTTGACTTAATATAGGCTCCACCTCTAAATAAATGTTCAAACATAATCGATTGTAATTTGTGTGGGTTGTTTATATAGTCCATTAGTATATCCATTCAAAAATTATTTGTATAAAGATAATATATGTAAGAGTTTTTTAAATATATATTATTTAACTCTTGAAGAGTAAGGACTATTGTAAAAATTGCTTTCATGTTTTTTCAATATGATTTTTAATTTTGATTACCCCCCCTTACTTCAGTTATTAATATTAGTAAAAATTATGATCACAGTGGTTGGTAGTCAATCTACTCTATCAAGGCCATCTCTTGTTGATTACTTTCTGGAATTGCAAAATCATGATTGCGTTAAGACAAAAAAAATTAACATCTACTTTTATAGCTAAATCATTTATAAAACTGGAATTCTTTACAAAGCTTATGCCAAACATACTTCAAATACTGGTAAAAACATGGATTAAAAATTATCCAATGTCATTAAAGACACACAAACTGTACTTGTGAAGTTCAGCAAAAAATATTGAAAACATGGTGCAACCTATAGAAATTTAATTTTTGTCAAAACTAAAAACCCTTTAATTATTTCAGTATCCTGATTTTATATGTGATTTTAACTAATTATGCATACACAAACTTAATATAGCTAATCTGTTAATGAACATTATATAATCTTTTGTCTTGAAAATAATTTATTTAAAATGAATAACATTGGAAGATAAAACAAAAGCAACTCTCTAAACTTTTGGCATCCATAATAAGTTTAAATAATCGGTAAGATCTGATGATAGTGCATTTAAATTATTTTATCAGCAAGATTTGAGATTCCAATTACTTTTATCTCCAATTTCCTTTTCAAGTTAAAAACCTGAAATCAAAACACCTTAAAATTTTGCCCTAATGCCAGTCTGCTTGAATAATTTATATAGATCTGGTCTTAGCTCAACAATTATATATTTTTATAATTTTAGTTTCTATTTCTAACTGTAAACATCTTCAATAATAACAAATCATCTAACTCTTTAGTGTAAATAGTATGTAATGAAGCAAGAGAAGCTGTCTTTCTTTTGCTATCTATAGTAAAGTTATAAGAACTTGTGACTTTTAGATTTAATAGTAAAATGGAGTTTAAAATCATTTCTAGATTCATGACTAAATTATTTCCAGATTTAATTCTAAGTTCATTGATAAATTCAAAAGAAGGAAATCAGTCTGTAAATGGAGATTTAAATTCATTGCAACTTAGTAATCACTGATTACTTAAGCTGTCTATAGATGGCATTAGAATAGAGAACTGTTCTTATTTTATTGCATAGTGCAATGGTGTACAACCTTTCTACTCTTGCAACTCCATACTCAGACTAAAGTTTTATGCAACCCATTATATGTTGTTACAATCCTATTATAGACATATAAGGATAGTAAAAGTTGTTTTGCCACATACAATATATATATATCTTTACATTATATTTCAGCACATATAATTTGATATGAAATCTTTACAAAAACTGTGTATTAATGAAAAATATATAATATTTGGTTGTTAGTAGAGCTGTTGGTTTGTAGCAATTACAATCTTTTTAGCCTGCTTTAGAAAATGTATACATTTGAGAATGTAGTATCATGTATCAACATCAGGAGGATACTAGCACAAAGAACAAAACTTTGAGAGTGAACAAGAGAAATGAGAGCAATATAAGTGAAGTGCCATTATGAGGTGTTGTTTATGCAAAGTGTATTGGAATATAAAGAAGATATAGAATAATGAGTTCAGTAGTTTTCATGTATTTGTTAATAGTATTTAGGTTTTTGTTTTTTTAATTAAAAAATTATTATCCAACATAAGAAGTTCTCAAAATTTTTATGATTCCCAACAATTTTTCTTCAACCTCTTGGAGGGTCACAACTCTCAGGTTGTGCACCACTGGCATAGTGTATAAATTAAAGAATTAAATCATATATTATTACAAACATTGGATGATATTAGTCAGTAAAATTTTATATGTACTATCCTTAAAGTTTAAATAACTTGATTTTTTTTAAAATTGTAAGTATCAAATCATGCTAGTAAAAGTTATTGGATATCTCAGGTCTGTCTTGTTAATACAACAATCTTTTTGTTTGTTAGTATAAATAATTTGCACTGCTTTTGTTTGTCAGACTGTCTCCAACGTTGAGTTGATCTTTGAAATTGGGATTATTGTTTTTAATACTTCAGCAACTTCTACTATGACATCAATAATCACAATGGTATTTGTAAAAATACTACCAAGACATTAGATTATGTATTATTATAAAAAGAATTTAATACAATGAGTAATAATGCACACTGTTCTCTCTACATTACTTCAATTATATGTTATCCAATATATATATATATATATATATATATATATATATATATATATATATATATATATATATATATATATATATATATATATATATAAACAAACAAAAAGATTAAAATTTATACATTTAACAATTTTTCTGTCTTATATGTCATATGTGTTTACATTTATTAACATTTCTTTATGCTACATTGAAAGCACATACATTTTATTATCTGCTTTAATGTGGTACAGTATTTCACATCATGAAATATTTTCTAAGTGTAAAGCTAAAAATTTTATCAAATTCAAGAAAATTTGTGAAGTACTTTTTTTCCATGTGAGAAAATAAAAGTTATTAGTACTATCAAACGTCTAAGAAAACTTAAAGTTTGCAAAGTTTAGTGAAAAATCTGAAATGGATAAAAATAAGTAGATGATTGTATAGATTCTGAAGACAATACTGACTTAAAAATATCAAAATAACTAGAGATGCCATAGTTTTTTGATAATGAGGCCATTTTATTTCTATAAAGAAAAAACAAAGTTATTAAAACAAATGTTATTATCCAGAGCATATTAAATTATTTACACTCTAAACAATTAGTGATAATTGTCTTAATAATGGCATTTACATGCATTTAAGCACACTTTATTAGGTCAAGATGTTGCATGTATTAGCAAATATAGCTTTATAACAGGAGTCAGGATCATTTTTGAGTTAGAGAGCCATTTTGATTTAAAAATATAGAAAAATTGAAATTCAGGGAGCCGCAATTTAAAATCAATTTCATTCATTATTTATAAATTTAATAACATTAACTATGCATATACAAGATTTGAACAATTCTTATTAAGGTTGCATATAATATTTTGGGTGAACAAAAAATATATATAATTTCTCTGAAAATTTTACTTTTAATTATAACTTTTTTAAAAAAAAATTGTAGTAAATACAATAAGTTTGCATTATAAAATTTATCAGTGAAAAAAATATTTTATATAAATATGAAGATACAATGTTAATATTCAAATTTACTAATATGACTTTGAACCATTATGTTTTCAATCAACTTGTTCAAATTTGAGATATATTACGTGTGTTTGAATAATATTAAAACCTCTAGACTTGAATTAATCAGTCTGCTCCTACTTTTCACATAATTTATTGAAGAAAACAATGCGTGGTACGCTATTTTAAATTTAAACCACTTGCAATCGTCACAATATTTTATACACATTTATATTAATTAAATTACAATTAAATTAATACATTTAGCTACAAATTATATATTAGTATAAATAAATAAAATATTATTTTGTAATGTATTAAAATTTTAATAAAATTTACGTATATTATTCAAAATAAGAGAGCCGCATATTTTCCACTAAAGACCGCATGCGGTTCCGGAGCCGCCGGTTCCCGATCCCTGTTTTTATAATGTATTAATTATATAACTGATTAAAAGAATGTATTCGAAAGTTTAAGATTAAAAATTTTTGGATCAATTACAAGTTAGGTAAAAGAAAATTTCAGTGTTTCTTAATTGAATGGAACTGTTGTACTCAGCCGATCAATTCAGTTTTGGAATATCACACAGTATCCAGAATTATGTCATAATAATAGAAATGATTAAAATTTTATGATATATTTCAAAATAAGAAGATTCTAAAATAAATAACTATCTCAAGAGATGGTTATTTTTTGTTTTTTTTTTGGACACAATTTATTTTAAGAACAAGGGATGGCTAACAATACTAACTACTACTAATGGTGGTCAAATATTATTACTTCGTAATATCCTGTTTTGTAACCATCTCAGTTGCATTTTAGACATGCATACGCATTTTAATTAAATGATTCCTAGGTTGCTTAAAATATACTTAAACAATTTAATAATGTATCTAACTTTCAACCCTCAAGTTAATAATATCCCGTTTATGATTACACATATAATGATACAGTAATTCGCTAGAAATATTAATGTTTTATTTGTATACTTTTTTTTATATACCATAATTTTCGGAATTGCAAATTATTTCTACTTGTTTGGATGATAAGTTCCGCACGACTGAATAGTAGACGTGTTGACTAATATTGCGAGTTCAGTACGAAATGCATCTTGGGGTTATTTGTCTTTTATTATATCTTTATTTATATGAAATTTTTTATAAAATAAAAAAGAATGGAGAAATATGGAAGTTGTCTATCTATAAAAAAAATTATATTGTATAGTTTGTAACAGTAACAAATCAAACACACAGTTGATTTTATCTTTAGTATATTTAAATCATTTTAGAATATTTTTTGAAATGGAAATGATATAATTTTTTTTATTGCTTATGTATATAATTAAAAACATTAACACAAAATTACATTAAAATACATTATATAACTTAATTTTATGAAGAACCATTGCGTGTATCTATAATACCCACGAATATATGTATATATATTTATTGGTGGGATATATGAGCATCCCCATATAAATAAAACGAAAGTTTTAAAAAAATCTATGATTAAAACGCACATAAGTTATAAATATTTGATTTTCTAAGATAGCATTTTCCCACCAGATGTCATATGATTACATAGTTACAATCGATATAAAGTTTTTGCATATATGATGGCTGGAAGGATTGCAAAATGGATGGAAGAAATAATATAGTGGGAGAAAAGCAAGGAAGGTTTTCGATTGAATAGGTGTATAAGAGATAGTTATTTGTAATCACTCAACTTGTAGAGATGAGTACGAATGCAGGTAGGCAATTGTAAATGATCTTAATAGATATAGAGAAGGCATGTGATAGAATAAATAGAAATAGATTATGAGTAAGTTTAAAAAATTTGGGAATGGAGCTTTAGTGGATCTTATTAAGAGATTGTATGAAAATAATTACTACATCTATCAATTAGGAAATATAGAAGCAGTAAAAGTTAAAAGTGGGATAGGACTAAGGCAAGGATGCCCTATGTTGTTTTTAACCCAATAAACATCACATGACCACCACCCCTTATGCTTGTGTATAACTTGTTAAAACAGGCAAAACTTACTATATATATTGCCACACACAGCAAGCTAGAGTAATCAATGGATACCAGAAGGCTTGTGCATAAAATCCCCATCTAGCGTCTACTCATCCAATATCCCCAGACTAGTCTTTGGCTTATGGCCTTCGTCAGTGTGGAGCCTTGGATCTGAGAGCACTGCACCTAGATCTTAGGATCTAATGCAACCCTCCAGCAACCACCTTTTATCTCCATTTAACCACAAAACTACGAGACTTAACTGAAAACACCTTAATGTTTTCATTCCAAGCCCATTAGCTTATATAGTCATATGGGTCTGAACCCAGTTCAATACCCATACATTTTGGTGCCTTTGATTCTTTAATAACCATAGCCACCACTATCCTATTAGGCAGGATTAGTTTTAAGCCAATAAACATCACATGACTACCACCTCTTATGCTTGTGTATAACTGTTGTTAAAACAGGCAAAACTCACTATATATATATATATATATCTGTGGATATATATATATATATATTGCCACACACAGCAAGCTAAAGTAATCAATGGATGCCAGAAGGCTTGTGCATAAAATCTCCATCTAGTGCCTACTCATCCAATATCCCCAGACTAGTTTCTGGCCATATGACTAAATAAGCTAATGGGCTTGGATTGAAAACATCAAAGTGTTTTCAGTTTAAGACTCATAGTTTTGCAGTTAAATGGAGATAAAAGATGTTTGCTGGAGGGTTGCATTAGATCCTAAGATCTAAGTGCAGTGCTCTTGAATCCAAGGCTCCCCACTGATGAATGCAATAAGCTAAAAACTAGTCTGGGGATATTGGATGAGTATGCACTAAATGGAGATTTTATGCCAGATGGCTTGTGCATAAAATCCCATCTAATGCCTACTCATCCAATATCATCAGACTAGTTTCTGGCTTGTGTGGCAATATATATAGTGAGTTTTGCCTGTTTTAACAACAGTTATACATAAGCATAAGAAGTGGGGGTCATGTGATGTTTATTGTCTTAAAACCAATCCTGCCCCATAGGATAGTGGTGGCTATAGTTATTAAAGACCAAAGGCACCAAAATGTATGGATACTGAACTGGGTTCAGACCCATTGACTATATAAGCTAACAGGCTTGGATTGAAAACATTAAGGTGTTTTCAGTTTAAGACTCATAGTTTTGTAGTTAAATGGAGATAAAAGGTGTTGCTGAAGGATTGCATTAGATCCTAAGATCTAGGTGCTGTGCTCTCAGACCCAAGGCTCCTCACTGATGAAGGCCATAAACCAGAAACTAGTCTGGGGATATTGGATGAGTAGGCACTAGATGGGAATTTTATGCACAGGCCTTCTGGAATCCATTGATTACTCTAGGTTGCTTTGTATGGCAATATATACAGTGAGTATATTGCCTGTTTTAACTATTTTGTTTTTGTTATATTTTAGAAAAATGGAGAGAACATTAGAAAGACTAGGAACAGGACTAAAGATACCATTAATAAATAGTAAGGGAGTATATATATATTATCAGATCTTTTATTTACTGATGATATGTTTTTGTGCACAAAATGTAGGAAAGATATGGAAGTTATACTGAAGATGTGCACAGGGGTGGGTAAAAAGATGGGGATTAAATTTAGTGAAGTAAAATCAAAGGTAATGATAAATTCTGAGGAAAGAAAAGAAAAAGAATTTTTATTGGGGATTATAAAGTTAAATCTGGTAAATATGTAAAACTATTTGGGAATCATCTTAAATAATCAGAAAAATTGCTTGGATAAATGGAAGAAAAAAGTGATAAGTGAAAAAATGAAAGGGGCTGATAAAGAAAAATTAACAGTGTTTTCACATAATAAATACGATGTAGTTAGAATTATGTGGAATGGAGTGGCAGTACCAAGGTTAACTTATGGTAATGATGTGTTATGTGTTAGTAAAGAGGTATTAGATTTCTTAGAAAAAGTATAAAGAGAAATAGGAAGATATGTATTAGATGCAGATGTGTGGTTGGCAAAGAAGGCAATACAAGGAGAAATGGGATGGTCAAGTTTTTTATATGAGAGATGCAAAAAGTAAAATGAAAATGTTCAGTAGATTGCCATTTATGGATAAGAAGAGAATAGCCAAAATAGTATTTAATTGGGTTATGAATAAAGTTAAGCAACAAAAACAAAAAAGGTGAGAAAGGTAATATGATGTGCAGAAGATTTGGATAAAGAATTTATGTCAGTATACTTATACAAAAGAAGATATGATTGTGTTAGGAGCATTGTTGATTGTTATAGTGACAAGGAATGGAATAGAAAAATAGATTCATTAATAAAAAAAATAAGGAGATGGGAATTTAGTATCGAGAGTAAAAAAAAAAGTTTAAATATATATAAAAGTAAACAGAATATTGGATGCAAGTTAATTTATGATAATAGCAAGGCTCAAACAGGATCATTAGCAACAAGGGAATATACATATAATTGGAGTATGTGGGTGGTTTAGTCTGCAAATCATGTAATGAAGGCATAGAAAATATTAGCATCTGTTGACTGAATGTAAATCTTACAAACAGAAAGGAAATAAATAATGAAGTTGTGAGAGAATAAATATAAACAAAGTGATTGTATGGAAAGTGGGATTTTGGTTTTTATGCTCAGTTTGGCAAAAAATAAGGGGGATTTAGATATAAAGGCCATAGAGTGGACAAAGATGACATTGTGAAAATGGGATGAAGAAGGATACAGAAGAATATGAAAAAAGCTTACCATGGGGAATACAAAGAGAAGGTGGATAACAAGTTTCTCTGGGCATAGTCACTGAAAGATTCCTGACTTTGATAAAGGAGAAGCCATAGTGCATTGTATTGCACTGATAAAATTGGGTAGACTTTGTTTTTAATGAGGAAAACCATAAATGTAAAATGTTGAAAAGTTACTATATATGAATAAAAATAGATTAGTAAAAATAGTGTTAACTAGATATATGGAAATGACAACAAGCACATAGGATAAAAAAGATTTTACAATATGCAAAGTTGATAGATAGAAAATGTATATTTATGTATTTATATAAGAAATGGAATAAATATGTGAAGAATGTGTTTTAGGAATCTAACCTCGAGGACTGAGGAAAGACGATAGACAAGTTGTTTAAAAGAAAAAACGTTGATTGTGAAAAACAAATATAAATAAAATAATAATAATTTGAAATGTACACCAAAGTAATAATAATTTGAAATTATACATCAATAAAAATTATAGAAAATATAAAATATATGATAACACTAAAGAAAATTTATTGTTATTGATGTAAAGATTGGACGCTTATTAAAACTAGAGAAGTAAGACAAAAATGAAGTAAATATTTTGTAGATCTAGTTCATATGAAAATGAGAAAGAGTATTAACCATTAATTTTTAGAAATAACATGTTGAAAAAAAAAGATGAGATTATATTGTATTGAAAAAGATAGAAATTTAAAGATAAAAATAGTAAAAGAGAGTGATTTATGATTTTTGTTTAAACCATTATTTAGAAATTGAAAAATATGAAGACAGGATAGTAGAACTAGTGAAACAACTTTTATAAAATGAATTGAAAAAAAAGAACTAGGTATAGAAATAATAGAGAATAATAAGTAGATGAACTTATTGAGAGTATATAAGAAATTTGGGAGTCAAATAATGTTTAATTTGATTAAAAGGATTTCTGGGCATATAATTTATACACAATAACTTCTGATTTGTTTTAAGACTGGTCTATTTTACAAAATCATAATATTAACCCCTTATAAATTGCAATATTTCCGAAGGTTAATTTGTAAAGGAAACAATGGATTTAAACAGTGAAGACAATAACAGCTTCATGTTTCCATATCAAAATGCTTCAGATTGGCCTATATAAGTAGAAAATTAGATTAAAGATAAGAAGGCAGCTCTTATCTTTATAAAAGTTTCTATTTTGTCTCGAGGTTTAAGAGTTTCCTCTATTGGCAAATAAAGATATTGTTTGACTATTATAAATATTCAAGGTGCATATGATAAAAGTATAAGCCTGTCTCTAAAATATTTATATTATAAAGAATATTGGGGAAATTAATTTACAATAAATTATGATGTCTATTGAAGGAGATATATATATGAAAAAAAGATTTAATGGCAGATGTAAATATAATAAAAAGGGTGCATTTATAATAGGATAGAGAAAAATAAAATTGATGTGAATGGGTAAAAAAATTCACAGATGATGCCCGAAAATAGTTGCAACAACAAAACGTATTTGAAAAAGATCAATGATATGAATATAAATACTGATTTCATAAATAAATAAAAAAAAAGATACTAATAAGTGAAAAGAATTGAAAAAGATTTTATAAAAAAAAAATGCATATGTCAGCAATAACAAAGACCTATTTGAAAAATGAAATACCATATATTCAGAAATTTAAGTGAAAGAGGGTAAATAGATAATGATAAAAAATGAAAATTATTTTAAAAGAAATTGTGAAGGAATATATGTTGGTTAGATTTAAAATATTTAAGGAGATAAATATTGAAGCAATACATATATATGCTTCATGGATGACTTTAAAAAGTCAATAGGAATTTTCAATTAGACATTTTCAACAATTTTTAATAAATAAAAATTATATATATATAAGTATATGCACAGATAAATGTATATGGTCTTATTAATTATAAGTTTATTTTAAAAGTATGTTTTTATAAAAGGTGTCTTTTATTAACAATTATAAAGTGGAAATGACATTATTTTAAAAAAAGTAATTAAATCTTTATAAACAGATCTATTAATCAAGGAGATAAGTATCTGATGTAATTTAGTCTGGTAATCCCTTTCAGAGATAAAATTTTGTAAATGGTGTGATTGGACAAATAAGCCATGGACCAAAATGGAATTCAGGAGTTATCTCCCATTAATAGGTCAATGGATTGAAATGATTGATGATAAATCTGATTTTGCTGACATAGCAACTCCAGGAACTATAAGTATGGATTGTAAACCACTATATTGGTTATGATTGCTGAATTATTATCACTGAAGTGCTCCAATTGAATTTTGTACTGCTTATTAATCTTTGATTGTGATTCCATTATATTTATTGTGTTTGGTGCTGAAATAACATGCAGGACTAGAGAAACCCCATCAGCTTCACTCTGGCCAGCTGGCAAAGTGCAGACTGCAAGTCTATAGAGAAGTATGAAAGGAAGCCATCAGTTATTGTAGAAACCTTTTAAAGAGCATCATGTCCATTGCCTAAACTTCAAGTGTCTACTACTTTGTGGAAAACCTCACCATCAATCAACAAGTAAACCACCATCTGATGTTACCCAATAAGTTAAGACCGGAATGATTAAAGCCAGACACCACCATAGCTATGGTTGAACAAACAAATTCTGCTAACAGTTTACTAATGACTGCAGTCTGAGCTTGAACTCTTAGTGATGAAAAAAATGGGTATGAACTTTAAAAATATATTATTATAGATGTCTAATACTAGCATTAAGTATTTATCTCCATTATATTAAAAGTATTTTGTAAATTATTGTTATTACTGAATTTGTGCAAGAGTATATCTGTTTCTAAGTAAATATGGCAAGGCATTGCTAGTTTGTTTTATTTGAATATGCCACAATTCAATCAGCATAAATCTAAGAGAAGAATAAATTTTTATAAAGCAATTATGCAATCCTTGGGCATGCTTATAAAAACTTAGTATTTTAAAGCTGGTCATTGTCGCTACCTGTAAATATAAAAAATTGTCAAAATAATAATTTAATCATAGTTTGATAGAACCTGAATAGGATACAAAACAGGCTACATAGATTATATAAATTAAGATTGTCTTTTATTATCTTTTAATAGTTTACAGTTTTAAGCAAACTAGCATTCAGTTTTAGGGAAGGATAATTGAGTGTAATGATGTAATTGAGATGATATAACTTTGCTTCAGGCTGTTCTGTCTTTAGATGAGATTCATTTGTATGTGTTTAGTTTAGTCATAAATGATAGTAATACCATTTGCAATTGACAATCACTTGCATAAATTATTTTACTTAGAGCAGTAGTATGGCATAGATGAAAATTTTTATTCTGTATATGCTTTATTTGTATACATGTCTTGAATAATACCACTCATGATTACCCATCCCTCTCATGCTTAATATCTCTGACAATAATACATGATAGAAGCATATTCCTATCCTATAACATATTTCTAACTCATATGTATTTGAATATTCATAA
Organism: Epiperipatus broadwayi; assembly: GCA_028023455.1. Classification (NCBI taxonomy): domain Eukaryota; kingdom Metazoa; phylum Onychophora; class Udeonychophora; order Euonychophora; family Peripatidae; genus Epiperipatus; species Epiperipatus broadwayi. Next base: position 372,845 of record JAQFVV010006643.1, read on the forward strand.
AAAATGTAATGCAGATGTTGTTTTCCTGTCTCTTACATTTATTTATATAACATTTACTTATTTATTTGCATTACAGCCTGAAAGTATTTATAGTAGTACAGTTCTTTAAATGGTTTATGAAATGAATTATCATGGTTAATGAATTTAGCACATCCTCAAACTGTAGATGTATTAATCTTAAAACTGTAATAATAATTAGTCTATGCAGCGATTTTATATCCAATCAGAAACAATTAAGAATGTATTGCAACCTATATTATCTATGCATAAAAATAATAGAATCCATAAGTAGCTGATTGTATTAACTTATTTTAAAAATTGATAGGGCAGTGAAATAAATATATAAGTTAAATCCCAGGTGAAAGACAAGTAACAAACTACTGTTTTTCATGTAATTGTGTGTGTTGTAAAAAAAATGTATATACGTGAATAAATTGTAGTGTACCATTATCTGCAGTATTTACTATTTTGCAATCAACAAGTTAATAATAGTATTATAGAGTCTCGTATATCTAGCTGATCTCAGAAGGCTATAAAAAGAAAAAGTTTTTGATCATGTGATGTCAGAATGTAGATATCCCTTGCAAATTGCCCTTGGATCATTTACACGTGTGCTGTATATTTTGACAGTTATATGGAATAGAATGGATAAAAATATTAGGAAGAGTTTGCTTAGAGATATAAATAAATTTAGGATAAATAATTATAATATTATATTGATTGTAAATAAGAGAAATGTTTCTATTAATGAAAAACAAAAATATAATTGAATCATTATTGATAATAATTTGGAAGAGAGATGAAATGAAAATTAAAAATATGAGTAATAATAATGATAAAGAATTTATATGATCAAATTAGAACTTGAACCATACTAATAATTATGTATTGATAGACAAAAAAATTAAAGTAGATTATATATATATAATGATGTGTTTAATAAAAAACAAGAAAGTGTAAAGTGATTGTAAATTTATGCTGATAATATTACCCGAAATATTTGAAAAGATAATTTCAGAACTTTATAAAAATATTGATAAGAATGGATGGAAAATAAAAGATAAGTTTAAAATGAACAGGTTTAATAGTAATTTTGGAGATAATTATAAATGCTGACGAATTTAAAAAAAACTTACAAATTGTAGATAGTTTAACTAAAGATAGTACAAATGAATATTTATGTAAAGAATAAGAAGAAATCGATGTTAAATGGAATAGTTATCTTTAAAAATAAAGTAAAAAGATAGAAATGGGGTGAACTTAATAAGAAATTAACTAAGCAAATTAATGATGCAGAAGGAAAGAATTGTAAAATATTTTGAAGATGAATTAAGAATAATGTTAAACCATTGGTCATAGGAAAAGCCTCAAAAAATATTGCTGAAAATCATTACATAAGCCAGATAATTAGAAAAGACTTTGGAGATGTATAATATTATGGACAGATTTCTCAAACATATATTTATCAATAAAGAATAAGTAGATTAGAGCATTATCATTTTAGGCAATGACCATCATACTATCTGAAAAATATATTCAAAAAATAAACTTAAAGATTCCTGAAAATGATCAGATAGTCTTAAGTTATAAGACATTCATATCATATTGTTTAATGAAAACAATATGATGATATGACTTTCCAATTGAAAGAATACTATCTTCTTTTCAAGTATTTATGGTAACTTTTAGAAGTGAACTTTTTCATTAGTTGGAAGCATATAAACATTGATTTGTCTAACTATATGATGTGCTTGCAGAGGTATATACAATTTTATGCATTGACACACCAGACCACATTATTGTGCATATATATATATAGTGTCGGTCGGATTTGTATGTTCACGTAACAAGATCAAGCATCTAGGCAAAAGTACCTCAAATCCAATCGTGCGCAAAATACACAGGTCAGGAACACTCATGAACTCTGCCCTATTTGCCTATTTCTCAGATCTATAACATTATGAGCAATAATCCCGATGACATCGATTAATTTACTTCTCATCCACCGGCATCTATCATCGGAGATACAAAGACTCTAGGCTAAACTTATGATAGATTAACTTAATAACTAGTTATATTTTATGAGCAATAAAGGCTCATGACCTAGCATATTAATTATGTATTGAGTGGAAATCATCTAGTCATATTTGAGCTTGAGTAATAACTTAATATATTATCTTAACTAAAAGAAAGCAATGGTTCGAGTTTGATATATATTTAAGATTTATTAATAACAAAATTATGTCGGTTATTTAGCCGATGTTAGCCTCATGAGTATTATATTTGTTTGATTTATATTTAATAATAACATTAGATTTGCGGCTATGCCAATAGTATATATGTGTGATTTAATAAATTAGCACTATTAGGATACATTACTGGAATACTATTACACCCCCAGAGATGAAGAGCATTTACTTAATTTAAACAATAATAATTTCATAAGCAGGTGACATTCAATATTATGATAAATTTGAGTTATAGATAATTAATGCGCGGGATGGGTAATGAATAATTATATAAACGATACTAAATCTATCACATTAATACTTATATTAAACTAATGGAAATATGTCTGTTTAAAGAAATCATTTCATTACGGCTTATGAATACTTCTGGGTGACTAATAAGATACTGAAAGGTGGTGCATGCATGGTGGCTGATTGGGTTGGTCCAATTATGGATCCTGGAGTGTGCTTCATGAATTTTTAATAACGAAATGGACCGATTTCCTCTGCAAACGTAGGCAGGGTCGGTTGGATGAACGAAAGAGTCCAGATTCCCTGGAGTGAAGTACAGGTGAATCATGGATGATGAAGAGTGGTCGGCAATGTCATTATCGGGCTGGATTTTCCAGAGCGATTCCCATATAAAGCATGCACATGAGACCAAGGATGTCCCCAGGGTGGTTTTACAGCCTGGTTTAAGGACATAGAGAACGATGATGGGGCTCGACTGTGCGAATACCTCCATGTGAGAAAGAAGCACATATATATATATGAAATGGCCTTTATGCATGTAACGCTTAATAATATAATATAAACAAAACCCTAAAGGTTAAAGATTATCTAACATATTTATTGCCCACAAATTATGAAATATTCGGTGTAATGACATGGCTTCACTAAGCAAACATGGGTAATAATTATACATAAATATAAAACTAAGATGTTAAGATCCCCCTCCCCCTTACATTATGTTACTTAATATTATTCATTACTTCTTACACATTTAATAAATCTCAATTTTGGTTAGTCGATGCCCTTGTGAAATATATATAAATGATTACAAAATAAGTGGGTGGTGGTAATAGCTAAGATGGATTTTACATATATAATATAATTTAAGAATGAAAGATAGCGCATTATTTAGAAAGGAGAATGTGAAAAACAGATGTCAAATCTGTTTTTCTACAGTAAACATGAAAAATGTAATTAGTTTATTTATCTAAAATCGCGAGCACCTGGGCAAGCCGAATAAGACTTGTTTTGACCAAATTATAAATTATTTACCCAGTAAATGATGGGTGGGGAAACGAAAATGAATTATATGCTGGCGATTTTAGAATACTATTGGCATTTATTTAAAAATATAAATACATAAATGTAAATGAAAATTATTTGCCGCTTGAAAATAAAAGAAAAGGAAAACCATTTTATAGGAAGCTTAATATAGATTAGGTATATAGAGTTATATAATACATATTTGAAGACATTTAATATAGATGATTTAAAATATAAATATTACAGAGAAGGCAGGATTTAGGAATTATAAGCGGTCAAAGTTCTTTTACCTTGATTATTTGGAAGAGTGTCTTATTAGGAATCAATCCATCGGTATTATTTCACTAGATCTAGGGTAGCATTATTATTTGAGATAGCACTTTACTTTCACTGGAAAAATATACATAAAGTTCAGTAGTACAGGTTGCAGAGCTTCGTTCATGGAAACAGCATATTAGAACGGAGGGACAAGGCGAAGTTTCCTACTCACGACACATTGAGTGAGAATTAAAACTGGCGTGGAATATGTATAACAACTTAGTTATTTAATGGTCTCCTCTCCAGTGGATTCAAATCCAGCAGTATATATACTTTTATTTCGAAGCTGTAACTTAGCAACTACTGCTGGACCTGAGGCGGTTTAAGCACTTGAGTTTCATTTGGAATAGTTTGACCAGATACTCTTATCTAGTAAGATGTTTGAAACAATGCAAGTTTGTTATCAGTTTCTCAAACGATTGTTTTAAAATATATCTTATGATTTTAAAACAAGCTAGCGTGGACAATTTCCACTAATGGGTTTATTTTATTATTACCAATTTGTAATCTTTTACTTTAATCTAAGGAGTCTTCCAGGTAATTGTTTTTCGAGAGACTTTTCAACAAGATTGCATCACTTCTGGCTACAAAATTATATATGAAAAAGTAATACGTTTTATATATGATAACTTATATATATAATATAACAATTTATTCACAATCTCCTACACTGAAATATATAGATATTTATTATTTACGCCCGCATACACATGAGAATATTATTATTAAATAAAATATTTTTAAATTAAAATACATACATGTTTACATTATTTATGTTATAATACTAACTAAAAGAAATATAGATATTATTAGCTATGTATATACGTGCGTAAAGGTGGGTTTGAATACAGTTAGATGGTAGGAGATTGGATGTGGGCTGTGAAGCAGGATCTGAGCATCAGATCTGCTTCAATATATACATATATAAACATTGGTTTTCAAACTGTTGTGCATATCCTACTTGCATATTATCATTATGTTCTGTTTGACAGAGAAAATGAAAGTTTCAGATGTATACTAATCTAGACATTAATTTGTTCCATATTATTTGTGATTTTGGTTACATTTGGACATGAAATCAAACTTTCAAGCTTCCCACAACAATCCACTCTATATTATATAACTGATTTTTGAAAAAGTTAAATGATATCCAGTATATATATTTATCACTTCTCTGTAAGTATAATTTTCCAATGGCAGTTGATTTTAAGATATTTTATTCATTTTTAATGAAAGAAGTCATTGTCCTTTAGTTTGTCTATTTTAAAACAGATAACACTAGAAAGTTTATGACTATACTGCTACAAGTAATCAGGCCCAACCAATTTGCTATTTCCTCCTGAAGAATTTAAAACTTATTCTCAGCTTTTTATTAGATTCTTCTGAATACCTTTTTAGTGATCTTTACTTTTTAAAAAAATATTATAATTTTTATTCTGTACTATATAATCTTAAAAATACTATGTTATATGATAAATCTTTTTGTTTTATGCAAATCTGTAACAATAAATGTTGCATTTTCTATTTTATAACAAAACTAATCATCTGAAAATATATTATTAGACCCACATAAGTACTTCTTCACCTTAGGAAATGAGACTGGTTATTATTTAACAAACATTATAATTTATACGACTATTTCTACTGACATATTTGAAAAATAATAATTTTAATTACCATATATTTATACAAATTATTAAGTGTGATGAAAAAGAAAAGATACAAAAACTTCAAATAAAAATAGATATAAAATCTGTAGAGTTTTCAAAGATTATGTTGTGGAAATGGGATAAAGCAGAATATAGGAAAACTTAGACTGGGGAATGTAAAATTAAGTAGCTAACAAGTTTCTCTTGGTATAATTGCTGAGAGATTCTTGACTTCGTTTAAGAAGAAGCTACAGTACATCACATCACATCACATCAGAAAAATTCTTTGGATGAAAGGGAGAAAAAATTGATAAATGAAGCAAAGAAAAGAAAGGGATTGATAAAGAAATTAACAATATTTTCATATAATAAATATGATATAGCTAGAATTGTATGGAAGAGAATTGCAGTAGCAGGGTTAACATATGGTAATGATGTGTTATGTGTTAGTAAAGGGGTATTAGATTACTTAGAAAAAATACAAAGAAAGTAGGAAGAAATACATTCGATGCAGCTGTATGGACAGCAAGGGAAGCAATTCAAGGAGAAATGGGATGGTCAGGTTTTTATAAGAGAGATGCAAAAAGTAAAATGAAAATGTTTGGTAGATTGCAGTTTATGGATAATAAAAGAATAGCCAAAATAGTATTTAATTGGGTTACAGTAAAGGGCAGAAAACAAGATGGGTGAGAAAAGTAATGCAGTATGCAAAAGATTTGGCTAAAGAATTTATATCAGTATATTTGTACAAAAGGTGGAATGACTGTGTTAGGAGGATTGTTGAGTGTTATAGTGGTAAGGAATGGGCTAAAAGTATAGATTCATTAATAATGAATAGGGAGTTAAAGAGATGGAGAACTAGTATGGAGAGTAAAAAGAGTTTAAATATATATAGAAGTAAACAGAACATTAGGTGTGAGTTAATGTATGATAATAGTAAGGCAAGTAGTTTATTATTTAAGGCTAGAATGAGATCTTTAGCAACAAGAGAATATACATGTAAATAGAAAAATATGGGTGATTTAGTCTGTAAATTGTGTAAGGAAGGAATAGAAAATATTAGGCATCTGTTAATTGAATGTAAATGCTTGAAAATAGAAAAAGTACAAATAATGAAGTTATGGAAGAATAAATATGAAAAGTGATTATACAGAAAGTGGATTATTGGTTTTTATGCTGGGTTTTGGAAAAGATAAGGGGGATTTAGATATAAAGGTCATAGAGTTGACAAACATTATGTTGTTGAAATGGGATGGAGCAGAATATGGGAAAACTTAAAGTGGGGAATGGAAGGTAAAGTGGTTAACAGGTTTCTCTGGGTATAGTTGCTGAGAGAATTCCTGACTCCATTTAAGGAGAAGTCACTGTGCACATATATCAATTCCATAGAACTGACAAAGATTATGTTGTGAAAATGGGATGGAGCATATTATGGCAAAACTTAGGGTGGGAAATGGAAAAGGAAAACAAAGTGGCTAACAGGTTTCTCTGGGCATAGTTGCTGAGATATTCCTGACTTCGTTTAAGGAAAAGTCACAGAGCATCACATTACATATAATCTAAAATAATAATAATAGCAACAACAACAATAATAATAAATAAATAAAATTAAAGTTTCAACTTATTTCAAAATTCAACTTTCTTTCAAACTTTTATTTTATGAATAACTATGCAATAGAGTATAAAACTAGGTGTAATACTTTATTATTAACAGCGGTAGTTTGCCATTGTTTCCCATTCTCTTAATAGCATTTATCCTAGCTTCTTAATTTAATGATATTTAAGTTAATGAAGTTCTAAAATCGAGATGCTACAATATATTGTGGTAAGAAATGAACAAACATTGAAAAATAATGCTGACAATGGTCAAATATTAACAATTTAGCCATAATATCCAGTTGTTAGTAATTTAATATATTTTCGGCAGACAGTTTAATATCCTTACATATTTAAACGTTAAAGCGCTCTTACAACATTTATAGGCATATACATGATTTATAATTTTTTACTCTTTTACTAAACTCAGATATCAGAAATATTTTTATAAAAAAAATTGTTGACGTGAATTTTAATTCAGTTTATTTAGTTCATTAAACTTCAACAACAAACAAAATTATACAATTTTATAACTGCTTACGTATATGTGTGAAATTGCTCCGTAATTCAAATGTTTATTACAATAAATTTATGACGAGGGAGCGAATAGCGCTGGCAAACTTTGATTCTTGGTCACGTTACCTTTTAACCCATTTCTGAAACTCGTCTTTGAAAAGGAAGTCAACTAATATATTTTATAATAATAGTAAGCAATTATAAAGGTTTTTTGCATTAAAAAATATAATTTGTTATCATGCATTTAAAATTAAAAATCAGTAGCAGCTAATAAATAAATGTTTAAGTTAATATTTTTAAATACAAAACTAATCCCAAACATTATAATATATAATACGAATTTGAACACTCTTTTTAACACGGAATAACTGTTGTTTAGAAATCATAATGTTTGAATATTTCATGTGACGTTCTATAAGTATAAAATTTGGATGCCGGAAAAAAATAATTTGAATTGTGGTGGTGGCAATACTTTTGAAAATCCCATGTATCATAAGAAAAGTGATTAGATTATACTTGAACTGCCTCCTAAAGCACAAACGATTAGGTTGAAATAATGTAAATAGTACTGATACTTCTTTTTGTGGTGAAAAATATTATATGATACATATTAGGTATATGTCATAATAGTGAGGATTAATCATTAAGACATGTTGCTCTTCAAATATACTTATAAAACATTATAATTAATATATTGTACAGACTTAAACCTGCATTTATATATGTAATATATGCGGGATTCGAACTCAGACTTTCACACGACCCACTGCTCTCAGTGCTATCTCATATTTCTGACTCACATGATCACACACGTTGAAAAGATATATAATCACCAATATACGTATTTCATGCTAAACCAGCAACCAACAGTTGGTCTAGATTACTATCCTCACACATATATACAATCAGTGATCAGCTTTATATTAAGATAGCCAATCTTCATACTTTAATGGAAAGGCTTCAAACTATTAGTTTAGCATGAAATATGCATATTGGTGATTATATATCTTTTCAACATGTGTGTGATTGGTGGGTCAGAAATATGAGATAGCACTGAGAATAGTGGGTCGTGTGAAAGTCTGAGTTTGAAAACATTATAATGTACAATTTGGTAAAAATTCACATAAAATAAGCATATAAAAAAAATAAAGTTCTACTAATAGTTATTTGTGATATGTAGTAAAATGGTAAAAGCACAAATATTGCAGCATAGTTTTGATATGTAATCATTCAATTATTGTTTGTATAAAAATCATTCAATAACCAACAATGATAAAAAAAATTCTTGTCAATTTTGGACTTTAACCAACCAAAACAACATCCAAGTATTGAGAGCTGTTACAGAAAAGATCAATGAATATGAATTACCATTATACTTTGGAATTATAGATTATGAAAAGGCATTTTGTTTTAGTCCTCCCTTCTCTCAAGAATGGACTATTCCAGATTCCTTCTTATCTAATTGGATTAAGCATTGTTTGCTGCTGGCCAATAGGCTAATGTACAGCTAAACATATAGCCAATGATTAGTACAGGCCAATAAGAAGTGATGATCACTGAACCTTAATGTTTTCAGTAAGGTCAGGGATCTGGCTTTAAATAGTCATCTTTTGTGAGAATTGGGGAATGTCTGTCTAACCTACAAAGATAAGGTGTGTTCTCCCAGGGAAGCTCTGTTAACCTGAACAGCAGTAAGCATTCCCATGATAGCAATAGACTATTTGTCCTATGCAGCTACAAGTCCAGAGAGGGACCAGATGCAGCTAAGACTACTGTTGACTTGAAGTAAATGTCTTGTACAGCCAAAAGAGTCATATCCCCAAATTGTGAGGCAAGCTATCAGGTGTAGCTGGAAGTGGTAAGACCACAAATGCAGAGTCTATAGTTTATGTTAATCTATAATATTCAGTATTGTATATATTCTCTTGTATTATATATATGTGTAGATATAATAAAGATTATATTAATTGTAACTTGGGTATTTGTATTATTTTTCAGTAAGTTGGGTCTGTAATCCAGACCAATCACAACACATTTGATTCTATAAATATTTTACAGTGATTAAAGTATTGGATAATTAAGATGTAGATTTAAGATATTGCCATATTCTAAAAAAATATTTATCAAATACATAATTATACTAAAATAATTAACATTAAAAAATGTGTGCAATAAAGTAATTTCATGTTTTCAAAACTTTTCACACCAGCTTTATAAGAAATATTTTGTAGATTAAAATGGGAAGCTAAGAGAATAAAAATAAATGGACATTATTTAAGTCATCTAGATTTTGCAATTGTTTCTGCAAACATTGCTTTATAGCTTCAGGAAGTTTTGCAAGATTTATCAAATACAAGTAAATGTACAAAAACTAAAGTAGTATTCAATAAATTTTCTCAGAAACAGAAAATAAAGATTGATAATGAGGAATTAGAAGAAGTTAACAATTACAAATCCCTTGATTAGAATAATATACAAATGGATGAAATCAATCAGAGAATTAAATTTGGATGGAATGCTTATGGTGAAAATAACTTAATACTAAAAGAAATATACCTATAAATTTAAATGGAAGGTTTTTAATGTGTTTTACCAATTTTTAGTTATGGATCTAAGACTTGGACACTGAACCAAAAAAAACAATATTCAGATCACTCAATGAAGTATGGAGAGCTAAGAAACCAAAAACAAAACAAGATTGAAAGAATAAACAGATACTGCTGACATCATTAAAAGAATTAAGAGAATAAAATGGCTGGATTGAACATATTGCTAGAAGAGATGATAGTACTTGGAGAATTAAAGTCTTAAACTGGATCAAAGAGATTCTACATGACTTGTGGATTTCATCAGTGAGAAGCCTTGAATCTGAGAGCACTGTATCTAGATCTTAAGATCTAATGCAACCCTGAGTCCAAAAGAAAAACACAATAATGTTTTCAATTCAAGCTCATTAGCTTGTATAGTTGTATAGATCTGAACTCATTTCTACATTCATATTTGTTGATGTCTTTGGTTCTTTAATAACTAGAATAACCATAATCCTATTGGGAAGAATTGGTTTTAACCGACTAAACATCACATGATCAGCATTTCTTATGCTTATACAAGCTGTTTACACAGAAACTAAATTCTTCATACAGTAGTGCCATTGGTTAATCTGCCTTGCACTGGCAGCACTACTGTATGGAGAGTTTGGATTACTCTGGCTTGCGATGACGCTACTGTATGGAGAGTTTAGCTTCTGTGTAAGCATAAGAAATGGTGATCAGTGTGATGTTTAGTGGTTTTACATAATTATTCACTAACTAATATTGAATGGTGGATGATTTGGATATGACCTAATTATCTGGGTGGGAAATTTAAAAGCAATCTGAAAATTCACTTCATCTTAATAGATATTATATATATTTTCTGTAATATTTCATTACGAGAATTTAATAATTTTTTATTAAAGAAAAATGAAGAGAAAGGCTATAGTAATTTTTGTTTTTTAAAGAAAGACAAAATAATTAAGTGAACAAGTTTGCAAACTGAAACGAAGTAATCAAGTGAACGCATTTAGGAAGGGTACATATTAACTAGATTTGAATTTAGTATAGTAAATACATGATTTGTACAAGGATAATAAATACGTGTACAAATGTGCTCTCACTTTTTCTCCAAATTTATTTTTTATTCATTATTTTTAATGATGTTTGATTCATGGTTTTATATCCATGCAAAAGCAAATTATATATTGTACCCCTACCCCCCTTCCCAAAGTGAAGCTAGCTTCAGATCTATAAATTTGAATAATAAAGTTCACTTGTGTTCAAAATCTGATTAATAATAAAAGTAAAAAAAAAAAAAATACTACTGCATCAATAGAGCTTAGTATAAAATAAGAGCAATAATACAGAAACTGGTCCGCTTTTGCCTCACTGGATTGTCTAATACCAAATAGAGATTAAAGAAATATATGTTGGAAAATTTCATGTAAAATTTATTTTTAAAAAATTGCATTACTTTTGCTAAAATGCCAAATTTTTTTGCAGTTAGTTTATAATCATGATTTCTACAACATTTAGTTGCTGATCTACATTGGTAGAAAAGAATCTCATGGTATAGTTTTCAGTAGATTTGCCTACCATAACCAAGACTTAAGATTTGAGGCTTGGCTGGTTAAACATTAAATTTTTTCAGGGCATAACAGACTTAGAATTTTTGTTTCAGATAGATTTTCAATAATAAACCTAGATGGACATCAGAGAGTGGTTGGTAAATTGGTATTTAGCATTTTTAGTTATAAAATAAACATTCGGTTTAATCTGAATTGGCCAAAGAGTATTATAACACTATCTTTACTAATAGTAAATGAGATACCATACTCTTATAGGTACGGAACTATGGTTTTGTTTATTTTTTTATATATTGCTAGACAAAGCAAACATGTTTAAATTCATTACTTTAAAATGTTTGAAACTTTGACGTCATTAGTTTTTAATAGCATACTATGATTACAACACTTATTTGGTATAGTGAAAATGAAATAGAATGTTTTAAAATTATAAAACTAACAATAAGTAATTAATGCATAATATTCATGGGCATTATAGTGTTTGCCATTTTTTTCCGAAGAATTCAACAAGCTTTATTTTAACTCAACAGCAATTTAGTTATCATATTTACAAAATGATTATCTCCCAAGTAAGATAGTAAGTAAAAAAAAAAAAAACGAGAACAGAAGACTGCTTTGACTCTAACATTTGATATTTATCGATTAATCATACTTATTAAGAGAAGAGTATTATTAATGACTAATACAAATTAAGTTGATTTGTTTTGATATAAGAGATACAGACTAGTTTTAGTTATATAAGTTCACAAAAACAAGTTACGACTCTCATTATATTCTACGCATCAATATTCATTTGCAAATATGATTTATCAATTACTTAGAAATAATTTCAAATAAATACGCTTTCGCGCATATATATATATCTTGATACTCTATCATTGTTAATAAAGTACACACTCACAAGAATCAACTCGTGTATCTACGTGATTTATTTTTCCTTAAGACGACTTTAAGATCTTCAAATTTCTCGCAAGAGCCAAGACCATTATTGTTTTAATTATCCTTTGGTTTATGTCTCAATTTAAAATTATATATAGAGAAACTCTAATTGCTTTTTATCTGATAGTTTAATTACATTAATAAACCATAAACACATGTTGGATGAGATTTTTAAATGTTTAAAAAAATTAATGATTTGCGAATTATAATTACTTTGATAAAAACGGTCATTAATTTTGAAAAGTTTATTATTAATCAGCCTAAACAGAATTAAAATCAGAGATTGCAAATAAGGTAATAAGTTCATTAACTTTATTTGCATTTAAAGTAATTAATGCATATACATATAAAATTAATATCATCTTAGGGCTTTCTAAAATTTCTTTTGGCAGTAGATAAATTGACTAGTCGTATATATCACAAATTAAAGTTGAAATCCGGGTGCAATATGAAAGTATTTTTTTGATAGTGTAATATAGTGGTTCCTAACCTTTTTTGGCATGTTCCATCTAAGTATTTCTAAAAATCCTGATGCCCCCCCCCCCGTTTTCCGTGACATATAATTCTTATTTATTAAAAAAGTTAACTCTTATTCACATGGAGGAAGCCTAAAAGGCCAGTAGAAATACAATGGAGTTTCGAACCACTTAATTTGTTCCAAATAACAATAGAATGGTAATGAGTTACGGTTATCTAAACAGAAAAGACACCGAGAAGAAGGCATGGAAAGAAGGAAAAAAAAACACTCTTAGCTTAATTTATGAATAGAATAATTAGAGGGCTTTCAAATTCACTATTTATACCTCATTATCTAATTGCCCTCCTTAAAAATCAAATTGCCAATGTCTTGCGTTGTTAGCCGAGAGGTATCGCAGCTGCCATGCAAGCAAGTAGTTGGTTGCAGACGGTTGTGGGTTCGCGTCCCGGCCGATGCTATGACATATGGAAAAAAAAAATCAAATTGCCTTCCTGTAAGATATGGCTTCCAACATGAAACCCGCTGGTATAATGCTTCTAAGTAAAGTTAGATTTTTTTTTTCCAAGCAGTCAAACGATATTCAACCTTGCTGGACATTCAACTACTGATCAGTAAATGAATATCTCATTATATGAAACTAATGTATAAAATTCCAGATCAATCGATGCTGGTTAGATGAAAGTTAATTATTTAATTGTAATATGATGCAGCCATTATTATTTGCTAGGGAAGTGTAACACTTTAATAGGTGCTATCGTAATTTAATGTTTAGAATGCTAGTTAAGTAAGGAGAAGAAAAATTAGAACAAATAATAATGCTTTTTTAAGAAACTAGAATTTTGATTAAAAAAACTTTTAATACTGAATTTAGAAATGTATATGAAACAGAAGTTTATATTAATGAAAAAAAAAAAGCAAGAAGTGATTAAAAATTTTAAAGATGTAGATTTGGAGAGAGAGGATGTAATTTCAATAGAAAAAAATACTTGAATAATTGTAAGATAGAAAACAAGATTTAAAATAAGTTTAGGAGTATTGAGATAGAGGAAGGTGCAGGTAAAAATATTTATTGAATAAATTGATGTAGAGAAATTAAATGGAATATTTTGTTAAAAAAAGAAAAATAACCTCGGTCATTTTGAAAAAATTATCAATAAAAGAAAAGAATTGCGAGTGAAAAAGCAATTATAAAAGTGAAAGAGTTAAAAGCATTTATTAAACAAATGACTTGTGATGTTGTATTTGGTAAGAAGATGTGCTAATTTACTGCCTATGAGACAATACTAATCGTATTGTTTAATGCTCGGTATGATTGGGTGAAATAGAAGAGTGGTGATTTCTAAAGCTCAATGACAATGAATCACCATCCCAATTGTAATTAGTACTTCCAATGCTCGAAACTTTTTGTGAATTTTAAAACAATAAACTATTTACTTATTTATAATACTAACTATATGGAATTTGGGTTTTCCGTCATCAGATTTTCAATGATATGGATGGCTGAAGAGTTGGAGGTTGGATTAGATTGAAGCCTGTCCATTAAAGTATAAAGATTTACTATCTTAATATAAACCGAGCACTGATTATATATATATATGTGAGAGAGAGTTAATAATCTAGATCAACTGATGAGTGCTGTATTAGCATGAAATACTCTATTGATGATTATCTTTTCTATATTTGTGTGGTTATGTGTATCAGTAGTATGAGATACTATGGATAGATGAAAGGTGCTTGAAAGTCTGAATTCAAATCCCCTATATTTACAATTAAGCTCCAGGTATATGAAGAATACCTGTTTTTTCACATATTATAATACTTAAATATTCGGTAGTCACGGATTATTCAACCGATGACGTATTACACTTACCGATTTCCCTTCTGGTAGACATCGTCAATTTTTGCATGACAACATTGTCATGGCAACCAAGTGACTGGCATGATTAATCCATCAGAGAGTCAATTTTTTTTTTTACCCGTGAGATTTAAAATTCGGAGAGAGGTTTGGGAAATTTTTTGATTTTTCTGTCTATTGTGATTTTGCTATCCACGGCAACACAGTTACTTTTTTGAGCTCTTCTACTTTGAGATATTTGTGTTTATGATGGCTGAAGCTACAACAACATTATTTAATTTACCGAGTACGGAAGAAAAAACAATCATCTTCTTACAAGACCACGGACTTCTCCCCAAAAGGAAATTGTGTCAAAATGGTCATGAAATGAAGAAATATGTTCACAATTTGGGACCCAATTTGATGAAACAATGGTGATGCAATTTGAAAGATTGTCTATCCCAAATTGCAATGAGAAAAGGCATGTGGTTCGATGGCTCCAAAATTACTTTCGTCACCGCTATACGTTTTATCTACAGTTGGTCCAAACAATTAACATCCATAACATTTTGTGCAGAGGAATTGAATATTTCGGACAAAACTGTTATCGATTGGAACAACTACCTCCACGAAGTTTGTACCTGGAGATTGTTAAGAAATGAAAGGTGGAAAATCGGAGGTCCCAACGCAATTGTGGAAATTGATGAAAGCCTCTTCACATAACAGAAGAACAATGTCGGAAGAGTCCTACCACAGCAATGGCTATTTGGTGGCATATGCAGAGAGACTGAAAAATGTTTTATTGTAGCCATTCGAGATAGAAGTGTGTCTACTCTCATGCAAGAAATTTTGCAAAATGTACATGAAGGCTCGACTATCTACAGTGATTGCTGGAAGGGATATAAGAGCAAAGAGTTAGCTGAGGCTGGATATGAACACCATCATGTTAATCACACATACAACTTCGTAGACCCCACAACTGGCATACATACACAAAATATTGAAAGGTTGTGGGATTTGGTCAAATGGCGCAATAAAAAACACAGAGGGACAGCATGTCAGCACCTGGACTCATATTTGAGCGAGTTTATGTGGAGGCGGTCATATAAAGCTGATCCTTTCGCTGCGATTTTGGAACATATATCCCAATTCAGTCCATTTGTAAGTAATTTTAATTTTTTTTCTAATAATTATAATTTTATAATTAATTATATTATTGAATATAGACAATAAGTAATCCAAATGCATGTAAAAGTAAGGTTGCCATTAATGCCATATTTGCATTAAATCTTTATTTTAAATGTACAAAAATTTTTTGGTAATATTTCTACAATGATCAAACTTACACTTAATTACATTTACTTTGTAAATAAATTTTTTAAATCAAATTTGCAATATACAGTACCTTTTTAAAATTACCAAATGCATGTAAAAGTATGGCATGTGATAACACGTTTTCTCCAAGATTGCCATTAAAGCCAGATTTGCATTAATTCCGATAAAGTGTTTTTTATCCGTTTTTTTTTTTTAAATTTACAAAAATTGTTTGTTAATATTTCTACACCTATCAAACTTCCACTTAATTACGTTTAATTTGTAAATAATTTTCAATAACTTTTTAAATCAAATTTGCAATATACAGTATGTTTTAAAAAATGCATGTGATAACACATTTTATCCAAGATCGCCATTAATCCCAGATTCACATTAATTCAGGTAAAGTGTTTTTTATTTATCTGTTTATTTTAAATTTACAAAAAAATTTTGTTAATATTTCTACACTTATCAAACTTCCACTTAATTATGTTTAATTTGTAAATAAGTATGTTTTTAAAATTACCAAATGCATGTAAAAGTACTGCATGTGATAAAATGTTTTCTCCAAGGTAACCATTTAAGCCAGATTTGCATTAAATCACGTGTTTTTTATTTAGCTGTTTATTTTCAATTTACAAAAAAAATTTTATTTGCACATTTTTTTATATTTTGTATTGATCTTATTTTGTATGTATATACTATTTCATGCATGTAAATTCTTTTGTTTTTTTGTATTTTTTTTATATTTTCTATGTACTATTTTCATGCATTGTACCTACATTTTTTTTTTTTTGTATTTTTTTTTCAGGACGAAGAAACATGGTGGTGTTCGTTATCTGCCCGCCATTCCAAGAAGCCATCTAAAAAATCACGTGACCTTATTACCCTGTTTTTTTTCTTTAATATGTACATTTTTTAATTTTTGTATTTTATCATGTGACCTGCGTCACTTTTTTAATTTTTTATATTTTTTATCATATGACCTGCGTCTTTAGGATTATTCAACTGATGACATATTACCCTGAAGGCATATCAGTCTAATCTTGCGGATTTTAACGTACCGTGTTCACGTGATCTGCGGACACATTTTAGTGATTACATGTGTCTGCAGATCACTTGGAGACATTATCTTCAAAATTGCAACATCAGACTGATATGCGTTCAGGATAATACATCATCAGTTGAATAATCCATAAGAACCAAATATTCTTTAGATTCATCATTAAAAAAAAATGCTACCAATTTGTTTTTTTTATTTTTCTTCTATCTTTCATTTTGTAAAAAAAAGTTGAGGAGTAGAGAGAGAGGGAGTATTGGCATTATAGAGACTATTTTAGTTTTGTTTTTAATTAAATATCATTATTGTTGTATCTCTTTTTTCTTTTCAAAGTAAAAAAGTACAAAACAGAAAACTGGTGTTACTTTATTAATAAGCAATAAAAAGGCAATGAAAATATAGATTTTTTTGTTTTCATATTTATAAAATAAATTTATTATCCTTAGTTATATGTTTTTTTTTTCAGTATTTACATATTACCCTCAAGAATTTAAACATTTATTAAAAACCTGTATAAAGATTGCAGACTACATACATAGTGAAGCATGGATAGATGCATGTCGAGACTGAAAACAAAATATTTGAATAAAAAACAAATAGATGTCACTGGTATCTTTGAAAAAAAAATGTGCTAAGATAGAGTTGAAAGAACAAATTGTTAGAAAATATAACAATAGATGAATATCAAAATATTGTAAAAAATAAATGTATAACTCAGTCAAGATAAGAATGTCATAGAAACATGAAAACGAAATGACAGAAACATAAAAACTGGATTGAACTTGGAGACAAATTTATTCTACAATGAACTAATAATGGTTGAAAATAAAACGATTCTGTCAAATAAATGTGTAGGTGTTTTTAGTTAAGTAGTATGTTTTTAAATTGCTAGATAATAATGAGATTTTTTTATTAATTAAAAATGCACAAATAATTCATATTCAAATTCTTTCACTATTTCTAGATTTTAACACACATTCTATTCCACAATATAGATTCTATGCTTGGTAATCTATACAATTGAAGCATGAATACTGAACTCAAATAAGTACTTAGCCACTCGTACTGGAAATTTTGTGCTGCCGAGTATAGAAATCATCATGGTTTCTAGAAATTGTGCATGATTTCTGTCATGCTTTTGCAATCTTTATAGTATACAGCAATAATTAAATTCTATAAATTCCATAAATTCTCTTATTAATTATTTTTAAACTACTGAAAAATGAGAAAGTAGACTTCTACTGGCAAGTTAAAATCAGTTCTCATCTAGATTTAAAGTATTTCACTATTACTTTCACTCACCTGTCAGTTTAATACAGTGGTCAAGTAACAGGCTCCCAAACTAAATATTTCCGAAATAAAGATCAGCATATCAATTTTGGTGTTAAGTATGATTAACTTATCAAATATTTATTATTATTTTAGCCGATTTTACAAACCGTCTTAATATTTAAATTTACACCATTGTTATATAAACATGCATATTGTACTGGTCTCTTCTTCTTTTGATCACTGAGGGTACCACTAGGTTACTGGTGATATATTTTTGTGTGCAGAAAGAAGAGAAGATATGGAAATTATGCTGAGGACATGTGCAAGGGTGGGTAAAGAGATGGAGTTTAAATTTAGTGAAGAAAAATCAAATGTAATGATGGTTACTATTGGGGAAAGAAAAGATGTAGAATTTTTATTGGGGGATATAAAGTTAAGTGTAGTGAATAGATATAGTTATTTGGAAATTATCTTAACTTAAATAATCAGAAAAATTGTTTTGATGAATGGGAGAAAAAATTGATAAATGAAGCAAAGAAACGAAAGGCATTGATAAAGAAATTAACAGTGTTTTCATATAATAAATATGAAGTTGCTAGAATTATATGGAAAGGAGTTGCAGTAGTAGAGTTAACATATGGCAATGATGCATTATGTGTTAATAAAGGGGTATTAGATTATTTAGAAAAACTACAAAGGGAAGTAGGAAGACATGCATTGGATGCAGATGTATGGACAGCAAGAGAGGCAACTCAAAGAAAAATGGGATGGTCACATTTTTATATGAGAGATGCAAAAAGTAAAATGAAAATGTTTGGTAGATTGCAGTTTATGGATAATAAAAAATAGCCAAAGTAGCATTTAATTGGGTTATGAGTAAAAGGCAGGCAACACAATGGTGAGAAAGGTAATACAGTATGCAAAAGATTTGGCTAAAGAATTTATATCAGTATATTTGTACAAAAGGTGGGATGATTGTGTTAGGAAGATTGTTGAGTATTATAGTGGTAAGGAATGGGATAAAAGAATAGATTTATTAATAAAGGATAGGGATTTAGAGAGATGGAGAACTAGTATGAAGACTAAAAATAGTTTAAATATATATAGAAGTAAACCGAATATTAGGTGTGAGTTAATATATGATAATAGTAAGGAAAGTAGTTTATTGTTTAAGGCTCAAATGGTATCTTTAGCAACAAAAGAATATACATGTAAATGGAAAAATATGGGTGATTTAATATGTAAATTGTGTAAGGAAGGAATAGAAAATATTAGGCATTTGTTAATTGAATGTAAATGCTTGAAAACAGAAATGGTACAAATAATGAAGTTATGGAAGAATAAATATGAAAAAAGTGATTATACAGAAAGTGGATTACTGTTTTTTATGCTGTGTTTGGGAAAAGATAAGTGGGATTTAGATATAAAGGCTATAGAGTTGACAAAGATTATGTTGTGAAAGTGGTATGGAGAAGAATATGGGAAAATTTAGAGTAGGGAATGGATGATAAAGTGGCTTACAGGTTTCTCTGGGCATGGTTGCTGAGAGACTCCTAAGAAGAAGTCACAGTACATCACATCACATCACATCACATTAGAAAATTTAAGTTACAGTGATCAAAAGTTAATGATGATGAATGTCACCAGCTAGACCCAGGGAGAGAAAGAGATCTTCAACATTGTTCAGACAATTGTAAAAAGAAAACAAAGACAAACATTAGCCAAAATAATTTTAAATAACTTCATAATTTATTAAATTAAAAAAAAAAATTAAATCTCAAGCACAGGAAAATATAATGTTTGACCTAGATTTCTCTAGTTTATTTATCAAAGAGTGTACATGAGTTTTGAAACATTAAATACCCTGGAAGATGTTTGTTTTCTCACCTATAATTTAAAAAGTGGAATTTTCCAGTTTCCCAATTTAGAGATTTTAAAAATAAAGCAGTCTTATAGGGAATACAACAAAACAGAACAGACAAGCTTTCCTTCACCCAGAATAAAGCATCTGGACCAAGAAGGTCATATATCTGCAGAACAGCTCATGATTTACCACATTCAAGCTGGTCAAGGTTGATCCAAGACAAGATTATGAAAATAGAACAAGAAAAGATTATGATTGGTAATCATAAATAGAAGAAACAAAATCTCTGATTTAGAAAAAACAGAACACTATATTCAATAAACTGCCAGCCAAAAGATTTTTGGTCTGCAGGTAATGCAAACTAAGTTTATCTAAATTTATTCTGCAGGAAACACAAGCCAAGCTTATCTAAACTAATTACAGTATAATAAAAGGGACAGGTGAGTTAAAAGAAAATTATGAATATCTGCCAAAGCATTTATTAAGGGTTAGTAATATAAAAAGAGAACAAGAAGCATATAAAGTAGAACCTCACAATACATTCTTGGATAAATAAAATTAAAAAAAAAACAAAGATGGAGTCTTAAAACTAAGAGTCCACTGTATAAACACATAAGATAATTAAAAGCATTAAAGAAATATTCAAAACTTACAATAAATACATTATCATTTAAGATTAAGCTGAGACGTTGACAGAGACTTAAACCCTGATTAGAATATGAAAACTTTTTACCTAGAGTCATAAGGTTAGCTCTGGTGGATGTCTTTTGGCAGCACACACAATTTATTTCACTTTAAAGTTCCAATGAAGATTTCATTTTCTATTTATATGTTCAGGAGTCTGAAGGTAATCTTAGGTATCAGCTCTTGTTCAGGATTATATGACATGATCTTGGGGGAACAACTTAGGATCCAGGATCTGTCTTTGGGTTGATTTAGCACTGCATGTTGTAGAAAAGACCCTCATGGCAGGTAATTTTAGCATTTTGTAGAGAATGATGCTATTTAGCAAATATTGATCTATGGTATGATATCTGCAGAATTTCCTAGCAGCCCACAGAAATCTTTAAAATATAAGGCAACATAGTAAAGGATAATATTCAACAAGCAGAATAAAAATGAATAGCCAAATAATAATTTGTCCAAAATCCCAGGATTATTTATATGCACTCTTATCTCCCACATCATCTTTAATTAAAAGTTTTGACCAGAGCAAATCTCTATCTCAGACTCAATCTTAATTAAAAATCTGACCAGAGCTCTTATTCAAAATTGATTAAAGAAAAATAAATGCAAAATCAAGACTCAGCTTTTTTTTCTTTTGAAATAGATTAAAATAAAAAAACAAGAATATAATTAAACTTTGCAAAATTAAAATGCTTTGTTTAAAAGGATTAAAACTTTTTTTTATTTAGAATATTTTTACAAATAGATTAAAAAAATAAGTATTGAAAAAAAAAAAATTTTAAACAAAAATCTGTTGCAAATAAAAATCACATAATTTTAAAATAAAAATAAATATATGTATGTTATTGCACATACTCTTAATACATAAAAAATAACATACAAGACCTTTAATTCATTTTCTTTTAAAACTTTATAAAATTAAAAAGTATGAATTTTGTGATGGAACTTTTGAAGTGAATAACACATCCGTGTCAATATATATATAATCCTAAATTGGTAATTCAACTGGTTACAAATTATCTTACTAAGCCAAAGACCATGATTCAATTTAAAATGAAACTTGAATATTTATAAACTGTTGATTTTTGACTTATTAAGACTTTTTACCATGGTTAATGTTTTATTATGTGAAATTAAAGATTCTTGGATTAATTTTAAAGACAAAAAAATATTCCAAAGTTTATTATTCTATGATAATGATTTATATTAATATGAAAATCTTTTCCAAACATGTGAGTATGTTGTGATACTTATTATTAATATTTTAAAAGAAGCAAATGATGGAATAAAAATTTTTTGACAAAACTATATGGCAAATGTATATACAAATTCTAAAGTTTTACAAGATGATTGGAGAATGCATTGATAATATTGATACTTATATTAAAAATTACACAATCACCAGTTCTCAGATTAGTCCTATACGAAATTATTATCAAATTAATTGCAACTTATTTACACTGAACTTTAGATGCAAATCAATTGGAAAAATGATCTAGATTTAAAGACATTTTAGCATATTGTGTTGAATTTGTATTTTGTAAAAATGCATCGGATCTTATAAGCATTTCTATAGGATTAAAGCTTTAAATGATCAGAATATAATCCCAGAATATTGTCAAATTCTAGAAAAAATCCAACAAAACACAAAAGTAGTGATTAAATTACATGGTAACACTAAAAAAATAATAATGGTATTTTTCTATTCTATTGTGTCAGCCACTTGATGAAATTGATGCTAAGCAAAAACACATACATATAATGTTATTGGGACCACCCCATTCTTTGTGAAAGAATATAGAAATCATACCAGTTATAATTCTTTAATTTTCTCAATAACATTTACTGGAACAATTTTACATAAACATATGTTATTGCAAATATTCAATTCTAGTAGAATTGCCCATGTCGCAAAACCTCCCCCCTCCTCCCAGCAAACTTTACAACTACATCGTGGTGGCCAAAAAATGATGCTGATAATGCTTTAATAACTGAAGTGTCTTTTACTTTTTCGGCTCATTTTTGAAAAAGGTTAAAAGAAAAATTATTTATTAATTTTATTTATTGTTTGATTTCTTACAATAGCTACCTTTGAAAGATAATATGTATATGAATCTTAATGGCATACCTATTAAGAATGATTAATAATTTCCAATTCAATTAGCTTTTTTTTTTTTGTTTTTTTATTATGCCTTTTTGGTTGGATATTTCAAGATTAATTAATCAATGGATTCAGTATTTGGATAAATTACTTTTGGTTTCTCTGAATAGAACTATGAGAAATTTCACACTCATATATCTTTTTTGTTGTTGTTGTCCGAAGGCTTAACATAATTTATTCAGATTTCCTTCATCAATTTCTGTAATTTAGTCGAGAACAATTTGATGCTACCAACAAATTTCAAAACCCACTTGAACTCCAGATCATCCTGAAAAGTCAAATCTTAGTCCTGCAATGTAGACCAGAGGGCTATTCCTTTTTCACATTCACAAGAATTAAAATTTATCAATTGACCTACCTTATTGCAAAGATTCTATTCCAGTAGAATTACTAAATTTCTCATGCAAGCTGGCTTCTGTGGATGGCAGTTGGCCTGATTTTGACCTGTGAGCCATTTTTATTTGTCATGGACATGTTCTCACAAAAATGTGACTATTTGCATGAGCTTGTCAAAATCTTGCTTGGACTTACCCATTCCGAATTGATTTGAAGATTCCGTGATGAGTAGGGAAGTGTGGCAGGGATGGACAATTGTTAGGAGGTAATAGTAGGTCAAATGATTTTTAAGCTAATTCCTTTGACATGCATATTTGAAGAGCTGTGGCAGGCTGAAGTTCAGACATCCTCAGATGTTACTATAGTGAACATTAAATTGTGAGCATTGGTATAAAGGGCATAACACTGTGGCTTTGGCTGCCACATATTTAACGGCCTCTTTCTGTGTTTTTTGGTATAGATATATAGACCTAGAAGGCAGTGGCCATGCAAATGGCATATTTATGTGCTCTTGCATATAAATAGTGTCATCAAGTGATTGAGATGATAGAATAGAAAACTACCAAATTAATAAGAATGTAGTAAGGAACTCCATATTTTCAAACATTTTATATAAGTTTTACATGAATTACTTTATAGATTAGAATATGAATTTTTTCTACAGTACAGGCTTTTTCATCCCTGCATTTATATATATAATATATAGTGGGTTTAAACTTGGACTTTCACATGATCCTCAACCATCCATGCTATTCCATACCACTGATGCACTGGTCACACACATGTCAAAAGATAAATAATCACCAATATATTTATTTAGTGCTAAAGCAGCATTCATCAGGGTCCAGATTATCATCTCCACACATATATACAATCAAAGCTCAGCTTATATTAAGATAGTCAATCTTTATACTTTAATGGGAAGGCTTCAAACCATTCCACACCACAACTCTTCAGCCATCAATTTCATTGAAAATCTGATGATGGAATGATCAAAGCCCACATTAGTGCCAACCCCCTCATCCTACCCATGTTGACCACAAGTCACTCTGACCCCTCATGTGGAGAACATAATCCAATTACATACATATATGAGAGATGGGCAGATCTTACAGCACTTTATTTTGAAATATGAATTTTTTTTTTCTACAGTACAGGTTTTTTCATACCTGCGCTTCCAAATTCCAATTATTATTAAATCTAATCAATAAATTAACTTTGTTTTGAAAAACATATTTAATTAAAAACAACTTGATAATAAATATAAAAAAATTAAATCACTTTTTTGGATTTAGAAAAATGTAAAACAACTTTGTTCAATTCATCGGAAAAAAATATTTAAAAGAATGATTTTAAAAATACTTTTCTAAGTTAATGTTGAAAAATGTTAAACATCTCTACTTACACATTTAAACAGGCACACAAGTAATTTAATATATAGGTATATAGTTAGGTAGTAGATATGTAATATCTGAACTTAAAAATAAATATTGTTTAATCAAAATTAATATTTGTGTCTAAATAATTTATCTAGAACTTTTTCCTTCTAAAAAATTGTAAAAACACGATCTCTTACTTCTCTTTTCTTACTTTTTTTATATTTTTTCCTTTCCTTTCTTATTGCTTCAAATTACTAAGACTGATCATGTAGTATCTACTTCAATATATATATATGGCAAATTTATAATTTTTTTAAATAAAAAAATACAATATCTGCAACAAAAAAAACTAGCATATTTTCCATTTGAAGACACACTCTGTTATGTCCTAATCCTCCGCATCATAGAAGATGTTTATTTTACACATAATTAAAAGGAGAGAGATGAATCACTCTTTAAATGCACATAAGTTGTCATATTAATTAGAAATTGTGTATCTTAGAAACAAATGAATATCTTAATTGCCCAAGAGATTTATTTTACAATGGTAATTCTAAGCAAATATTTTATCTAGCGCCATGCTTGCAATTATATTTCATTCCAATATCAGCCTTTCAAGCTAATTGAGCACAGAGTGTTAAATAAATGAATACTCTCCTCTTCAGTCCAAGATATAGTATTCCTGCATAAATACTATATCTTGGATTGAAGAGGAGAGTATTCATTTATTTAACACTCTCAAAAGGTGCATGCTCAATTAGCTTAAAAGGCTGATATTGGAATGAAATGGTAATTCTAAGAAATATGTCTTATCATCCCTCACTTATATTTTGCTTTGTAATTTAAATAAACTCTGTACTCAGTTTGAATCACTATCCAATTATTAAATTACATTCTCACATTATGCAATATAAAGCCTAGTGGTATAAAAGTGAATGATTTATTCATTGATGTGTCTAGTGGCACTCTATTGCTAGATGGATTGCAAATATCAATAACACAAATATAATAATAATTAATGAGGCAGCTCGGCAAGCAAATTTAAATAATGAGAATTTATTTACAGAGTTATATATGAGTTAACTCTTGTTTAATATATACAAAAATATGACTATTATACACACACTAATATATATATATATATAAATAAGGGCCTGAAGGTGTAACAAAATAATAATGAGATCAATACAACTTGTTATATAGTTCCTAGGTTTACTTTGGAATGTCCAGAGATAAGCCTCTCTGCAAGGCTAAGTGAAGGAAGGAGCTGACTGGAGCACCCGAGGAAATGACACATCTGCCTTTCAAGAGCTTCACTTAGCAAGTGTACTGTCTCAGTTTAATTCTAGATCTATTATTATTCATGCCTTGATTTTAAAGTAGCCTCCCTTAATTGGCCATTCGCTGTCCACAAGGTGGTCATCTCTTTAGTTACTATTCGATTCCTGATTAGATAATGCCATGACTTTAGAATTGTCTATTTTAAGCAATGGCTTTGTTTACATTATCTTAATCCTTCTTGATAAATTACTTTATAGTTTCTCATTAATTAAACTATTTAATTAGTCTAATGCTTTATTAAATATTGTGAATGCCCTTGGCATCCACGCACATACTTTTTGTTTAGCATTAATATATCATTTATTACTTATAATACACAATTAGCAATCCGTTTAGTTTTACATTTATAATTATTAACTAGTAATACATATTTTGTGTATACATAAATATACACACACATTTAGTATTCATAAAGTCCACAATTTAGTATTTGAATCTTGGTTAAGTAATTCTTAAAAATATTTTTAAGTCATAAACAGACATTTTTTTTTTGCAAGTAATTCTCACATAAACAACCCAGCTAGAAATTCAGACATTGGTTCATAAATGGTATCTAGCTAATTTTGGCTAGAGGATTATGACTCCAGGTTTATCTTTGTTGATCAGATCACATTTAAAATTTTGATTACAAAAGAACAATATAACTATAACACGATGCTGTTTTTACTACTGGCAAAGATGATATACACATATATGCTCTGAATTTATAGTCCACCTTTATCAAATTATACCTGATAACTATAAATGAATATTATTTACATTGATAAATCTCAAATTTTCTTCTTTTTTAAACATTACAAAATACATTTAAAAAAAAAATTAGATTGCTAAATAATTGGCATTTAACTACTACCTACATAATTTTCGAGTTTGGCATTTTTTAGCTATCAAAAGCCCTCAAAATATAAACATCTGATCATGCATATTACTATATAATCTAAAAAATATGCAATCAGGTCACTACGCTAGACGAACTCTTCAATAATTATATTAATAAACAAGTTAGAGCCAAGTACAGACTATTATTAAAAATAATTAACAATAATAATATCAAGAACAATACTACTACTACTGTTATTTATAATGCTATTATTAATAGTATTAATGCACAGTTTAATCCGAAATTAGAGTGATAAAATCAACGATAAATATATATTCTTTCCCACTATTTTTTTTTTTTTTTGGAATTTAAATAGTTTTAGAAAAAAACTCTCTAGTTGGAAAAAAGTTTAAAAAAGTAAATAATCGAATGATTTATTATTGCTCGGGCAAGTTAAAAAATTTCGAGCTGAGAAATGAAAGAGTTGAGCGCGTTACGTGGATCTTGAACTCCAGAAACTAGCACATTATTATGGCACTAAACAACGCAGGCGACCATTTAAAAAAATATTTTAAGTTGGTCAATTAAAATAAAAAATATTGAGCTCAAACAATCATCTTGAAAGTCCAACGTTTCACGATCTCCTAAAACAATATAATAGATTGGGGGGGGGGGGAATCTTTAAAAAAATAAATAAATTTTAATAAAATATTTATATACATATTTTTCTCGCGTTTTCTTTTTCTCTTTTTTGGCATATAAATGGCTTTAGGAAAAAAAAAAGTTATTCTCTCTAGTTTAAGCAGTGTTTGCAGCTATCTTCGAAGAATAAATAAATATTTCTCGTTTTGTTTTAAACATTAGATATGATTCATACTTATATTATTGTCTTGCCCAATAGTTAAATCTGTATTTGAACTACTTCCACTGCTTGATTTCCGATTTATTTGAAGATTTTTTAAAAATGGAATTTTTTCTCTTATACTTCTTCTGCACGAAATAAATATTAAAATAAAGACTCCTAAGGGTGCATTAAATATGACGAATAAGTAAGCCATGACATCTAGTTGTGTAAAAAAGTACAATACACCAAAAATCCAGCTTAGCCCCATTAGAATAGCCAACCGCGCTGAAATCTTAAATCTATTTCTCTCTTTATTAACGGAGGAAACAATCTGACATGATTTAATTGTTTGAGATATGATACAAAGTGTCCAAATATACAGAATCACGTTTTGAATAATAAATAACAAATTCGGAATCACCAAAAATACAAGTACAACTTTAAAAGTACCAATTAGACACAACGGTTTATAATAAGATTTCCAGGAACCATCTTCGAAAAAATAATTAAGTAGCAAATTGGTTGCAATTAAAAGTAATGGTACGCCCCAAGCAAATATTGTATATTTACTAAACTTATTAATCAATTGCGGACGAGTCATTTTTTCTACTTTCCAAATTAAAAAAGTTAAAAATATATCTAAAGCAATTACCGCCAGCCAAGAGAACAGAGACAGGGTGAAAAAGTGGTGCAGAACTCCTATAATAACACACGCTGTAGAATTAAGCTTAAAAGATAGTATTAAAAAAAATAATTGCTGGAAAAACAATGCGATAGCAAAAGATTGAATCAACCATCCTGGGAATGTTCGAAACTCAGATTGTATTAGAAATAGGATGAAATTTATAAGCAGGCAAATCATTGATAAAATTAGAAGCACAGTTGAAAATACGAAAAAAGTTATATTTTCCACATTATGTGGCATTTCCGAAACACAGATTAAATACATATTTCCAATTTTCTTAATGGGATGTACGATCGTGTTTTCTGACTTCAGTGAATACGAACCATTAGGTAATACTTCAATCTCAGTTTGGTCTACAGACTGATACAAACAGGAGGTTTGATTGCTAGCATTATATACCAAGCAAAATTTTTCTTTACCAATAAATTGATAATATTGTCCTAGTAAATAGGCTTCATAAGTAATATTATTAATTGAAGTGAAATTATTAGTATATTTGTATTCAAAATGTGGAAATTTAGAGTCAGTACAAGGTTTGAATTCACCTTGAACGCAATACAATTCTATATAATTTGTCTTATTTATATAATATTGATTTGAAGTAAATGTATAATCAAATAAAATGCTCTTTATGGTACTATTATTTCTATACAGAGGATCAATTATCCATGTTTTCGACAAAATATTCCAACAATCAAAAGTAAAATTGTAACGGACGTAAAGAGGCGCGCATATCAACAACCTGCCAATATTTTCAGATAGAACTTGAAATGTTTGATTCATATCAATCCAAAATACGGTACTAATATTCCCTTTCGTCTGATAATCTTTGAAATCTTCTGGGTGTAAAAAATATTTAGAACACAACGAAGTCCTTTCTATTTGGATATTAGATGTCAAAACATTCTTACGTAATGAAAGAGCTAATAAAACACAGAAAATAATTCGTTTCATGGCCGCCGTAATTAAAATATATATATATGTAAAAAAAAATATTTTTTGACGTCACAAGAGGGAAAAAAAATATATAAAAACCAGTCATTTATATATTCATTATCCTGTTTAAAAGAATGATTACGAATTAGATATAAAAATGTTATGCAACAGGTAATGTAAAACTTTTTGTTGGGATGTATACGATTCATTTATTATTAATTTCCGCAGTAGCAATAAATGATAATGGATCGAAATTCTCGAAGCACTTAAAAGGATTGCGCAGTCATAAAAAAAATTGGCTCTAGAGAAAAAAGTTCGTTAATAGATTCTTAGCAGAGAAAAATAAATTTTATTGTATAAATAATATCAGTTTAATTAAATTTAAAAAAAAAGTATTCACGAAACGTGTATACACAGACAAAGTGCAATTATGTTAACTCCAAATAATGTTTTAATACTCTATAGTTTGTTTTTAAAAGTTAAAAGTTCATTTAAATCATTTAGCAAAAACGTTTCAGCATATAGACAAATATTTTGAAGGAAGAGGAAAAGGAATATTATGAATGAGCAGGCACGTTTATTTACATATAAAATATCTAAAAGTCTTTATATTTGATTAATCGATCCCAACATAATTTAATGTATTCAAAAAATTAATAAAACATAGAAAATAATATGCTTCATGGATGATTTACTGAATATATATATTTTATTTCTTTTAAGTCTAATTTTCGGTTTTTTTTTTAGCCATATATATATAATTTACGGACAAAATGTGTGCATAAATATTTAATACATAAGTGTATTAATCTTTTTCAAAATTATCGATCTATTGCGAAACGAAGGACTCTCTGAGTTAAATCAATTTTTCTAACTCATAGTTTCTCTTTTCTATTATATCTATCTTATATGTGGTCACTTTTAAAATCTTTTAAAGTATTTTTGAACTCAGTTTAGAATCTCAATTGCCAATGTGTTGCTATCTTTTCTAGCAATGTGACTAGCCCAACTTTAGTTCAGCCTCTTAATAATATGATACTTGTCTGTTTCTTAGAGCATGTATTTTACCTTCAATTTCTTTTTTTTTTAATCTTAGTACACATTAATGTTATACTTTGTCGAATCATTTTTAATCTTTTTATTGTTTCTATATTTTAGTCTCATCTCTATAAATAAATAGGCGTTTTCAGGCACGTAAACATATCCCCTTTTAATATTAACTTAATTTTATTATTAAAAACATTCCACCCAAATTTAATTCTACGATTACTTATTTTGATTGATTATTTATTTACTTATTAATAATAACCCTGCTCAAAATATTTATAATTATTAATTTCTAATTTATTGTTATCAATCTTTATTTCATATTTTTTGAGAAGCCCATTGAACTTTTTAATTTTGTATTCTATTTTATTGTGTTTATTTTCTGCAGCTCTGAAATATTATTTATAAAAAGACTTCATCTAAATGTCTAATTTTAATTTATTTTTATCCCATTTGCTTATTTTATTACACAAAATAATTTCTCTAAAACTACTAGAAAAAAGTTAAAGAAAGATAGAATCACATTTTCGGAAATCAATATTAGTGTCGCCATATTTTTCAAAATTTGATAATATCCCGAGTCCTAAATAATTTTGCTCCAAAGCTTTAATTACAGCAAAACAATATTATCAACTGAAAAATGATTATTTAATTTATCTACTTTATAAATTATAATATATAGGGTATATAAGCACAGACATTCATATGACTCACCACTCTATCTCATATCACTGATAGACTTGAACACAAGCGTTGGTGGTCGAGTGGTTAGCACAGCTGCCTTACAAGCAGTTGTTCCAGTTTTGCGGGTTCGCTTTCCGGACGATGTTTTGACACGTGAAAAAAAAATCACCAATATACCTATTTCATGCTAAACCAACAATCATCAGTTGGTCCAGATTATCATCTCTACACATATGTGCAATAAGTGCTCAGGTTATATATTAAGATAGCCAATCTTCATACTTTAATAAACAGGCTTCAATCTACTCCAACTCTTCGACCATCCATCCAATTGAAAATCTGATGATGGAATGCTCAAAGACCATCCTGAGGCTGAGATTCTTGTCACATCCATGTTGAGCTAAAATCAATCTGACCCCTCATGTACAGGACATAATCCATTTAATACATATACAAGGGATGGGCAGACATATCTACTATGTAATAACTGAAATACAGGCTTATTATATACCTGTATCAATTTATATGTAATATATAGGGTATATGAGCACAGATTTTCACATGACCCACCACTCTATCTCATATCACTGATATACTTGAACACATATATGTTGAAAAGATAAATACTCACCAATATTCGTATGTCATGCTAAACCAGCAATCATCAGTTGGTCCAGATTATCATCTCTACACATATATGCAATAAGTGCTCAGATATATATATTAAGATAGCCAATCTTCACACTTTAATGGACAGGCTTCAATCCACTCCACACTCCAACTCTTCAACTGTCCATCCAAATGGAAATTTGATGATGGAACGCTCAGATTTTTAATTGGATGGACGGTTGAAGAGTTGGAGTGTGAAGTGGATTGAAGCCAGTCCATTAAAGTGTGAAGATTGTCTATTTTATAAATTATAGTAATTACTGCAAGGGGGGTTATAATATAGCAATGCAGTGGGTGAGTTTTCTGGCTTTACTTTTTAAAATAAAAGAACAAAAAGCATCTGACTTTATTTTCTCAAATCTCTGACGTAACATATATGTATAATTTAAATAAATTGCAATCTCAGAGAGTTATGTATAAACATAAACAATGCAAAGAATTATATATATATATCATCAGGATATAACTCGGTGCAATGAAAAAACAGAATTTTCGACTGACTATGTCTAGATTTTTATATAAGTTTGTGTGTGTACCAAGTAAATTTACAAAATGCATATTCATAGAAATATTTATATAATGAGTCTAATATCTGTATATATGATTTTTAATCGATTCAATTTACGTGCTCACTTTAATAACATACACCCATAAATTATTACCTTAATAGTATACACTACTAAAGTCATATTTGTAAATTGAATCAGTATAATATTTCTTAAATAAAGAACCACAACAATGGACATTGTTTATATATATATATATATATATATATATATATATATATATATATATATCATATATATATATATATATATATATATATATATGACTTGAATCAATGACAATACATGTTGGAAATTGTTTACACTTTTTCTTAACTCTATGATTGTTTGATTAAAGAAATAACTTTTCTGGTGCTATTTGAAAAATGGATATCATTATCACGTCGTTTACAATCATTATCATTTCACTGATGGACGAATCCCTCTCCAAATTTAATCCAGTTTGTTTTCATAACCTTTTCTCCATATTCCTTCAGCAAACTTCCACATCTCATTCATTTTCATTAGTTATGATCTCTTTCTATATTTTTTACAATTTCTTGGTATCAGTTTAAGAGTTCAAATGCCAATCTATTGTGATTTGTTCTATGCATATTTTTGTTTCTTACTCATTTATTTGATTTTAAGTTCCTTCTTATTATTCCAAACATACATTTTTCTATACTTTAATCTGTAGTCTCTCTATTGCTTTTCTATTAAGCATTCAAGTCTCATATAAAAACTGGTATAACATCTATTAAAAACTATTATTTTTCAATACAGGAGGCTGACAACTGACTAAGCACATTTCCTTTCATATTAAGTTATTTTTTCCTAAAGTATCCCATTCAAAATTAATATTAATATTATTTTATTCATTTTGTTTTAATTTGGATTAATAATCAAATCGAGGTATTTGTAATTAGTAACTTCTTCAAATTTATTATTATCCATCTTTATTTCCCTTTATGTGAAAATCCATTCAATATTATTCCAGCCTTTTTAGTTGTTATCTTTAATCCTACTTTCTCACTTTCCTCTAATAATTATTGTAATATTTCCTGAAGCTTTGAATAATTATTTATAAAATCAAATACATCTGTTATAATTATATGATCCTAGTAGATTTGCACTTTAATCCAGAAAACACTAAATGTAAAAATATTTGAAAATATAGCAACAAATTATCCACTACTCTGATCAATATTAATTTTCCTAGTGCCATCATATAATGTAATCACTATTGCACATTTTGATAAATATTTATCAGAATGTGACAATATTCTCTATCTATATCTTTATGTTCCAAAGAATTAACCACTGCCAAAATATTTATAGAATTGAGTGTCTCTTTATTATCAATAATTAAATTTAAAACATAATTGTAACTCATACATATTGGTGTTTTCTACATCTTCTTTCAATGCTTATACATGATTCATGAGCTAAAACCATTTTTAAGACCATCTTGTTATTTTGATCAATTAGAATCTAAAGTTATCTATGGCGAGTTATAATGATTTGATAAAAAAAAAAAAAAATCTATAAAACTGACAAAAGATGGATGAATAAAGCAAATTCTAAGATCTTCTTTTCCATATTTGTTAAAAATATCATTGTTACTTAATGCATTTATATTGATAATTTATATATTTAATATAATTTTGTGAGCAATTTTTGTTCTGCTTTTTAAAGATGTCAGAAATAATCCCATCATTTGTACAAGTTTATTTTTTTTAATCGATTTAATTGCATATCTAACTTCTTCATGCAGAAGGGATTGGAATTGCTTTTTTGTTGTTTTTAGTTTATTGTAGATCAACTCTTCCACATACTTCAAGATTTCTCCTCTCTATTTAGTAATAGAATCAACTTTTCTTTTTATTTTTATTAAAAAAAAAACATTTTTCTTTCAATATCTAAGTGCTCCTTTCATTCTTTCTTTCATTTTTTTTTGAGACTTTTATTTGACTTTCCTTGACAAATCATTGTTATGTTTTCATTCATATCA
Source organism: Epiperipatus broadwayi (assembly GCA_028023455.1). NCBI lineage: Eukaryota > Metazoa > Onychophora > Udeonychophora > Euonychophora > Peripatidae > Epiperipatus > Epiperipatus broadwayi. The sequence goes on from JAQFVV010006643.1 coordinate 407,453, forward strand.
TCATTAATATTTTTTCTAATATTTTATAAAATTTTATATACTCATTTCATATAAATTAAACATTTTATAAATTATTTTCTTATTGCTTTCTTATACATATATAAATTTAAATTTGATTTAGAAAATTTTAAGATTCTTCATGAATAGAAAAACCATAATAAAAGAAAAATTAAGGAAGCAAATTTTATACATAGAAATAAAGTGAATAAAATTAACAGATAAGCCACTAATGTCAAAATTCTGGAATTGCTTCTGTTATGTTTTTTTGAATTTAAATGACAGTTGAAGAAGGTTAAGTAATTAACTGAAAGCACCTCTGCAGATTGAAAAACTGTATATAATAGTTAATCACCATTATATTTTTTATTTTTTATTGTTATTACAATTATTTATAAATTAATAGACATTTTATTTGCATTATATTTATATTCTACCTTGCTTCAATTAAATTTTTTCTGGTGTATTCTTGTATTAGCTATCTGTTTGGCTACCTTTGGTACAGTTATAAAATATTTTTCAGTCTGAACTATCATATTTTAAAATAATTTGCAAATTCTCATTTAAATTTAGATGTTTCTGAAAATTAAAATCATTAACTATTAATACTGTCTTTCTTAATAACTTTTCTTTAGTTCTCACTAATCAATTATCATTTCTTGTGTTCAATCTATTAAGCAAAAATTCCTATATATAAAAACAAAATAAATATATAGTGTCAAAGATATTAATAAAATTATAAAATTTCTACAAAATATTCTTCACAACCATGGTTTTATCTTTTCAAGAAATGACCATCTCAAGTTAATAGTTTTTAAATTAATAATTTTTTACTAAATAGGAAAAATCATAGTTGTAAAGAAAATTTTTAAATATTTTTGTAAATTTACTAATATTAGTATTTAAATAAGCATTTATTTTATATAGCATATGTTTACAATTGTATTACATTCAAATATCAGCCTTTCAAGTTAATTGTGCATACGCTTTTTGTGAGTGTTAATAATAATAAATGAATACTTTCTCTCCAATACAAGATATAGTATTTATGCAGGAATAAAATGAATCCACTTATTCCTATGACTCAGATGCTTATATATGAGCAAATCTGAAGTACTGGCAAAAAAAGCGTGAAGATGGAACAGTCATTTTAAATTACTATATACAATGTCTGAATGAATGACGTCGGTGAAATTGTCTAGAATTTACTAAATGTCATTCCAACTGAAACTTAATCATATGTAAATAAACATTTATTTTATATAGCGTATGTTTACAATTGTATTACATTCAAATATCAGCCTTTCAAGCTAATTGTGCATATGCTTTTTGCAAGTGTTAATAATAATAAATGAATACTTTTTCTCCAATACAAGATATAGTATTTATGCAGGAATAAAATGAATCCACTTATTCCTACGACTCAAATGCTTATATATGAGCTTGAAAGGCTGATATTTGAATGTAATACAATTGTAAACATATGTTATATAAAATAAATGCTTATTTACATATGATTAAGTTTCAGTTGGAATGACATTTAGTAAATTCTAGACAATTTCACTGACATCATTCATTCAGACATCGTATATAGTAATTTAAAGTGGCTGTTCCATCTTCACACTTTCTTTGCCAGTACTTCAGATTTGCTCATATATAAGCATTTGAGTCATAGGAATAAGTGGATTCATTTTATTTCTGCATAAATACTATATCTTGTATTGGAGAGAAAGTATTCATTTAGTATTATTAACACTCGCAAAAAGTGTATGCATGATTAGCTTGAAAGGCTGATATTTGAATGTAATATTAGTATTGTTATATGTTTATTCAATTATTTATTATAATTACTAAAATACTAAGTATGGGTTCTATATTATTTTGGACCCAGAAAAGTTCCAAAACTAGCAAGTGATAAATAATCTTAGCTAATATCCTTCAAATTAGTAATAAAGTGTTCCAAATATTTTCTCCAGTACTCATGAAAAATTGCAACTTTCATTGAAAAAAAACACCAGAAACTTTATAGAAATAAACTATAAACTGTTCCCAATATTTTCTCCCCAAAAATCAATTACTAAATTAATATAAAAAAATTCTTGTTAAATGTATAACAAAATAAATTACTAAACCAAGATTAAAACATGACAAAAAATACTAGCATTTTCTAAAATCAAAATACTATGGATATTATGTTAAAGTAAAGTAAATAAAATTTTCAAACCAATATTTAGAATTTAGCAAACATTGATATTTAATAACAACAACAACGAAAGAGAACAAATTACTATCATCTACTAAAACAGTATTTAACAAATATGCAATCAGACTATTATGGATATTATATTCAATGAAAGAAATAAAAATTTCAAAAACAATATTTAGAGTTTATAAAATATTTTAATTTCACAATTAACAAATTTTACATTTTAAATTTCATCAAATGTTAAATTATAAAAGAAATATTACAATGCTGAGATATGGTAGCATAATACAGAAAAAAGTGTATGAACTAATGAAAGTAAAAAGTCTATCTATAATAGAAGTATTAAAATTTTAAAATATGTCAACAGAAAACAGAAAAAAATAATGAAAACATGTGATGAAATAATGGGGGTAAACAAAAGTATTTTAATTTTACTACTAATATGGTGTCAAAATACAGAAAAAAAGTGCATATTCTAACAAAAATAAGAATTTCATTTACAAGAGACATATTAAAATATGGCAAAAGAATTCAGAAAAAATTAATAAAAAACATATGGTGAGATGAAAGTATTTAAATTTTATAATTAACAAACATCATATTTTAAATGTTATCAAATGTTCAATTATGAGAGAAATATTTAAATCCTGAGATATGATATATGATAGTAGAATAGAGGAAAAAGTGCTTGAAGTAAGAAAAGTAAAAAGGTCAATTAGGAGCAAGATATTAATCAAAACACTATGGATATTAAGTTGAATGAAAAAAAAAAAAAAAAATTTGGAATAATATTTACAATTTAGAAAATAATATTTGACACAAAAGTAAACAAATAATTTATTAACAGCTTATTCACAAACTAAATAACTATTTATGTGAAAAAACATTAAAATTAATTTTACAATTAAATTAACATAATTAAAAAAGTAAAACAAATAAAGCATCAAATACATGATTAAGCTAAAGAATAAAACACGTGCTTATAGTTCATGGAAAATGTTTTATTAAATGATACTTATTTTATGTTGTTCATCAGTAAATAGATATGTTACTTGTAATTACCAAATATTAAAACCAAAACATTATGGAAAAATTCAAGAACTTTTGCATGTAAAATAATAATAATAATGGAGTGGAAAAATTAAAAAACAATAGCGAATTTAGCAAATAATATTTAATATAAAAATTACTAGTATCTACTAATAAACACAATCTGCACTTAATAAGTCTTAAAATTAATTTTACAACTAATAAATAAAGCTATTAAAATATACTACACTTGATTAAAAAAAAATAAAAATTTCAATAACAATACTTTAAAAAATATTATGTAATCAAACAAAAGTATTGTTTACTAAGTAATGTAAGCTGCATATAATAAGTATTAAAATTAATAAACAAAACTATAAAAACATTACACACAATTAAAAACTTACACTAAATAAAAAAATTACTAAACCAACATAAAAATGACAAAATCTGGGCATAAAACTATTTTATCAAATATTAAAATTAATACTACACTTACCAAATATAACACTAAAGAAGTTCATATTTTGTCAAAGCAAACATTTTATGTAGATTTTTGAAAAATAAATAGATGATTTATTACTCAAAGTATGCAAAGTGTGCCTAATTTTAATGTGGAGAAAAGCAAAATGGAAGAGAAAATTTACAGAGTTACCCTTGATATTCACAGAGGTCACCTTTGACCATTAACATTATGTGGTGAGAAAAACCTAAAAAGTTATGGTCAAAGTCTTTGTATTAAAGTGGTAATTTAAAGAAGATAAAAATACCACCATCCAACTATTGAACTATTTAGCTACTGATCCATTTAACTATTACCTATCTCTATCTATCCATCTACCTACCTACATACCCATATATCAAGTTGTCTTTTATTTGTCTATCTATTTATAGATCTACCTACATATCTATTTGTCTTTTTACCTGACTCCTTATATGTTTATCTACATACCTATCTATTTATCTTTTATTTATCTATTTGCTTATCTATCTATTTATTTTTGTATATATCTATTTATTGTCTCTCTGTTTGGTATTATCTATCTACCAAACTACTATATACCTATCTACTAATTTATCTTTCACCTGTCTCTCTGTTTATCTAACTACTTATCTACTTGTCTTTTTATATGTTCATTTATCTAACTGTCCAATCTATCTATTTACCTGGTTTTCTACCTACCTATTTATTTATGAATTTAAGCATACACTTAACTATCTAGTCACTTACTCACCCATCCATTATCTATTTATCTCTTTACCTATCTATCTACTTACATACCAATCTATCATTCTATCTATCTATTTATCTGGTTTTCTATTTATGTCTTTAATATTCAGTTAACTATATAGCTACCCATCTATCCATTATCTATCTATTTATTTATCTACCTATCTATCTACTACCATATATATCTATCTGTCTTTATTTGTTTATTTATCTATATGTCTATGTATCTATCTACTTACCTACCTATCTATTTCCCTCTTTCTATCTGCTTATTTATGTACTTATTGATTCATTCATTTATTTATCTGTGTATCAAATTATCAATTTATGTATTCCTTCTCTCTACATATGTACCTATTGATTTATCTCTAACTATCTATCTTTTTATCTATTTATCTAATCATCTATTGATGTAATCACCTATTGACCCATAAATAGACTGTCTATCCAACCACTCTGTTTCCTTAACTATCCAATGTTTTATTTATCCATCAATATATCCATCTATCTACCTCTGTATCTTAATCTATTCATCCACCAGTTTATCAGACCATTCAGTTATCTATCTATCTAATTATATATTAGTTATCGATTAGACAGTTCATCTATCTACCTCAATATCTATCTATTCATTGATCAGTTTTTTCATCCTTCCATTTATTCATCTACTATTCTGCCACCAATTTATTCAGCTATCTATCTCTGTATTTATCTATTTATTTATCTATCTACCTACCTATATATATGATTTTCTCTATCTATTTATCCATCCAACAATCCATCTATTTAACTATCTAGTCATTGACCCATTCATCTATTATTTACCTACTTATTTATCTATATATCTATTTAACTATCTATTTACTTGTATCTATTTAATTATTTATCTACTTATCTGTCTATCTATTTATCCGTCTACCACCTTATTTTTTTATTTATGTAGATAGATAAATTAAATCAATAGTTAGAAAACCAGATAGATACATAAAAATAAATATATGAATAAATTGATATATGAATAATAGATAGGCATATGGATGGATGAAAAGACTGATCAATGAGTAAATAGATGAATTGATTAATGGATGAATGATAACTTAGATAAATCGATGCTTGAATAGTGTAATGGATATATAGATATATACAGTGGTATATAAATGATAGATTGATATATAAATAGATAGATAGATAAATGTATGGTTGTATAAAATGATGGATAAATAGATATGTATGTACAGAAGTAGATCTATTGAAAAATTGATGCATAAATAAAACATTAGATAGATAATTCAATGGATGATTGTATAAATAAAGTTGAGTGAATGGATTGATAGACACATGATTAGAAAGTCATTTAGAAATTTAAGAGATAAATCAATAGGTAGATACATAGATAGAAATAATAGATAAATTGATGGATGGGTAGATAAATATATAGATAGATGAATGAAGAAAATTGAAAAATTATTAGATGAACAGATAGAGACATTTAATAGATAGATAAATAAATAGATAGATAAACTGATAAAGACACAAGTAAAAGGTAGACAGATAAGTAGATAGATCAGTATTATGTAGATAGATAAATAAATATTGGATGGGTGAGAGCTAGATAATTAAATAGATGGTTGTATGCATAAATAAATAGATAGAAAACTAGATAAGTAAATAAATAGATTGATATATAGATGGATGGATGGATAGTTAGATAGAAAGGTAGACAGACAAATATATAGATAGATAAATATGAAGCTAGAAAAATAAGTAGACAGATAAATAGACGACTGGTGGGCTAGACAGTTAAATGAAAGATTTGATACATAAATAAATAGATAAGTAGAAAACCAGATAGAGAGATGGGCAGTTAGATATATAAATATAAAGATGGTAGATAGATTGATGGATGGATGGATGGATAGATAGAGAAAACAGTCAGAATGATAGATAGATAGATAGATAGATAGATAGATAGATAGATAGATAGATAGATAGATAGATAGATAGATAGATAGATAGATAGATAGATAGATAGATAGATAGATAGATAGATAGATAGATAGATAGATAGATAGATAGATAGATAATGGACCAATAGTGAATGGCTAGGTAGTTAAATAAATGGTTTAATGCATAATAAATAGATAGAAGACCAGAGAAATAGATAGATAGACAATTAGATATATTAATATGTAAAAAGATAGGTAGATAGATAAATAGACAAATACATAGATAAACAGATGAGACAAGTAAAGAATAAATAAATAGATAAGCATTTTAGATTGGTACATGGATAGATAAACAGATAGACAGACAAGTAAAAGATATATAAGATAAGTATGTATGTAAACACATAGATAAACAGATAGACAAAAAATAGATCGATAGATAAGTAGGTAGATAGTTATAGATAACTAATATTTGAATGTATAGGTAGGTGGCTAGATAGTTTAATAGATGGATGGTGTTATTTTTTCTGCTTTAAATTTTTTTTTACTGCCTTAATACCATGAGTTTGAACAAAACTTATTGTTTTTCCCCAAACTGAAGTTAGACATAAAATATGATGTGATGTGATGCACTGTGACTTCTTATACAGAGTCAGGAATCTCTTGGCAACTATGCCCAAAGAAACCTATTAGCCACTTTGACTTTCCTTTCCATTTCCCACCCAAGTTTTCCCATATTCTTCTCTATCCTGCTCCATCCCATTTCCACAACATAATCTTTATCAACTCCATGGCCTTTATATCTAAAACCCCCTTATCTTTCCCCAAACCCAGCATGAAAACCAATAAGCCACTTTCTGTATAATAACTTTGTTCATATTTATTCTTTTATGACACCTACAAATATCAAATGAGAAAATATTCGCCTTCTTTATTTTGTTTTTCTCCGTGTGAAGTGGAATATAACCTTGCATGCTTTGAGATGATAAAAAAATACATTGACTTTTCAAAATCAATATATAGTAATAGTTTTAGTTGAAATTTTTTTTATCTAATATTTATAAATTGTAATATTAATTTTAATATTTAATAAGCTGATAAGTAATTGTGCATGTTTTATTTCCAAGTGTTACCATTTTAATATAGGTTTAGTAATTTTTTATTAGTTTTAAATTTTTAAATATGTGTAATATGTTTTGTATAGTTTTATTTATTAATTGTAATATTTATTATGCATAGTTTGCATTTGTTAATAGTCACTAGTAACTCGTTTTTGTTTTGTTTTTTTTTTGTTTAATATTATTTGCTGAATTCCGTTGTTATTGAATTTTCACTTTGGTATTTTTTTTTTTTTTTTTGGTAATGCAAAAGTTCTGGATTTGTTTTTTGCGTGTGTGTGTATGCTTAACAAAATATCCATAATGTTTATATTTTAATATTTTGGTAATTACAGGTAACATATCTATTTACTGATGAATAATGTGAAATAAATACCATTTAACAAAATATTTTTGATGAAATATCTAAAAATTGTGTTCTGCCACCATAAGCCCATGTGATTTATTTTTCTTAGGCTAGTTTAGTAATTAATTTAATCATATATTTAATGTTTTATGCATATTATTTTTTAACTATTTTTACCATGTTCATTTTTTGTAAAAGTAATTTTAATATGTTTGTCCATATAAGCAGTCATTTATTTTGCAATTACTAGTAATTTGTTTCTTTGTTCGTTTTTTTTTTTTGATCAAATATTAAGGTTTTTAAATTGTAAATATTATTTTGAAATTTTTTATTTTATTTAACACAATATTTATAGTGATTAATATTTTTTTTGTAATTGAACTTTTTATTTTTTAGTTCATGCATTTTTTTCTGTATTTTGCAGCCACCTAGTAATAAATTAGTGTATGTTCATTTATACTGCCATGTTTGTAGTAGAATTAAAACACATTCATTTTAATGCATGTTTTTCTTCTATATTATGTTGCCATATTTTAGGATTTTAATATTTCTTTCATAATTAAATATTTGATGAAATGTAAAATGCAAATCTTATTATTTGTTAAATTAACATATTTTACTAAATTCTAAATATTGTTTTTTTTGTTTTGTTTTTTATTTAACATATGTTATATATAGAGCTCACAAAATAAGCTCTTAACAGGTTTTGAGAATATCTTCAACCCCAGACCGGTTTCTGCTTTTGATGTCATCAGTGAGGTGCCAGAATATTCAAGCATTAGATTAAAAATACTAGGACAAGCCTAGCACTTTATCTAACGTATAACTACTGAGTAGAAAATCTGAAATTGTCAGACATCCATACGTCTTCCAATCTAGCTATCTAATTCAAATAGTCATATGGGACTGAACTAAATTCAGATACACCATATATTAATAACTTATGCAATATAAAATCATCAAAGCCTTAATAGCAAAATTTTTTATCATTTTATTTAACATAATATCATAATGTTTTGCAATTAGTATTTGCTAATTAATTTTAGTAGATGCTAATAATTTGCTTTGTTTTTTGTTAAATATTAATATTTACTAAACTATAAATATTGTTTTGAATTTTTTTTTTTTTTTTGTTTAACGCGATATCCGTAGTGTTGTTTTGTTTTTATTAAGAGCTAGCAGATTTTTTTGTCATGTTTTTACGTTGGTTTTGTAATTTATTTTGCAGTAGATTTGAAATTTTTATTATTTATTTTTCGATGAAAACTGACTTTTTTTTATTTTAGATTGGACAAAATATCTGATACACTTGTGTTGTTAATGGGTGGGGGAGGAAGTATTGATAAATATATATTTTTTTTTTCTTTTTCGATGAAAATTGAAACTTTTTACAAGGATTGAACACTGTTACACTTTGTTATTATTTTGGGGAATATTGTTTAAGATAAGTTATAGCTTGGTTATGCCAGTAATGGTTTTGAGACTCTCCTGATCTTCAAAATAGTATAGAACACCATACTAAATCAGTACCAATTATTAGAATAAAAGATTAGACAGTATTATATATTACTCTACTAATGTAATTACATTTTTCAACTTTATATTAAACTAGGCACTAGGAGCTAAAGATATAGTAGCCATATACATAAATACACAGATATAAGACAACATATAAATCGATGAAGTTATATTAAGTGGACATTATTTTTATTTAAATCTATATTAGTCTTCAGCTGGTAGTATGCACATGTTTATAGCATGTACTAGATTGACAAAAAAATTATGTTAAGTTTTATATTATCATTCTTTAAATATGAATTTACATTCTGGTTGTAAACATTATCACCCCATGAATAATTTTATGGCTAAAGGCTTAATAATTCTTCCTGCATGTTTCCAGAGTTACAAATATAGGTGAAACTTGAATTTTTTAAAGATATTTGAGAATTTTTAAGCAGACATTTTTTATTGTTGCAATTTTTTTTTATTGATATATATTATTTACAAATATTAACATATGTAGGAAGAATGAGTGCTTATGAGAAATGTTAATGACAATAAGAGTTCAAGATATGAGAGGGCACAACTGAAATATATTGTAAATTTCTAAATGATGATAATGATGTTACTGAGTAAGATTTTATGACTTTATAAATTGAATCATTTATGTGATTTCTTTGGATTATATTTTAAGTCTTGTCTTCAAATATCATGGAGCAATGTACAAATCACATCTTTTTTAGTACATGAGTGACAACAGATGCACTATAGGGATTAACAACTTTTACAAATTTTTACACAGTTGTTTGAAGTCAGTTGTGCATTTGTGAAACATAAACAGATATAGAGATAAAAAGTATAGGCAGATTCAAAAAGGTGTCTTATTTCTGGATAATAATTACACAAGATCCATATGGATTGAGATTTAGTTTGAATCATTCCTTAACAAATATTTTGGTTGAAATTGTATATTTTACTAGATTAAACCAAAATTTTAACCAGATGGAGAAACACAAAGATTTTTAGAACTTCTTTCGAGTCTTAGCAACAGCCTAGGTTGTCCACATATATCTAAATAAATAAGTTATCTTCTTTAAATCTCTAAATGACATATCATAAATAGATTTGATATCATACTGATCTAATAAACCATCATTCTCAAAGATATGATCTGTGAAAAAAGATCATCCTGCACAGGAAAGTGAAACAAGCAATGGTATTGGGGAGAAATAAATAGGTTGAGAATTGGATTAATAAAAGTTGTAGTATTCATTTTGGTTCTAATATAAATTACAAAAGATTTGAGATATACCAGTTTGTGGTCTTCTCTACAGTTTAAATGCACACAGTTCCGATTGATAAAAAATGTACAGATTAGCCTCAGATTCATGTTTTTACTGCAAATATAAGCTTATTGTGAATAGGGTTAAATAGTTGCTTTTAAGGGCTATAGTAGACAAGTATTCAACTGAGAATAGCTTTCATTATGTGAACTTTTTCAATAGTATAGAACATTTTGGGACAGAATGCTTTAATTTTTATATTAAATATGTTGACTCTGTTCAAGTGATGGCTTAATTACATTTTAATCATATTAGTTAGAATGTCGAGAAAGGATGAAGACAGAATGATGGTAATTTACCACCCATGGATAGCTTCTATGAAGATGGATGATGTGCAAACTGGTATTGTGGAACCAATCATCATATAATTAATTGGCTTAAAATATGCATAATTGGGACAATGTTTTGAAAGTTTTTGAAGATTATGAAGTAAACTTAGAATTTGATTTATATAGTAAAAATCAATGCAGTTAATTATTATTTGTTAAACGAATATCGAGTTATTATGAAATGAATGATTAAAGATCACAAAGTTAATCTATATTGATCTGATAGATATCTTTGCATCGAGACTAATCTCATGTAACCTTTATTCTGATTAGAAAGATAGATTAGAATTTATCTTTTATTTTTAAAAATAAAAAAATTTGTTTTGATAAGATACTTCTGTTTTATTTGAAAATTTAAAAAAGTATATAATTTCTATATGAAATATAAAATATTTTATTCTTTAGAAATGTTAGTATTTGCAAACTTAAAATTAATTAATTTGTATGAAGCAAGAAGTAAACAGTTTGAATTTTTTTATCTTATTTAGTTGAGAAAAAAAATGTTTATTTTAACTGGTCAAAGAAAACTTGAGATGAAAAAGAAGACAATCCAACTGAAATCATTTTGGCAACTATTATTTAATATATAGCAATTGGAAATGATAACTGAAATTAGAAAATGATCCATTTTATGATAACAATATTCACTCAGTGATCACCATGAACCAAAGAGTTATTATAACTTCAAAGAAAAAATAAATTCAGTCAATTGCAAGAAAGTGAATTGGAAAATTAATAGAGACAGCAGTGATATATCCAAATCTTTAAACTAATTTCTGTGTATTGTCTTTCTTATATGAGAAATATTGGGTTTGCATCGTGATATCCAGTAGCCCCTTTAATTTTTGTACCATTCAAGCCAATAACCTGATATTCAGTATTTTTTTTAAGGATTTAAATCTAAACAAACTTATTTGTGAATTTATACAGGTCTAATACTGTGCAACAAGGAGATCAATAATCAATAATCAGAAACTACTCTAAGAATTCAAAAGTAGTACTACTATTTAATAGCTACTGATTAACAGAGATATCATGGAAATTTAGTCACATACCACAAAATACATATATCAAAAGACTACAATACAAAAAACTAAACTCAGAATAATTATTTTTTTTTGTTTAAAATATATTCAATAGCAGTTTTATTCAAATAAATCACAGATATATTTTGTAAATATTCTTGGATATCAAAAAATAAAAATGTTAGTATTTTAGAAACTTTATTTACGAAAACATTACTATCATGGTTGTACTTTTTATTTGTATATCTAATACATTTTTATTGGAGATTGGAAGTGAGGGAATCTAGAGGATTATATCAATGGTTGCCAATTTTTCGAACCTCAGGATCACTAAATTCATAATTTTAAACCTCATGGATCACTAATATGATTTTTTCAAAAAAACATAAATATATTTGTAAAATAATGATCAGAGATCTTCTGTTTTATTAATCTGAAATGCATCTACTTAATATAATGGAATTATAAATGTTTATTTAATCATAACAAATTTATTAAAGTTTGATTATTACAAAATAATTGAAGCTTATTTAAGTATTACACAATTTTAGTGTAATATTTGTTTTTGCTTGATTGAAATAAGTTTATGGATTACTTCAATAATGTTACTGCAAGATGGAGAGCTGTATTTATTTCAAGCCGAGACCAGTACCCACTTTTAATTGTTGTGACAGATAAAAATATCTTTTCACACAAATATGTTGTTGAAAATTGAAACAAAATTTTCATTGCTTTTTCATTCAGCATTGGATATTCACTACAAAGAGCCAAAAATGAGGTTTTGATAAGGATGACTGGAATTTAGTTTTGAAACTGTCATCAGATGACAAAATCAATGAGGTTTTCTTTTTTATTCATGCTTAATTTGCTATCTTCAAAGTTTGCTGAAAATGGATCTATTATCCACATGTTGTCATGCCTGGAATCTTATTTCTTTGGGTAATAATGACCAAAAGATTCTGTGAGTGATTGCAGAACAATGGTTAACACCTACCAGTTGATAGTCTTCTTTTTCATATATTCATCAAAATTTAAAAACATTTGTAGACCTACTTCAGCCAATCACATTTTCCATAGTAATATTTTCTTTTGAAAAGCATCCATTTTACATCACAGTGTGAACACAACTTTAAGTTATCCTTGCAAGAACATGTTTAGTTCATTTAACAGTGAAAACTATCTACCAGATATGCAAACTTGCATTGTCAGACAAGAGTTCTTAAAATTTCAGATTATTTTGCTGCTGGAAAAATAATCTGCCTTCTTCATATAGTTAAACAATCAGGTTAATATTTTGTCCCTTAATAGCCATCTCATCTTAGCCTGAAGAAGAAGGTGAGTATATTGGGATACCATTTTTTCATAAAGTACCTCAAATATTTGAGAATTTAGTGCATTGTGTTGAATTTATAATTTTAATAATGTCTGATAATACTTTATGTAGTTCTGGAGACATATTTTCACTGCAAGTTGCTCATGATTTATAATGCAATGTGTAAACAAAATGTCTGGGTGACCAACATTTTTTACTTTTATAACAATTTCTGAAAGCTGTTCAATCATGTTTGCAACACCATCTGTATATATCTCAATACATTTTTTCCATTCCATTCTGTGTTCCAGGAAATATGCATTAAGTCCTTCAAAAACCTCAGACCTAATTGTTCAACCCATCAAGTTGAACACACAAACATGTTCTCTCAGTAACCCTCCCTCACATTCAACCCTCACAAAACAAAAGAGAAATGCCTTGTTACTTACACCCATTGATTCATCAAGTTGAATTGAATAAAATGGTAAAATTTTCATCACTTTTATAATGCAAATTTCAATATCTTCAACCATGTCATCAATTCTGTACTTGACAATGTTAGTGGACATAGGGATTACTTTCAGTTTCTGGACAGCCTGCTTTTCCAAACCTCTTCACAGCTTGTAATATGCAAGGCTTATTTAATTCTTACCAAATAGTATACAGCTTTTTATTTTTATTTCTTTCATGTGTCATAGCATTGGCCAGGAAGCAAATCCGCTAACTTGGGACAACTGCTTGTAAAGCAGCTGTGCTGACCTTTTGACCACTAACACTTGACACTTTTTATTTGTTGTGATCCGAATTGCTATCAGATAAGAAACCTTTAATAAAAACTTTAGCAGTCATTTCTGTTAAAACAATTAATTGCTTTTGCATGTTTTCACACATTCTTTGAAAATATTCAAGTGGTGTCTTAGCTAAATCTGGGTGCTTTGATTGCAAGTCTCTTTTGAATTTCAAAGGTTTCTTGTCATTATTAAATAAATTCTCAGAACACATAGCACAAAGTGCCCATGGATCCAGATCACTACCAGGTTCTTGAATAAATACAAATTTCAAGTAGTTCAAATCACTTAATATTTTGAGATTTTTTTCATCTTTAGCTTGAATGTTCTTGCTAATGGTGCCTGACAAGAACTGTGGGTATTCTGATTCATTGATCAACTCATGGTTAAGTGAAGTACACATATCACTATTGTTACTATTATCATTAGTTACATTATCTTTCGTATTAAGGAAATGCAAAATATTTCTTTACTTTTTTTCACTCATTATAGAGTTATTTCATTTGAATCTAAAACCAAACAAGAAATGATAGTTATCAAAGTCAAACTATTTGCTGTCCTTAATATAACAATTAAAGAAAATACATAGTTAAGGTTATATTTACCTTAAAAAAAGCATCTGAGAAATAAACAAATAAAATAAAACAATTAGATGAAAATCAGTATTCCTGTAGTGGAGTAACTGTTGTAATGGTCGCAACAATATTGAAGCCACTTCAGTATTATTGCACCTCTCTCAGTCCCTATCTCCTGTGCATTACATGAATTTAGTGCAGTATAAAGGTGAAAATTGTCATTTATAATATAAGTATTTCTTAGAATATTCTTTTTGTTTTACTATTAATAAAACATTAAAAATGCAAAAAAATGTCAAATTTTTCTGTGGACACCACTAGATTAGACTACATGCAAAAACAAAAAAGCAGTTAGAACCTGAATATAAAACAAGCAAAACTCTCCATACAGTAGTGCCACTCAGTGCCAATCAGAGTAATCAATGGATTCCAGAAGGCTTGTGCATAAAATCCCCATCTAGTGCCAACTCATCCATAAGAAATAAGTGGTTTAACCTGAATATACTTAGTTTAATAACTTTAGCATAATTATTTTTAAAAAAAGATGATAAAGAATGTGAAGTTAAATGTTTAATTCATATTCAATTTCTTCTACTATTGTTAAAATATAATTTTAAAAATGTTCAAATGATTGGCCAATTTAAAAGAGACGACTGGAAAAGGCAAAATATTATCATCATTAATGTTTGAGATTGAAAAAATTTCTTAAGAAGTAATTGAAATGTCCATAAGAAAATTAATGAGCTATTTTTTGCACTTACATTCTGTTATTGTCAAAACATTAAAATAATATAGAAAAAACGTTGAAATCTGTGACAAAACCAAATGCATTAACTGAATCACGCGTTTCATTGGAAAAAAAATATAGTAAGATATATTCATAATGTAATTATAAAATAATGTAATTGTCGTTTATTATTTGGTATAGTGTATTTAAGTATTTTTTGGATGGCAAGATGACCAGCACATCATCCATGTAGGCTATTGAGCTAACAGATCTTCTGAGTCGTGGTACATAGACACCCGGAATTCTATTATTAATGTCTACTAGCAAAGGATTAATATATGTTATAAATAAGAGGGCACTGAGAGGAGAGCCTTGTGGGATTGATACGTTTGGCCTAAAACTGTCTGCATAAGATCCATTGAGAGAAATAAAGATCTGCCGACTCAGCACTTCAGCTTCAAATCAATCCAAGCAAGTCATCTACATGGAAAATTCTATCCGGAAAAAAAATCACATCTAGCTATCTTGCTGAGCCACAAAGATTCTTGGGATTCTCCATCCATAAAATGCAATCTGCAATGTCCAAGGAGGTTCAACAGTCAATTCTGCACTCTGCTAGTCAGACTATAAAAACACTCTCCAAAGTATATCTGTCACTTCATGGAAAGGTTGCCTTACTCAATATGAAGGTAATGGCAAAAATCTCCTATTACCTCCCAATTATAACAGCCTCAAAAACCTTTATTAACAAGATCAATTCATTATGTGCTAAGCTGTTCTGGAATGGGTGATTGGCTTCCATTAGCATTGCTAAAATGCAACAGCATTGGAGGCAAAATGGAATGTCGCTTCACTCCATTCCAGCAATTAGCTTTCAAAAAGCACATAAACTTGTCTTTAACCTAATTCAGAAATATGGGCATATGCAGATTGCCGACATAGTTCCACCTACAGACAGGCCTCCTCCTGCTACTAGTTGTTGGCTTGACATCCTGCTGTTTGACATTAATGTTCATTACAACATGTCAAACAATGCATTCAAGTCCAAGCTATCTCTGTGGGAAGCAAATCAGCTTATTAACCTACAAGTTAGCACTAGTAAGCCAACACTTAGAATAACCAATCAGAAGCTGATAAACTTATTCAAATTCTGGGCTTTGGAGCCTAAATTTTTAGATTACCTAGTCAAAATAAATTTCCAGGCTATGCCAACTAATTGGTTCCTAAATTACAGGAGACAGATTGGTTCCATTGATCCACTCTGTGTAAATTGCCACCGGCAGAATAGGACCTTTGAGCATATAATCTGCTCATGCAATGGACTTGGAAAGATCAAATTGATCATTTACCAGAACTGCAGAGCAGACTTTTACAAAATTATGTCCATCAAGGACTACGTAGCTACTAGAGACATTCATACTATTAGATTATCTACTTTTTTGACCTATTTCATGTGGCTGTCTAGGTGTAAAAGACTATTCACTGTACCACAGCCAGATATAGATGTTTTCTTTCTACAAACGCCAAAGAAACTTAAAGATAAAGACAGAACTTTGTCGTCTAAATTTTTGTTTGAACTGACCTGGTTACCTTTTAGTTTCCCTAAATAGTCACAGCCTTACTAATAATTATATAAACACTATTCAATGTTTCGATTTATTTTGGTTTTTTCACAATGTTTCATGTTTTGTTCATTTTCTTATCATGTATTAATCAATGATACAGTGTGTGTATAATTCTCGTGATACTAGCTTATATTAGACGTCTTAGTAAACTCATTTTGAGCAGACACGAGGAAAATATATGATATAACCATTGTTTGTACCACAAATGTAATCTTGACTTATTAAATCAGCTCTAGCTCTGTGATAGACATTGGGTGTATGCCCTGTTAAAAGTACTCTTGTATTATATCATCAATACATCGAATGCAAGTGGGTTATACATACGTGTGTATTAATACTTGTGTATTAATATAACTGATTCCAGTCCACCCTTTTATAATGTATTGATTACCTATTTAGCAATACTTGTCATTTTTTTGACATTAAATGTACATCTTCTGTCAAATGTAATCTTATTATGTTTCCTAAGTTCCTACTGAATTTTGGGTTTTATACCCTTTTATTGTAATTTAATAATTTCATGCCTTATTCCTTTTGTCACATATAACCTTGTATTATTTTACCAATGTATCAAATGTAAACATGCATATATTCTGTTAATAAAGTTTTGGAATAATAAAATAATGTAATTGTCATAAGATATCTTTGGTCATATATATTGAATAAGCGAATTATTTTCTATTTCATTGTTTGTTTTCAGCATCTGCATTAAGATTAGCCGCTAGCAGCCAATAGTAAAGTAATAACTGATTAAACTGAGAGTTTTTAATTTATATTTAAAACTTTTAAAAATGTATTGAACTTTGCAGAAATTTGTCAAGCGTTGGTGGCCTAGTGGTTAACATAGCTGCCTTCCAGCAGTTGGCCTGTGTTCGCTTCCCAGTCAACGCATTTGACATATGAAAAAAAAACTTTGCAGAAATTTACCTGCTATATTAATTAATAAATTTAGAAAAGATATTTCAAATAATTATTTATATCGTGTGCTATGCCGTTTAGTGCCACGACTTGAGTGCTAAAAATTATTGTGTCGATATTCTGTCTGACCTTTTAATGCTTGAATGTCAAATGACCTTCCAAACAACTAACTATTTTTTATAAAATAGTTAATTTACTATACATAAATCTTTGGTTTCTAAAACCAACTAGATTCTTCAGTTTTAAATGTTGTCAAAATTACTAAATATTTCAGCTATTTATTTGTTATGTCACTTCTTTTATTGTTGTCAAACATAATTTTACTTAGTCTGTACTTTTCGTGCAAAGCAACTGTCAAAATCATTTAATTAATAGAAAACTTATTCTTTAATAATTAATTTAATGTCTTTACATAATTTAAATGTTTTGATATGTAATTAAATATTGTGTAAAATTTTACTTTTTAATTCTTCATAGAATGCATAGATATAAAGTGATTAACCTTTTAAATAGGTTGCATGTATATTTTTAATCAAATATGAAATAAAATTAAAATAATTCTAATAGTTTTCCTTTTATTTGAAGTAAAAGAAACAAATTTATAATGATACACTAATAGTTTAATTATCTAAAAGAATCAATAATGTTTGAAGATGTGTATTTAAATCATTGAAATGTTAGAATAAGTTATGTTAAGGATATATAAAGCAATGGCAAACAGCCACAGATTATGGTTATTTGTTTGTATTAACTTGTTGCTGGGTAATTTAGTGAAGTGGTAATGTGGCAGACTTAAAAGCAAAATGTTTGTGTTTAGCAGCTCCATCTATCACTTCTTTTGCTCGCATCAAATGATCTCCCAAAAGATAAATGATCCAATTATTTTTTTTTATTACCTGATCGAAAGAATATATCTTTAACATAAAATTACATCAATTAATAATTATTAAAAAAATACTAGTAAAAATTTCAAAATATATTTCTATTAAATAATGAAATTAGAGTTTATAATTTCATTACTTTTTAAGTTTTACCTACTTAATTGTAATTAGGAAATAGGAATCTTTATGCATGAAATCAATGGCAGCACCAAACAACTTTGTAAAATACACAAGACCCGATCTTTCCCAAAAAAAAGATTGCCAAAAAAAAAAAAAAAACAGACGTTTTAAATAAAAAATAAAAAACGTAGAACTGACAGTCTTTTACAAAATCAACTAATTTGTAAAAAAAAAAAAACTGAACCCTTAAAATTTAGTATTGTTCTTAATAATTTTTATTAATCATTCATTAGACTAGAGATTATTCAATAATGAATAATATTTCTGTAGTGTAATTTTCACAGCACCATTCTCATTTAAAATAAATACTGGTTTCTATTCCCTTTTAGCACCTTGTGGAGGGGTGTAATCATATATGGTCAAAGACATAAGAAAAAGATCTAAGATGGCCCAAACCACAATCACATGTGCAAATTACTACAGTTTATTTGATGTGTCAAATTTCTTTGACAGTTGCCTTGAACCATTGCTAACAATTTATGCCAATATAATGACCACAAGTTTTTTTATTAATATTGGAAAGGTTATCAACTTGGATTCAAAGTGTTCATATTTTGTGCTAAAACCGCTTACAGTAAACCAAATCTAACTCAACCCTGTAATACTTGCAAGTATTATGAAGCATGATAATTGGAGCTGATATATTTTGCTTCATTCAAATACAAAAAAATAATATATAATAAATATTTTAATAAATAAAGTATTATTAATACATATAATCAAATTGTGGGTTGCTTAGGAGATCTTGTGACATTAAAGAATTAGTAAACACTTGTTGAAATTTTATTCAGAAATCTTTAGATTTCACCTATTTCACTCTACATTGTGCTAAATGACACAAGTCTATACAAATAGTAAAAAGTATATAAAAATGAATATATATTCTTGGGAATATTTAGTTTTAACATCAAAACTCCAGTTATTATACAGGATAAAATAACTTAAAACTGAAGATAAATAGTTCATATAAATAATTTTAAAATATCTTAGTCCATTATATGTGATTCTTAATAACATAGATAATTAACGATTTAAAACAATTTCACTTCTAATAACTAATAGTCCTTGATTAAAACTAAATAATATTCATTTTTTTAAAGCCAAAAATTATATTTTAACTTAGAATATATATTTTAATTGCATATTAAACACTGTTCATAGCTTTCAGTCGTTTTTGTAATGGTTTTTTAATTGATTGCTTTAACAAATTTTAATCATGCATGGTATTACTGTGTAGCTGTAAACAATATAAGCTATTCAACTAAATGAAATTAAATGTAAATATAGCATTATAGCATATATATTTTTCCACTTTACTAATATCACATTTCAAACATGAATTTATATACTGTAATTACATTTTCTTCACAATTTAAATACTATATGTATTCAGTTCTGTACTGTAGTTAAAAACACATGTACTGATTTCTTCCAAGTGCTTTCTTCCTTTAAAAATTTTATTCCATATGTCTTTTATAAAATATCTTATTTTTTTAGAATCCAGAAATGTACCCATTTTCCAAAGCTGTCATTTTTGTAATAGTTACTTGCTTTGAATAAAATGCTCATAATTAAATTAAGCCTCTTAAATATAAGGAAGAAATTACTTCCTTTGCATAAAGTGTTTCATAAAAAAGAAAGGATTATTAATAGCTGAATTACTTCCTTCACTGTGTAATAAAGAAACTATGGATTATTAAATATAAAGGGTGAAATTACTTCTGATGCATAAAATGATCATAAGTTTGGTTATTTATAAAAACAAATTCAAAGATTTTTCCTTTCAATTTTTCAATTGTGAATTTGACAGTGTTATGGACAAATGTGATAGTTTTTTTAATTGGTTGTGAATTTGACAGCATTATACTCAAACATAATAGTTTTTTATACTCAAACATAATAGTTTTTTTTAATTGTTGAATTTGATAGTGTTATGGACAAACATATATTCAGACAACAGACAAAATAGGGATTATATATAGTGTACTGTATTTTTGGTATAAGTCTTTGCATTGGCAATTTAGAATGATAAGATATTAAATTCCTAAAAAGAAAGAATAATATTTTTTCTTTAAAATACCATCTGATTTTATTTTTTAGACAAAGTTGGTTATATATTTTTTTAAATTAAAAAGATTTAAAAAAATAATACAAAGAGAATAGCAAAATGTTACTTTGATTTTTGCTACGATAAGAATATAAATTCTTATCATAAAACAATTACCATTAATTAAAAGTTAAAATCACAGCTTTCTTTCATCGTCATTAAAGATGGCCACCCAAAGGGAAAAAGAAGACTTTGTGAACAAAAATACATTAAATTTGTCAAAGTTAAAAAGGTATAAACAGAATGTGCACAGCAGAACAAAATCAGAGAGGGGGGTATAAAAAGCATATACATCTGGTATCTTGAATATTTCTCTTTTTTGTCTTATGTTATGTGTGATCTCTAAACACAGTTTACTATAAAATTGATTTTTTATGAAGTCATATAAAATGTGCCCAGCTACTTTCTCAGCAGACTGAATCATCTGTGTGAGTAGAAAAGTAAGATGTTTCTTCTTTCATGAAGTTGTAAAATGCCAAGAGTGAAGCCATCACCTACCTGAATCTTTGAACCCTGAACTACCTACATGCTGGAATAAGAGTATACAATGGATCCCCTCCAGGACCAAAACCATGCATGATAATCCACACAGTTCTATATTGAGACTTTATTTCATAAATTAAAAGTGATCACTTTCTTGAACTATAATGCTATCAAATGTTGAGTTGAGTTAGACTGCTGAAAAATTTGAATTTTAAAAGCAATTACTTTTAATAACCATTTAAGTAAATAAGCATTTATTTTTATATAACGCTATGCATACAATTGTATACATTCAAAGATCAGCCTTTCAAGCTAATTGTGCATGCGTCTTCTGTGAGTGTTAAATAATAAATGAATACTTTTATTCTCTTACTAGTGTTAAAATACTTTAATTATAAATTAATAAACCTTATGAATATAATTTGTGTTGTTGTCTATTTAAGTTTATTATTATTAGAGTGAAATTATTTAAATTCTACCATTATTATTTTACCAAATAAATTGCCACAGCTGTATTAAAAAGTCCAATCCTCCAAGGTGTAGCAAATGATTATGTAATGGTAACTAATAAAGATAGGTGAGGTGAGCCAGTGGATTCATGTATAGAATCCTGGCAAGTTACAAATAAATTAAAAGCTGGTTCTGTCATCAACTATTATTAAAATTTAATTATGTTAAGGTGGATTGTGTGACCAGGAAAAATAATTGCATTCATAATTTACCTGACATATTTACATAAGTGAAGTATCAGAGCAGTGTAGGTTGGTCACCAAATATGTAAGAAATATAAATTATATAAACCCTAAAATACTGCTTGGCAGTACAATGTCATCCAACATGGATGCTTATGAGCCATAATAGTGACCCAGAACATGAAATAAGGGTAGAGAATTATAAAAAAATGAAATTTGAAATATAAAAGTTGTTTAAAAAAAAAGAAATTGCGTATGTAGATAGGGGGAAAGAATAGACAAACTGATGGGAAATAAAGTAGTTTGAAGGAAAAGTGACAACAGAGAGAAGAGCATCAGAAAATGTGTTAGTGAAATAAAAACTAAGCAAGATATATAAGATAGAAATATAAGTGTATGGAATAAAGAAGCGAAAAAAATAGTATGGTCATGGCAATAGAAATAAAAAAGAGCAAACAATCTTATTTATGTAAAAGAGTAGACAATCTGATTTATGAATGGGATAAGGGGACAATAAATATTGCATCCCAAGAAAGCCCACAAACTACTATATAGATTAATGCTATTGAAGTGTATGCATTGTTTGACTCAGGTAGTCAAATACCAGTCATGTCTGAGACTGTATAGGGATGCATGATGCATCAAGGCCTTGATATTTGAACTCTTCCAGTGAAGAAATCTTTAGTAACATTGTCCAATAATAAAAAGACCCAACTACAAATTAAACAGGTGTGTTATGTAAGGATAGGAAAGAGAAATATCCAACCGGTTTTATTGATATTGAAAGGACTCGTAGATGATGCAATACTAGGGTCAGACTTCATGCACAACACAGGTTATCACATCATCTATAATGACATGTGAAGAAGTTGTCAAATTTAGATCGAAGTATGTAGTATCCAATGTAAGAGAGAGAGGGCACAAGAAGAGATATGGAGCAAAAGGAAAAAACAGATAAAGGGGAATGGGAAAAGGCATTGAAAAACTATTAGAGAGATATAGTGCAAATTTTTTAGATATGCTGGCAATAATTAAGGGGTATGAACACTGAATTAAGATTATTGATGGCACACCATACCAAGCATGATCGTACCCTGCACCTAATCAATATAGAACAGAAGTTGAAAAAGAATTTATCACAATTGGAGGAATGGGGAATTATAATGAAGGGATTATCAACATATAACAACTCATAGTGATAGTAAAAAAAGAAGGGTCAGTAATACTATGCCTAGATTCTAGACAGTTAAATAGGATTACCTGGCATAATCAGTAATTCCTCCATCTGTAAATGAAATATTGTTCAGGTTCCACAATAAAGAAATTTTTTTGACATTAGACCTAACTTCCAGTTATTGGAAGATCAAACTACATTCAGCAGACCACAAGTATGTGACCTTTAGTTATAACAGCATATCTTACCAATTAACAGAATGCTTTTTGGTTTAAAGAACAGTGGATCAGGGTTGTTGAAGAGTCTGGATAGGGTACTATCTCTAGAATTTAAAAAAAAGTTTGCTTACTATTTACATGGATGATGTCATTATTGCATCCAAAATCCCAACATCTGAGATGTTTTTACAAGATTGTGAGGACAAGGGCATTGGAATTAATTTGCAAAAAAAGTTGTATGGCTGTGGCACAAATGTGTTTTTAGGACATTTGATCATCAGAAAATAAATTAAGCATCATTCCAATATAATACAAGTTATTAGGGAATTCCCAACTCCTAAGTCAATAAAACAGGTTAGGTCATTTCTAGGGCTGTGAAATTTTTTATAATAAATTTTACTGGAACTTTGCAACAGATATGGAGCTTTTTCTGCAGCTATTACAAAAAGTACCCCATGGGAATGGACACACAAACATAAAGCCATATGGCATCAAGGAGAAATTTTTGAGCCAGGTGATATTGGTTTACCCTGACTTAAAAAAACCTTTTATAATACAAATGGACAGTATCATTGATGCAAACTCAGTAAGATAGTAGCCAAGGCATAATGTATTTCATTAGTACACCCTTAAGTGGGCCAGAGATCAATTATTCTGTAACAGAAAAGGAGGCACTGGCTATGGTGTGGGCATTCTAGAGATTTCAGCAATTTCTGATAGCATTTGAAGTGATAGAACCAATCACAAAAGTCTGCAATTCCTTAACCACAGCTATCTGACCATAGTAGGTTAATTTGTTGGAGCCTTTTTCTTCCAGAATTTAACTACTTTATACAGAAAATGTGGTGTATATGCTTTAAGTCAAAAATCTTGGTCCTGAGTTCTCTAGCCATTTTCAGATGGAAGACACAAATCTGGATGCAGTAGACCTGGAAATAGATACATCCATTGAAGAAGAACTTAGATGCTTAGGTGACAAACAGAAACAAGACTCCAGATAAGAAAAAATTATAAATAATCTAGAGATAAAAGAAAATGAATATGGGTCTAGGGAAAATTATTCTGAAAAAATGGGAAAAGGTATCATTAGTAAAAGAGGGGTATTGTGACACTTAATGGATATAAAAGGGGGAACTTGGAAAATGATAGTGTCTAATGGCTTACAATATAAGCTAATTATATATACTCACTGCCTATATGGATGTTATGGGAATTTGCAAAGTAGGAAGACTATTGATAGCATGGTTTTACTGCCCAAGTATAAGGGATCAGTATCCAACATGTTAAAAGGATTAAAGTGTGCTAGAAAATAAAACCCATCATCAGATTGTACATGGAAACCATTGAACCCCATAATTCCTGAGAAACCCAACAACCTAATACCTATTGATTTTTATGGGCGACTACCTGTGTTCTGAAGGATGACATAAATATTAGTAGTTTATGATGTTTTTTTTAAATGATTGTTTGCTTGCCCTATGTTGCAGGCTAATGTAAGAAACACAATAGAAATATTAGAGATGCAACATTTCCCTGAAGGAGGTAAACTTAAGACCATTTATCTGACCATGGGATTCCTTTCATCATAATTGAATGGAGAGAGTAGATAGAGGAAATGGAAATACAGCACATATTATCATCTATTCATAATCCTCAGTCAAACCCATGTGAATGGATGATGAGAGAGTTGGGATGTCTTTTTAGTGTACACATCACTGAACCAAAGGGAGTCAATGAAACAGTTGCTATGGGTGGGTAATTACATCAACTGCACTGAGAATGAGTTTGCAAGTTTCATAGCTATTTGACTACAGTTCTGACAACCTGTGCCATGACTTTAAAAAATCAAGTTATCAGTTATCCCCAAATTGAATCAATAAAGATACAGATTATCAGAAAGACAACATTGAGGCTAAGGCATGCTATCAACATAAGAACATATAGGAAGGATGTTTATTGCTGTCAGTTTCATAAAAGGGAACAAGGTATGGGTTAGGATAAACCCAGTCAGCCAAACAGAGAATGATATCTGTAAAAAGTTCCAGAATTTGTATGAGGGACCATGTCAGATAATTAGAGAGAATGATCCAAATGCATGTACTGTCACAAACAAAATGGGAGAGAGGGGAATGTACAATGCAAGGGCATTAAGAACAGGTTATCCAAACAGATAGCCCTTTAAAATAAACCAGATGGACTTAAACCCTGAAGACCTCAGATACATATTATTAATTAAGACTAAATGGGAATTCATTATTAGTATGATTGATAGGCAAAGTTAAAGGTTATTAAGAATATAAAAAAAGATTAAACACCCTATTTTATTTTTTCAATCAACCGCGGATTCCTGAAAAAAATAATATTTTTTTTTAAAAAAATACCATTTTATTTTATTTTTAGACAACATAGATTTTTTTTTTTTTAAGTTAAAGATATAAAAAAAGTGATATGAAGAGAATAACAAAAAGTACTTTGGATTTTTGCTAAGATAAGAATATAAATTCTTATTATAAAACAATTAGCATTACTTAAAAGTTAAAATCATAATGTTCTTTTGCCAGCATTAAAGATGGCCACAAAAGGGGGGAAAGATGACTTTGAAAATGTGCATGACTGACTAAAATGAGGGAGTGGGTATAAATGCAAATACATCTTGCATCTTGAATCCTTTGTCATTTTATGCCTTATGTTATATATGACCTCTAAAAACAGTTTACTCTAAAATTGATTCTCCTATGAGGTCATATAAAATGAATGAAGCTACTCTCACCAGTGGACTGAATTGCTATAATATTTGTGAGTAGAGAAGAGTTCATTTGCCAGTTTCTTCCTTTTTGAAGTCATCAAATGCTGAGATTGAAACTATCGCCTACTTAAATCTTTGAACCTGACTATCTACAAGCTGGAATAATAATATACAGTGCATCTCTCCCTGGACAACAAAAACCATGCATGGTAATCCATACAGTTCTATACTGAGACTTTATTTCATAAATTAAAAGTGATCACTTTCATGAACTATAAGGTTATCAAATGCTGGGTTGAGTCAGACTGCTGAAAAATCTAATTATTAAAAGCAATAATTTTTTATAATCAATAAATTTGATTTTTATACTTTTATTCTCTTACTAGTTTTAAAATATTTTAATCATAAACTAATAAACCTTATGAATATAATTTGTGTTGTTGTCTATTTAAGTTTATTATTAATAAGAGTAATATTTTTTTAAAATTCTACCATTATTATTTTACCAAATAAATTGCCACTGCCATATTAAAAATCCAACCTCCTGTGTATAGCAAATGATTACGTAATAGTGACTAATAAAGGTAAGTGGAGTGACATGGATTCATGTATAGAATCCTAGCACCTTACAAATAAATTAAAAGCTGGTTCTGTTCTCAATTATTATTAAACTTAGTTATGTTAAGTGGGGTTGTGTGACCAGGAAAAATAATTGTGTTCACAAAATTACCTGACATATTCAAATGAGTGAGTTGTCAGAGTGGCCTAATTTGGTCACCAAATATTTAAGGAATATAAATCATATAAACCCTAAAATACCGCTCGATGGTACAATAGATGTCTAAGTAATATTTCTTAATCTATATTTCAACATGCTTTACATTCTTGCATTATAGTTCATATATATGTTTTCAAATATTCCTACAAACATCACCCATTTACATTACTTTATTAGACATATTATGTTAGATCAGGATAAACAAATACACTTAAAAATATTTTTCAACTAAAGTAAAGTGAATTTCAAATAAATTATGTCCATTAGTTATATCAGCCATAATACATATTTCAATGTCCAATGTTGACATTTTTTATTTGTTTCTAATAAATGTTATATCAATTCAATTTATAATTATCATTTTACTATTCTCTTTAAAAACTTCAATATGAATGTTTGTTTTTAAAGTAAAGCTTATAAATTGAAACATCATAATATTTATTACATGTGTAAAGAACAACAAATGCATAGGGTTTTATTGTGAGCACCATACAAGTGACAGAACCGATTCTGGTACTTCCCAATCCCAAGTTGGATGCTCTGCCAACTGCTCCATGTGCAGGGTAAAAGGACAATGGTAATAATCCATTGGGATATATAAAATCTCATGGGTTACAACTTATGCTTTTCTATGTTTATAACCATATGATTGAATAAATAACATGAGTATTTGTGGTGGTGTTTTCAAAATATATAAAATATATTAGATGCTTAAAAACATAATCCTGAAAATTAGAAGTCGTGAGAAAAAACAACTAATGAATTAGACCACATGCAAAGATACAAAAGCAGATGAAGATTGAATGTCAGTTGTTTGATAAAAGAAAATAAATATTTATTCCCTCTATTGAATATTATTTTTTTGTGTGTTCAGTTATTAAAATGTAATTAGATAGTCATAATTATTTGGCCAATCTAAAAGTGACATCTGAAAAAGATAGGAAAGCTCATCAGCATGAATGTTTAGTATTGGTTGTTTTTTTTAATGAATAATAGAACATTTAATGGAAAAATAGGATACATATTGGAGAGCCTACATTCTACTATTGGTATAACAGGAGAAGATGCATTAAAGCTAGATACAAAAACAAATATATGATCTGAATCATGAAATTTATTTGAAAAAGCTATACTAAGATAAATTTATGATATAAGTATAATTTAATAAATAATACCACATGATTTTCTTAGTTTACTTTCAACATATGCATTAAAATTGGTCACCTTCTAAAGTATCAACAATCACTTGCAAATGTGTATGACCTATTACAACCAGATAAGTGGTGGGAAAAAGAAAAAAATCAAAACAATAATCTAGAGAATTGATTTTCCATGATAATTTAGAACAATTCATGACATACAAATATGATTAACTATCAAACATCATAATCCATTAATCTAATCATGTTATATTTTGAATGCTACTTTTAAACTTCTGCAGCAAACTTTTCTTTTTGAAATATTTCAATAAAACTATTTTATTGTAACTTTCTAATATAGACTACCCTCAGTCATATCTTGCCAATAAAAACAATAAATTCTACACTCTTTAGAACATCTTAGAGATAATCTTTATAATGTAAACTCTGTTTACCTCTCCTATGAAAATCTTTCTTTAATGGAATATTCATCCATCAAATAGAAAAATATATTGATTAAGTCTTATGATTTTACCATTGTATTTTTAAAATTAATTTACAAGGGTCCTTATATAAATTTTTGAAATGTTTCAATATTGCTGAGAAGTATCCTTTATTTGTTATACTCAAGAATCATGTGATTCACATATCGTAATTAGTTTTTGCTTTTGGCCTTTTCCAATTTGATATAAAAGAGATAAAGCTAATTTAACTGTCAAAGTAGATTTCAAATCTGGTATTTCTTGATGAAGAAGGTCAATAGCCAAAATTTATTCTGCAAATGTAAATGTAGTAATACCATTTAACACTTACTGATTAATCAGGCTTATACTAGGTGGCTCTGAAGTAAAACAAGTGAACAGCTGTTTCTAATTTAGATTTAATACTTAATTAGTTACTACAAAGTATGAAAAAATTCTATAAAGAATATTGTAACAATTTATACTTTTTTTTTTTTTACATTAAATCGATCTTTATTATAAACTTTTCATTACAAAAAAAAACAAAATGATTATAGAATTACAAAATGTAGTTGTAATTTATTTAATTAAAGATATGAAATAAATTAACTAATAGAGTTCTGTAGGTGTAAATAAATTAAATAAAAATTAATAAAATGTATGAACAGTACATTAATGCACTACATTAATATTAAGAAAATCGTTTATTTATTTATTGTAATTGTGTGGGACTACTTTCTGGAAGATGTGTAAAATAAAAATAAAGATGTGTAATATTATTTAAGGTAAACTATAGCTGTTGAGAAATGATGATAATATATAAAAAATATTTGCAATCCATCTTTAAGTAAAGATATGCAAATTGTTTTACAGAAGTAAGAAGACATATTTTTTCTACCTCGCGTTTACCTCAAGGAGGTCGTTTGTAGAATCACCTAAGATGGAAGATTCTTACGAATTACTTATTCAGTCTAATGGAATAAGACCTTAATACCAATGCAATTTGGTCTTGATATTTTCATCAATTTAAAATAAATGAAATTGAGCAGCTATAGTGGGTATAATGTGTTGCAGACTAACTCACTGTCCAGCAATCTAATAATAATTTCATGAGTTCCCAAATACAAATTATCTCAAGGAATTTTTAGCAACTAAAATAACATCCTGCACATCGTATTCAGTAATTAAGAAATTGTTAGTCAAAGAAACTTTTATTTTGAGTTTATAATATGTAAGAATATCAACTTGTTAGATAAGTATTGAGAATCCCGCCATCCCCCAATCTTCAAAATAATGTAGTTTTTTGCTCTCAAATATATATTTCAATAGATAATCTCAATAAATATTTTTATTGATGGGTTTATTAAAAAGAAGAATTCTCAAATTTCACAACATCGTTCAGATTGTGTTTTATTTCTAATTAAATTACACCTCCTACATAATGATTTTAAATATTTGCATTTTTTTCTTGATATATCATAACTATACAAATAAACATTAATAACCTCCGCTGTTACTGGATTTATGTAACGTTTTGAATATATATACGTGATTAAAATATTATATACCATTGTAGTATTCTAAAACAATCAGAAAAAAATTAAAATTTCCATAAAATATTATGACATAAATGCTAATTAATTCTATGTAGGTCAGGATATCAGAAAATTTATGAAAATAAAAAAAAAAGCAAAAAATAAAAAAATTATATTAGAACTTATAATTAAAAATTATTTTTGTGACGTATATGTTTAAATATGCAAAATTAAAATACACATCCTCAAACCTATTTAAATATTTAATTTGATTTTTTTTTTTTCTGTTTAATTAGAAAATATTATAATATAATAGAATGAGTGACCTTGACTGTTTGTAAAAAAAATATTAGAGTACAGTATTGATTATGAACATATAGTGTGGATAGCTTAAGATACAAAAAAAAAAAAACCCAGAAGAATAATGATATAATCCACTAAAGGTTGATATCTCTAATAAAATATTTGATCATAAGCTCCATTTTAAATATTTCAAATGTATCGATTTATGATTTTTAATCTTTGCAATTCAGAACAGTGGTATAGTTAAATCAAAATTGAATCTCATGCAGTAAGTTATGGATATTCATAGAAATCTAAAAGTTTTCTGGAGTGTTTTGCCACATCTAAATTTGAAAATGTTGTTTATTATGATACTAGATATTGACTTTTCATTTATTTTTTTATACTTGAGGCATGGATATTTTAAATAATGTAAGACTATTGAATCCAAATCAGTTTTTCTGTTCAACTTGTATATAATATTATTATCTTGTAAGCTAAATTACAAATACCGTTGAAGTTCAAACAGTTATTCTTTATATAGTATATTGTACCAGTCGAAAGATCCCAACAACAAGATCGAAACTGCAAAGTTGGATTTAAACTCAGTTGAACCAAACTGAATTCAAACCCAACTGATGAGCTCAGATCAAATCAATGGATGGCATATGTCGATGGTACATGACTATGCACCAAGAAACTAGCTCAACGGATGATGATGATTACATGAGACCCCTCATTTGACTCTAATAACGTATAATAAAACAACTAAGGATATTTATAAGTTAAGTCATATATGTATCTTTGGGTTGCCAATGCAGACAGCGAGCATTAATATTAAAATAATTATTGGATAATAAAGAAAGTTAAAAACCAAATGTGTTAATAAAATGTTTAATAATAATGTTTTGTTCAACATTAATGATTAAAATTATATAGATTACCTCTAGTCTTTAAACGGAATTTATAATTTACAATAAGAATGGCAGTCGTTATTATATGCCAATAACTATTAAGCAATATTATAGGAGGATTATACATGTCTATGCCCCGACAAGAAAATAAAGGTAGATAAAGGTATTTGGCTGTGACAGAAATTATGATTCTAATTCTAAACGAAAGAATGAGACATTTATTTTCACATTCGTAAATCAATTCACAAAGAGCAAGAGAAGTATTTAGGGCATAACTTTAAAATTTAATAGAAAACTTACTTAATTATGAATGAATATGAATTTTTTCGACTTTAATAAAATCAATTCATCACAATTTACGAGCATGAGAGCGGGCTTTACTGGAACTGAGAAGGAAATGGTACTGATGTCTTATGAGCTATAAAAATGAAAATAAAAGATAATGGCTTGTCTGTGATTTAAAAAAATAGCAGGGTGGCTTGTATTTGACAAGTCTTTGATGCCCTATGAAGGTGCTAAGCATTATTTGGTTGTTATACTTTGGCTACCATTTGATGGTGATTTTTATTTAACTATCTTCAATTGCAGATCTCTTTCAAATGAAGAAATATTACATGAATTGAAATAATTAATTGTTTAATGTTAAATGGGATATCATTTAGAGCCATTAAGATGAAAAAGCAATTGTTTTGAAAATGGATATATATTTACTATAAGGGTGTATATTAATATTTGGAAATGCAAACAGTGAGGAATTTATTATAAATAAAAAGTGAAACAACAATTTTGTAAACATTGGTGATATATTTAAAGAGAATGGCAAGCTAAGTTATTAAACTCAATGGGTAGTATCAAATGCAGCTAATTCAAATTTATGCCCCAATAAGTTCTCATTGTAATAAAGAAGTAGAGGATTTTTATATGTGTGTATAAAACGCTTTTTATCATACCAAAAAACATTTTAAAATTGTCATGAAAGTTATTAAAGCTAGTGCTATGAGTAAATTTAATAGAAATGGAAAAGGGTACAGACTTTCAGAATTTGAAGAAAAATAAAAATTATACATAAGATTTTTTTTTCTCTAAAAAAAATTCTAAATGGAAATGGACATGGAAATATCCAATTAGAGGCACAGTAGAATTATGTATTTCAAGATTGTAGTGCTCGTCAAGCATTGTTAGTCGAGAGGTCAGCGTAGCCTCCTTGCAAGCAAGCAGTTGGTTTCAGACGGTTATTGCGTGTTCGCCTCCCGTCCGATGCTATGACATATGAAAAAAAAAAGATTCTAGAGCTCTTAATAGATTCAACATAAGAAGTGAACCTCAATTAGTGAGATGTAAAATACGTATTTAATGCAAAACTAGAGAGATAAAAACTATTAAGAAAGAGTTATAATAGTTGATTTTTCTAAACCTTCAAAAACCTATTAATGAATTTAAATTAGAATTTTCAAATCATTTAAAAATATTAACTGACTTTGAAGATGGTTCAAATTTAATTGAAATAAATAAAAAGAAAGCTGATAAACTATTAAGAATTGCAACAGAGATAACTACTACAAAAAAAAAAAAAAATCAAGTATTAATTTTCATCTGAAACGACAATATATGAAAAAAAAAAGTTACATAAAAATATTTTAAAAGATTCATTGAGAAGAATCAAATATCTGAAGTTTTATAAAATAGTAAAAAATGATATAAGAAAATATAATTGTGAAATAACAAGAAAAGCTATAAAAGTAAATAAAAGTTTCAAAAATATGAGGTAATATAAGACTTATTTCAACCAGAAGCAAAAAGGAAGGAACTATTATTAAAAAAAGGGATATAATACTGAATATATAAAAGACTGCCTATAAAGAATTATATAACAATATGGATCAAGAAATTGTATCCCCTACAATTATTGTATCTTCTGAATTGCTAAACATTTTAAATGAAAAAGTGAGTCATACATTTAAATCTTTGAAGAATGGAAACGCTCAAGGAAATGATAGAATTATTACTGATCTTTTAAAAGAAATAGAGGATTAAATAAAAAATAAATAAAATTGCTGTCAAAACAATATACCAAATAGCTAAATTATAAAGATATACTATTTAAGTGGAAGAATGCTGTAGTAATATTGATATTTTACAGAGACAAAACTCTCCATACAGTAGCGCCACTCAGTGCAAACCAGAGTAATCAATGGATGCGAGAAGGTTGGTGCATAAAATCCCTATCTAGTGCCTACCTTTCTGCATCCGTTGTTACTGTGGTTTGCACTGAGTGGTGCTACTGTATGAAGAGTTTTGCCTCTGTGGAAATAAGATTGTGTAAGCCTATAGAATTGTGATCATGTGATGTTTGATGATTTAATATTGATATTTAAGGAAAGAAATAAAAAAGATATTAAAAATTACAGATCTCTTAGTCTTTTATCGATCTACAACTAATCTACAGTGAACTTTGGATTCAATCCAATCAAAATAACAAAATGGATTTAGTATAATGAATTTTCAGATGATTAAAAACATTTGATTCTTTAAACAGTTCCACTGTGATTAAAAAACTTTGAACTATTAACATATAGACTAAGAATACCCCCCCCCCCCTAAGAAGAGTAACATTAATAAGAATGTACGAAAGGATGATTCCATATTTTGAAAAATTTTAATAACAATTTTACAAAGAATAATTTGTTAATTAAAATGGAAAATTAAGAAATAAAAAATGCATTTAGATTATTTAAGTCATCTAGATTTTGCAGCTGATGTAATTATTTTTGCAAGTAATGCATCGGAGCTTCAAGAAATGTAAGAAATTATCAAATGAAAGTAGATCTAAAAATAAATAATAAAAAGGCTAAAGTTGAATCAATTTTTTGAGAAAAAGAAAATAATAAATTGATAAGCATAAAATAGAAGAAATTAACAACTAGAATATCGTGATCATATTATTGATACACATGAAAACATATTGGATTAAATTAACCATAGAATTAAACTTGAATAGAATGAATTTGTAGAAATAAATTAATATTAAAAGGAAATATGTTTGTGTTTGAAAAGAAAGGTTTTTAATAAATTGTTCTACCAGTTTTTACTTATAAATGTGAGATTTGAACACTTAAAGAAAAGGCAATGCACAGACCTCAGATCACTGGATGAAGTTTGGTGAAAGTATATTGAAAGTAATAAGAAAGTAACAAAAATGCAATATTTGAATGAAAGAATAAGCAGCCAATACTAATATCATTGAAAGAATTAAGACACTGCACTAAAGCTGGACTGGAGGGATTGCTAGAAGAAATGATAACAGATGAAGAGTTGAAGTCTTCATCTGGATCCCTAAAATATTGTAAAAAAATACTTTTAAAATCTATATATGAGATTGTTGAATGAAGTATGGAAGTTTATTGGTGTGATTTCAGAAGACAAGCTATGAATCAGAAAAAATCTATTAAAC
This sequence comes from Epiperipatus broadwayi, assembly GCA_028023455.1. Classification (NCBI taxonomy): domain Eukaryota; kingdom Metazoa; phylum Onychophora; class Udeonychophora; order Euonychophora; family Peripatidae; genus Epiperipatus; species Epiperipatus broadwayi. The sequence goes on from JAQFVV010006643.1 coordinate 442,509, forward strand.
TTGAAGATATATATCTTAACCCTACAGTGGACTGACTCATTAAAAATAATGATGATGATGATGAGACTTCTCTTTACCATATTGTGATTTATATGAATGTTGTTTAAATAAGAATTAATTACAGAATACTAGAATAAAAAAATATTTGTACAAACTGCTTTACTAATATTTAAACTTCATATAAAATGCCAAATATTTTTACAACTGATATTTATAGCTTTAATAAATTAGCAATTATGATTTAAAAACATTAGTTACTGTAAAATATTAACAGATAAATAATACAGAAATAAGTTTGAATTCAAATGTGTATATATTAAAAAATAACAGACGCATTGGAAAAATAATGGTTTTGTAAAAAAATCATAGAGCCAGCCTGATAATGTTACATTTGTGGTGTGATGCACTGTGACTTCTCCTTATATGGAGTCAGGAATCTCTCAGGAACTATGCCCAGAGAAACCTGTTAGCCACTTTGAATCCCTTTCCATTCCCCACCCCAAGTTTTCCCATATTCTTTTCTATTTTTCTCCATCCCATTTCCATAACATAATCTTTGACAACTCCATGGCCTTTAGATCTAAAGCCCCCTTATCTTTTCCCAAACCCAGCATAAAAATCAATAATCCACTTTCTGTATAATCACTTTGTTCATATTTATTCTTCCACAACTTCATTATCTGTATCCTTTCTGCTTTCAGGCATTTACATTAAATTAAGATATGTCTAATATTTTCTATACCCTCCTTACACAGCTTGCAGCCTAAATCATCCATATTTTTCCATTTATGTGTATATTCCCTTGTTGCTAAAGATCCCTTTCAAGCCTTATACAGTAAATTATTTTCCTTGCTATTATCATAAATTAACTCACACCCAATATTCTGTTTACTTCTCTAAATATTTAAACTACTTTTACTCTCCATACTAGCTCTCCATCTCTCCAACTCCCTATTCTTTATTAATGCATCTATTCTTCTATCCCATTCCTTAACACTAAAACACTCAACAATCCTCCTAACACAACCATCCCACCTTTTGTATAAGTATACTGACATAAATTTTTTATCTAAATCTTCTGCATAATGCATATCTTTTGCAACCATCTTGTTACCTGCCCTTTATTCACAACCCAATTAAATACTATTTTGGCTACTCTTTTATTATCCATAAGCTGTAATCTACTGAACATTTTCATTTCGTTTTTGCATCTCTCATATAAAAACTTGATCATCTCATTTCTCCTTGAATTGCCTCCTTTGTCATCCACACTTCTACATCTAACACCTGTCTTCCTACTTTGTTCTTTTTCTAAGTAATCTAATATCCTTTTACTAACACATGATGCATCATTACCATATGTTAACCCTGCTACTGCCACTCTCATAAAATTCTAGCTACATCATATTTATTATAGAACACTGTTACTTTCTTTATCAATCCCTTTCTTTTCTTTGCTTCATTTATCAATTTTTTCTCCTATTTCTTAATAATTTCCACTAAAGCTATATCCATTTCCAAATCTGACTAAACTTACCCATAATCTATTTATATTTACTCTATCATATGCCCTCTCTATATTTGTTGTTCTTGGCTAGCATGACTGCCATCAAGTGGCAAAGCAACTATTTGTTTTAACAGTCTTTTTTTTTTTAAATAATAAAGATTCTCAATTTTTTCTTTGTAATAAATTTAATAAAAATAATAATAATTGGAATAATAAACTAACAATTTTTAATTTTATTTTATTAAAAAATTGTTAGAGCATATTTATATTTTGACTAATATAAAATATATATTTCAAGATTGTAATGTTCTTAATAACTTTAACACAAGAAGTGATCATCGATTAGTAAGATATATGATACATGTTAATGCAAAACTAGAGAGACAAAAATTATTAAGAAAATCAATATTTACTGTTGATATTCCTAATCTTCAGAAACATTCTAGAGAATTTAAATTAGAACTTACAATCGGTTTCAAATATTAGTAGATTTTGAACATGATTCAGATTTGAATGAAATTAATAAGAAAATAATTGATACATTTTTAAAAACTGCAATAAAGATAGCCGGTAAAAAGAAGCAGCAATTGACCAATAAAATTTCTACTGAGACTAGAGAATTTATGAAGAAGAGAAGGACTATGAAAATATACAAAAATGGTGCATTAAAAAGAATTGAATACCTCAAATATGAGATGGTGTGGAAAAAAGTTGAAAATGATATAAGAAAGTATAATTGTGAACTAGCAAGGAAATCTGTAGAAGAGAATGAAAGTCTCAAGAGTGTAAAACAACATTTTGGTATCGGTAGAAAATTTATATCTGCAATAATAAAAAAAGATGGAATTATTGCTAAAAAGAGAGATGAGATCATGAAATGGGTAGAAGATTTCTATCAAGAATTATATAGTAATAAAGAACAAGTACCTCCTATATCTATTATATCTTTCAAATTGCCCAGAATTTTAAATGAAGAAATGAGACATGCTATTAAATTTATGAAGAAAGGAAAAGCTCCAGGTAATGATGGAATTATAATTGATATATTAAAAGAAACAGGTGAAAAAATCTAATTTTTTTTAGCAAAGTTATATACCAAATGTCTAAATAATAAAGATGTACCATATGATTGGAAGAATGCAGTATTAATTTTAATTTTTAAAAAAGGTGAGAAAAAAGATATTAGAATTTACAGACCTATCAGCCTTTTATCAATTTTATACAAAATCTTTACCAAGGTAATTACAACTCATCTACAGAGAACATTGGATTTCTACCAACCAAGAGAACAAGCTGGATTTAAAGGTGATTTTATTACAGTAGATAATATTCATGTATTGAGAGAAGTTATAAAAAGGACAAATGAATATGAGTTGCCGTTATGCTTTGGATTTATAAATTATAAAAAAACATTTGATTTTATAAACATTTCTTAAGTGATTAAAGCATTGGATTATCAGGATATTGTCATATTTTGAAGAATATTTATAAAAATGTAACAGTAACAATTAGATTATATAATGATATTGGGGAAGTCAACATTGAGAAGAGTGTAGGACATGGTGACTCCATATCTCCAAAACGTTTTACAGCAGTGCTGCAAGAAGTATTTTGTGGATTAAAGGAGTGAAAGTAAATGGAGATTATTTAAGACATTTAGATTTTGCAGATGATGTAGTTGTTTTTTGCAAATATAGCTTTAGAGCTGCAGAAAATGTTGCAGGAGTTATCAAACTAAAGTAGGAAAGTATGACTAAAGATAAATGTTAAAAAGACTGAAATAATGTTCAATAGATTTTTTCAAAATATGAAAATAAAGATTGATTATGATGAGTTAGAAGAAGTTAACAGCTACAAATATCTAGGTTAGATTATTAATACAGATGGAAACATAATACTAAAAGGAAATATGCATATGTGTTTGAAAAAGAAGGTTTTTAATAAATGTATTTTACCAGTTCTTACTTATGGATCTGAGACTTGGACACTTAATAGAAGAGCAATAGAGAGACTTCAGACCACTCAAAAAAGTATGGAGATATGTATATTAAGAGTAACAAAAAGAGATCGAAAACTCAATTTATGGGTAAGAGAACAAACAGGTATTACTAACCTCATTGAAAAAAATAGAAGATTGAAGTGGAGTTTTGGCTGGACATTTTGCTAGAAGAGATGATAATAGATGGACAATTGAAATCTTAAAATGGATTCCAAGAGATTGTAAAAGACCCAGAAAGAGACCATATGGATGAAATAAGAATGTGTGCAGGAGTGATATGGAGAAGAGAAGCTAAAGATCAGAAAAGATGAATTGAATTTGGAGGGATCTTTATCCTGTAGTGGATTGATCATGGTTACTGATTATGATAACTAATATTTAAAAACCTATTTGGTTTCTTAACTTTTTAAGATATAATATGTTCATTTTTTTTATCTAACTTGATTTATGTGTAACTGAATAAAATATATAATATATTTTATATAAAACTTTATGTAAATTAATACACTGTACAGGCTTACACACACCCGCACTATATAATGTAATATATAAGGGATTCGAACTCAGACTTTCACACGACTCTCAACTCTCCATGCCATATCATATTGCTGGACCACCTGATCATACACATGTTGAAACGATGTGTATGATTAGGTGAGTCAGCAATATGAGATAGTGAGGGGAGCTGAGAATCGTGTGAAAGTCTGAGTCCGAATCCCGTATATAAAACTTTATAGTAATGTATTAAAATATTTTTTAAATGATTATATTTATAGAGTGTTATCATATTAATCACTTTACAAGCATATATTATTTTTAACATTATTATTTAATAATATTCTTGAGTTTATTCTGCAGCTAAATGAAAGAAATCTCTATTTTTCTTTCTCTTTGGGGAAAGGGAACAGGGGGTAAATAAAATTAATATTCAATTTTGAACTCTATGATAAAAAAGTAAAATTAATTTGCATCTCATAAAATAGATATTTTTTCTTTAAAAAAAAAACAAAAATTATATTATTAAGTTAAATTATTAATTAAATTAGAATGGTATATATATAAAGAAGTACATTTAGTTTGTTGCTAAGGTTTTGTTTTTATTTTTTAACCCATATTATCATTATTTTTCAATCATAAATAACAAAATGTCTTTAAAATGTTTTGTATAGTTCTATATATATCAGATATTTTTTAAGTATGGATTCATTGTTTGCATTATATCTGTATTTTATAATATCAATTCTACAAAAAAGTTCTTGCAGTTAAATCTATAGTAACTGCATTTCTATTGAAATTCAAATATATGTTTTATTAATAAAGATATCTTAACATAGTAAACTTCTCGTTTAAATAATAAGTCATTTTATAGATAAAAATGTATATGAAAATTATTCATCTTTTAGAAATTTTTAAAAATATAAATTTAGTTTCGATACATCCTTAGTTAGTAGCAATAAAATATCGATCATTAATTAGCGATCGGCTACTACAAAGAATATTAGCTATCTCACCATTTGCTTTTAAAATATTTTAACAATATTATTGGAAAGATAATAAATATTATTTATTAAGTAACAAAAATGATTTATTTGTAATCATTCTAGCTAGTATTGAATAAAATGTAAATCAATGGTTTTTAAAAACGAGTTTAGACTTTCTTAGCAAATCAATAAATTTTAAATTGATTGTCTGTCTCATAACACAATATCTATCTACATATTTATTTATTAATAAGAAATGTATATATTTTTAATAAGATTTTTTGAATTTGTCTTATAAATACTAATTCTAATTAAATTAGATTCTCACCAAATATGTTTTTTTATTAGCCATTCGAGTTCTAATTAAGAATTTGCTTTATTATTTTATCAAATAATATCAAGGTTTAAAGTTTATGGTAATCTTTTGTGAGTCACTGGATTTAATTTCTTTTTTTTTTAACGTAATTAGTGTAGCACTCTTATTTAAGAGCTTCATCGTAAATAAACTTTAATGAGACTAGTGGTTGAAATTTTATTCCTAAAATAATGAAGTTCCTTTACACCATTGTTCTTTTTATCTTGTTCTCATCCAAGTATATATATAACAGCTGCCCACTCTGAACCACAATTCAAAAAATATTGAATAAAAATAATTAGACTAAACATAAAATTTTAAACATTTTATTTTTAGTTCTCAGTACACATAAACTATATAACTACAGTTAAGCATATTTATGATCTACATATTTTTGATTTGTAAATACAATATACATATATAGGTGTATCAAACTACTTTTTGGAATTTTTTTTCCGAAAGTGCATGTTATATACAGTTTATATACTATCTGTAAATTTTGGCATCGGCAGAGGCTTGACAAATAAATGTCCAATTCAGAGATAATATTGTACAGCTTTACGAATATATAGACTTAGATTAGATTTGTTTATAAATCAATTAATGATATATTAGTATATTAATCTAATAATTTTCTCACAATAAAATAATTTTTTCATCACTGTATATTTTATTATTTGCAAACATTACCCCCCCCCTTCTCGCCTAGAACTCGCTTAATTCTTAATCTTTATTTTTCAACTTTCTTGCTTTTCTAATTCTAATGCGACATATATAATGTACAAGTTAATAAATCAACATTAATATCACATGATCACCATTTATGGAGAATTTTTTTTCTTTCTCATGTGTCAAAGCATCAGCCGAGAAGCGAACCCGCTAACCCGGGATAACTGCTTTTAAAGCAGCTGTCGCTGACCTCTCGACCACCAATTTATGGAGAGTTTTGCCTGTTTTAAATCAACATTACTTTATTATTTTTGAAAAATTGTTGCATTTATTATTACTAGGTTACGTTTTTCACATCTCTGTTTCTAATATGAATATATAATTTTCTTGGAAATTATTGTTAAAATGAGATTTACATACAGAAAATAAGGTGAATTTCAAAATCAGATACTATTATACAATATGTAAGTATATTATAAGTATTATTTATCTTCCAAATTGATATTATACAAATAATTTTTTAATAAAAGTTTGCTGCTGATGGTATAATAGGAATTAAAACAAACATGGCATTAAAGCAATATTATATTATTAATATCTAACTTCTAAATAATGCAATCGTCACTAGCACACATGCCATATATATATTCAAAACTTATCTTTCCTTAGATTTCCTAATGTTTTTAACTTTAAAATTTAAATCCTTTGCGCACACGAGGTATCCTTGTTTATCGCTTTTATATTTAATTAATCTCAATGTAGCATTTGTACTCTTGAGCCGTAAAAATCCATTTTGAAGATCTTCTACTAAATTTTGTTCAATTAAAGACACTTGACAATATCTAGATTTAGGCATATTATTTTCAAAACAAAGCCTGTCATTTTTATTAAAAGTAAAATTTTGACCAAAAAGCTTTATCACATGATTAGTGTTATTATTTTCTGTTCCGTTCGAAGATGGGTTTTCTTTAATGGAAAAACGTAGCGACTTTTCGTTTGAACAAGCAGTAAAATTACCTTTTACACAAAATATTTCTATACTTTTAGATTTTTTATTTAAAATGTAATTATCCGGATAAAAAAAGACATTTTTTATAAAATCCAATTCAACTCTGTTTTCTAGAATTTTTGAAATAGCCCATAGATTTGTTCGAAATCTCCAGCAGTTTTCCGTAAAGTTGAAAGTTACGTTCACTGGTGCGCAAATGCGGGGTTTATGTAATTCATCATCATATCCGAAAACTGGGAAAGTTTTATTTAAACGTATCCAAAATAGTGTTTGTTCTTCTACATTGTAATCTTTATATTCGCTAGGATATAAAGAAATGGATAAGCAGAGATGTTCCGCTAATGTATTCATTTCCCTAGTGCTGGCTTGTTTAGATTTAGAATAACTAGAGCGACCGCTTAAAACAAGGTTTGAATACAGATTAAAAATAATAAAATATTTTATCCAAAATATCATTTTTAAAGTTTACCTGTTATTTCAACATTGCTCAAATAAAACTTTATTAATAATGCTATTTTATTTTTTTAAATTTAGAATTTTTTTTTTTTTGAATGACTGGTTTTATTTATGAAATAAATAGTTTACTATTATCAATTGATAGCGTTAAGAAATTGCACTTAGAAAAGTGATAAGAGTTGAATGGCCGTAAGGTAGACCCGGAAAAAATATACATCCAATTTAAGCAAATTAAATATAATTTCATATATAAATTTAATTTATATAATTAAACATAATTAACATATAATTTGAGGGTATATTTATATAAAGCAATATTAAATATATAATAATCCCATTTACTCATTAAAAATTTTTAATTAAAAAAATTCAAAATATTTCATATTTTGAAATAAAAATATAGATCCCCCCCCCCCCCCAAATGAAGATTAAAATCTCTAGGCAATATGATTTATCTCTCTCTACCTTAACATAATTTCCTGTAGTATAGAATTATTATTTTTTTATATTTCTGAACAACTCTAATGTTCTCTGCTGTTTCTGGCTACATTATTAATATTATTTCTTATATATTTAAAATCAATACAAATAAAAAAATCAGAAAAACTTTATTTAAAATATTTAAAATTTCTAGAGGAAAAGATTAAAAACAAAAAGTAACTGTATAAATTATATTCACACAAAGATTATAAGAAATAATAGAAATATATTATCGCTACATCTTTGATATCTTACATCTCAAAAATGAATATTCTTACCTATAATGTATCTATTGTTGTTGTCAGATTATGAGCATATTTTTCTAGCATTAGTCAAATAGGCTTCTTTTGTTGTTAAAAAACTGTATTAATAACAAACTATGTACAAATATTAACATATTTAAAGTAAAATTAATATGTGTTATATAAGCAAAGGTATGACAAGAACGCCAACCATAATAGTATGGGTAACACAACAGGTTATTTATTTCTAAATGCAATTTATTCACAGTATTTTAAACACATTTTAGCAAAAACCTTGCATTTATATAAGATATTATATTAGTAAAAATCAGTCATATGTTACATGACCTATATAGCTTGACAATTACCAACATGTAATATATAAAGAGCCTGTTAATAACTCTAAACAAGCTTATTTATTTCATTTCTTTTTATGATAAGTGCTATAAGAGAAAATACCTGAAGCTTTTATCTATGATGGTCCCCATCCCCAGGCTGCTTTCGAGCTATGGCTCTCATCAGTGAAGAGTTAGGACATTACATAAAATAAATAAGCTTGTTTAGAGTTATTAGCAGACTCTTTATATAAGATATTATAGCAAAATAAAGGAAGTGATGAATTTGGTATTATTTATCACTAATTAAGTATTCTCCAAAATTGAAGAGTGACATGTTCTAGAATTACACAATTATGATAACTAGACTGAAAGAGAGTTTACAAATTTATTTCCAAGAGTTAAATCTGATAAGAAATGTTGAAATAAATGTTTAAACTATGAGAGAGCACAACTGAGCTAGATTATTGATTGCTAAGTTTTGGTCTTGATGTTTCTGGGTAAAAAATCTGAACGAGTAAAGATATGAGTTAAACCATTCTTTGTTATTTTTTTTAGTACATTATATTTTTTATTGTCAAATATTAATGAACAGCTTGCGAACCACATAGTTCTTAGTGTAAGAATAACTACTGATGCATTAAAAGTCTGAAAGTATTATATATATATATATATATATATATATATATATATATATATATATATATATATATATATATATATATATATATATATATATATATATATATATATATATATATATACTTAGTAAATGCTTGAAGTTGATTGTTCTATTATGAAATACTAATGGGCATAGAGATGAAAAATATGGGCAGGTTTGAAAAAGGTATAGTATTTGGATATTTATTGCATAAAACACACATAGGTTCAAGATTTAGTTTAAATCTGTCATTAAGAATTATTTTGATTGGAAGTGTATCCTGTAGTAAATTAAAAAGAAATTTTAACCATGATTGAGAAGCACAAAGGTTTTGGAGTTTGGTTAAGAGTTTTAGCAACTGGTATGGTTGTCTGTAATCTCTGAGTGGATAAAGTATTTTATTTAAATCTTTAAGTGATATTCCAATGAGAGATTTGATGTTATACTGATCTAATAGATCAGCATGCTCACTGGCATCATTTGTGAAAAATGACCATTTGGCATTTGAAATTGAGATAAGCAATGATATTGGAAGAGGGATGGCACTAATTGTTGGATTAGTAAGTGTTGCAATATACATTTTGGCTCTAATATATGTTTCAAAAGATTTGAGGCATGTTCTGATGGATAAAAGTTGTGAAGATAAACCTCAAATGTATGATTTTATTATAGACATAAGTTTATTATATGTCTTGTTAAAAAGCTGCATCCATAGACTACAGTAGCTGAGTATTCCATTAAAAATAACATTCACTATACTAACTTTCACAATGGGATATAGCATTTTTGGATAAAATACTTTCATTTTTATAAATTAATATATGATACTGTTTAAATAATGACTTGGTTGCCTTTTAGATAGAGTGATTAGGATACCAAGAAAATATGAAGGGTTACCATTGAAGAAAGATAGTAGTTTGCGGCCTGTAGATAGTTGCCATAAAGCTCACTTGCAAACTTATTTTGTAGAACCTATTGATGTTTTAAAATTTGTTTAAAATATTCAGAATGATGGATATGTTTTAGAAACTTCTGTATATTATCAACCCATCAGCAATGAATAATATGATTTGCACGGTGATTCCAAGATGAGAAAGAAAAAGACCTTCAGTGCCTTGTTTTATTTCCTTAATCAGAGAATCTATATAAATTGCAAGTAGCAATGAAGCAAGTGGTGGACCCTGTGGATTACCATGATTAGGTTTAGAAGATGTTGGCAGTCACATATAATTCTTTAGTTTAATTGATCTATTAGTGAGGTAGTTCTGGATAGCAATTATAAGATTTCTTTGTTCAGAAAGATGTTTGTATAATGTAGTGAATATATAACTCCAGTTCTCTAAGTCAAAAGCAGCTTTAAAGTCAATTTGGCATGCTACTTAAATGACAAGTTTGTTTCTTTGGCAAACAAGAATTGATTCTTGTACTAAAAGACTGGCTTGGGAAGCACAGAGACCTTTTATTTGCATAATCTAAAGTTGATAGTTTTAGCTGAATAAGCTCATTTAGGTTTTTTTAGAATTATTCTTATGAACACTTTTTGATCAATAACTTCAAGTGTAATTAGATGTGAATTGTTTACAGAGGAGTATATTGCATTTAATTTTTTCCTGAGACAAAATATTACCTTGATAGAAAGGTTGGAGTTGCTAGGATTGCTTGAGCATGATTGATTGTAGCATCTAAGTAGAATAAGTATCATCAAATAGTCAAGCTACTTGTAAACATTAACTGAGATAAGATCTTCTGCTAGAAAGATATGTGTTTTAAGATGTATGATTTCTTGGTCTATTTGTAGCTCTGTAATAAAGTTTTCTTGAGAAGGTTGTGTATTGTAGTGAATAGTAGACAGAAATTGATTATCACTTTTTAGTCGATATTTTAGACGGACAATAATTTCCATGTTAACATTGGTGCCAGATAGGAGAATATGATTTTTTTTGATAAAATAGGAATGCCAAAGCTTTGGGATGGTGTTGATTTTGCATAATTTACAGTAGTTTTTACATGCTTAGAGAGATTTGGCATTATTTTTCAAATCTATATGTTATAGGATTCTGATTGTATGGTATGATCAGCTTGCTTGCTTTATTTTATAGTCTATGTATAAGAGCATTGGCATCATTCATTTGTGGGATGGTTTGCAGGATTGTATCTATGTCTTTAATATGCTATTTTATTATAGATTATTTGAGTGTTATCTTGCAGTTGTTTAAAATGTTTTGAAGGCTAACCAAATTTCAACTAAGTGGAAAATATTGCAACTGAAGATAGTAATGACCTGCAATGATTGTATTAGAAAAGTCATCTATAGTTTATATAAGAATCTGTCATTTAAATTTGAATTTATAGAGAGTTGGGTTATTCTCATATCTATATAATTTGAGTGTTACACAAGTGTGATATGAAAATAAAATGCTGGATAGATGTATTGAAGTTTTAAAATTGAATGGAGATACAAAAAAGAGATCAATGAGAGATGAATCTTGCTCCCCAATAAATTAAATGGTTCTAGGAGGGTGTATGGATGAACGTAGTAATAAGACAAGTTGATTAAATCTAGAGTTGAATGTGGATGCTAACTCATTATAAGAACAATTGAAATCACTACAAAGGATAATCATTCCAGGTCTGTGAAAGGCTTTAGTTTGGACAATGAGGAGCATCTTGGTAGTAAAATAGATGTCATTCTCAATTCAAGGTTATATAATGATTAGATAGTTTTGTGCTTCATTTTAATAATTATTAAAATTGCACATTGGAATTTTTAGAATTTTCACTGTATTAACATATGAAATTTTTCTTTACAAATGTGTTATGGATATAAGCAAATTTATTCTTGGCTTCATTAAAATGAAGAAGCATGCTAATTCTCTGACAATGATTGTATTATGAAGGGTTTTATTAAAAGGAAACCTGTGGCATTTTCCACTTGGCATAATAATAAATTTAACGTGGAGCTTTAAAATCAATATAGAGGTTTAAATAAAGAAATTCAACGACTGATAACAGGGCATAAAAATAATTGACAAGAGAGCTTGAAAATGTTTGTTGGATTAAAATTGCAAATATATATATACAGACAAAATTAATAGTTTTTATTTTCACCCATCTAAAGTAACAATGGATCTAAAAAATTTACAACTCTTTTAAATCTATTAATGGCGCTCTGTAATATGATGACAAAGACATTTCCTATTGTAGGAAAAATATTTTGATTTTTTAGTTTAGCGAAGTTAAAACAGCTCTTTGCAATCTTAAAAATGAATAGGCTATGGGTTTTGATAAAATATCTGGATAAATTTTTAAAATATAGAATAATAAATTAGTTTCAAAAATAGTAGAACATTTTAGGAATATATGGTTTCATGAAGATGTGTGCCTGGTTTTAAGAATACTTCTATTGTTCCAATTTTTACAAATAAAGAAAATATACAAGATTATAATAATTATTATGGGATGTTATTGCTTTCTATTTGCAATCAAGAATTTTTTATGTTTTTTTTGCAATCACAGATAAATGGTTCTCAGACATGAAATGTGGTTTTCAAGATGTGCTATAGACATGATTTTTGTTTTCAGGAAAATGCAAGAATATTATGAAAAACAAAAGTGATTTATATATTATTTTTTATTGGTTTGATCAATATCCAATAGATCTATGTCACTGTGTTTAGTTGGCTGTCTACCAAAGTTGTATTATATACCTTCTATATGATGGAAGAGATGTAGTGTTATTACTTCAGATGAAAAATCTGTGATATATGAAATGAAAACTAGTATTAAACAAAAATATATACTAGATTCAATTTTGTTTTGGGATTTTTACTATAATAATCTTTAGAAATGTTTATAGGCAGAATCATGAATAATGGATCAATATTAATTGATTTCATTGTAGAATTTTTTTAATTTGAACCCATTAAAAGAAATAGCAAGAACTTTATACTCTTAGCTCCTAGATTTACATTACACTAATGATTGGGTTATTTTTGGTAATTCACAGTTGATCTTTAGAACATACTTATTATTTTGAATGCAATATATAACGATTTTGGTTTAGCAATTAATGTTTCCAAAAAACTAAAAATCTTTATCAGCAAGTGGTGGAAGAAAAATCTTCAAGGAATATCAGTATGAGAATGTGAAGCAAATTTAAGTATAATGGATTTTTTTTAAATGGAAAAATGGAATTAAATGTTAAGGTATATAGCACAGACTCCAAAATGTACAATTACTGCATTTAAGTTAGTTGTTTATGAATCTTTTACTTTATACTGTATAGAAATGAGATTTGGACTTTCTATTTAAGAATCATAAATGCAAGAAAAATTTCATTTATACATGTTTTATAAAATTCCCAAAATACATGTTATCATATAATCAATTAGTAAGTTCTTTAACTTATTGGATGAGATATTATACATTACAGTAAAATAACAACATTGTTAGATTATAATATTTAAACAGCATTAAACTGTTGCACATGCGCTTTGGATTTTAAATATAAAATGAATGAATACTAACACTTCAACCACATGATAAAGTATTTGGATTGGTAGATTGTATATATAAAATGAAGTTGGGAATAGTTTTTGGTGAAGAGGCAGACACTATTTAAGATAAACAGATTGTCTCAGATCCATATTAAAGAAATATAATATTGATTGTTTTCCTGGGAAGATATAGTTGAGGATAGAATATTATAAAGAACTACAATTAGACATGGTATTGAAGACTTTTAGGAAAAAACGTTAGCTGCACAAAAACTAAGACAGCATGGTAAATGTCAAACAGAATTATGGACAGCATATCCTACTTGGTGAAGGTAATTGTGTTTTATTGGACTGATTTATATAGACACCTCAAATTTTATTTTTAATGTAATATTATTATTATTTGTCTTTCTACTTTTTCTTCTATCATGGAGATAAATTAATAATAATTTCTGCTTTTGCTGATAAACTTCATCAAATTTCTATATAATTGAGATGACACTCAAAAACAGATAATAGTGAGAAGTAATAGCTTTATTACAATATTATGCTATCATATTGTTACTTTACAAATAGCAACAAGCAGATTGTTTTTGAAAGACAGTTTTAGAATTAAGTAGACATTTATGGCTCTAGGACTCAGCATTTCCCAATCTTTTTTGGCTCGCGTACCACTTGGTAATACATCACGCTAAATTGTACCACTTCATAAAAATGATTGTATTTCGTGAAATTTGTTATTGCGAGTGTTATTTTATTTGCTTTATAAATATTATAGGGTGACCATGTATGTATTCACATCACATAATGAGACAAATTACATTGAAACACGCCTAAACGTCACACCGGATTATAAACTCACTGAAATGTAACACACATATATATATATGTATGTATTTGTTCAAAGTTTCATATTTATCTACTATTTTGTCATATTTCGTTTACTAATAAATGGTTTTAATAAAAACACAAAATTATAAAAAAACAATTAATATATTTTCTTATCATAATCAAATATTTTTATAAAATAAATTTAATGAGATCCTTGTGCTTGTTTCGAAAAACATAATTTTTTGAAATTTGGTTCAAAAGATGCTTCAATCTGTTTCGATACTTATTTTTTAAAAAAATATATGAAGAAAAAGCTCTTTCTACTAATTCCGTACTTAATAATGATTTAAGAGCTTTCTCAGAAAGTTGTTCATATTCTTTAATGTTTAACCAAAAATTAATTAGATTGTGTCATTTGAATTATACTTGTAAAGTTCTGTCACATGATAATTTATTAAATTTTCTTTATCCTTTATTAATAATGATGTAGCTTTTTCTAAATTCTCTTCATAGAAGGTGTTTGAAATCCAATTATCATTTGTGTTTTCGGGTTTTGGAAAATATTCCATGAAAGACAATTTTAATCCTGTTAAAAGTGCTATTATATTTTCTCGTATATCTTGAGACAGACTAATCTTATTTTCAAACAAAAGAATATGTAGAGTTTCGAATACTTCCGGTTGATTGTTTTCGATATACTGTTTCCAAAAATCTAATTTCTTAATCATACTTTCAATTTTATCATTAACATTAAAGATCGTTATCGACTGCACATATTAACAACTTTACTGTATAATATTATTAATTAAAATAATTTTTATGAATTATAGGAAAAAAAAAATTTCTATGATATTTTTATGATTTTTTTTTATGTCCGCCATTATTGATTATTTTTCGTGTACCACCAACCAGAAACTCGCGTACCACCAGTGGTACGCGTACCACAGGTTGGCAAACACTGCTGAGTCTAGGTGAAAAATTCTACTAGCTTCAGAAATGTTTTCAAATTAATTGTTTTTGGTATTTTTGATGCAGGCTAGAGCAGAGATACATAGCTTCTGAGTCCAATAGCTTCAAAGATGACTTCAGGTTAGGCACTCTTTGGTCTCTGGTCCCTTTTGATATAGTTAGCCCTCTTTTGGAAACAATTTCTTTTTCTGTAAGCAATATCAACTTTCTGTAATAGAAGTTATCTTTACAATAGTTTGTAAACTTTTAGTAAAAATAAAGTCTTCTGATGGTTCTTGTAGATTTCTACTAGTGAAATATATGATCTTCTATTGCATTATTTTGTTACTTTTTCTTGAATATTTAGAAACAGTTTTATCTTGATACATAATATGAGAGATATTAACACTAAATAATTATTAAACTATGTAAATGATAGCTAATAAATATTGGGAATTACTGACCCATTAGAATAAATCTGTATATATTTCTTATTTTGATGTGACTTATTATATAAAACATTTTTAATAACATTCATATCTGATAAAGGGTAGGAAGATTTTGAGTAATGAAAATATCTTTGATATTAATTAAGTATTTAGGAAATGTAAATTCTCCTTTATCTATTTACTTAAATACTCTAAAACTGTTAACTGCTTATACAAGCTATTGTGACTTACTATTACTGGTTATGAAATTATATAATTGTTTTAACCTTAAGTAGTAAGAAATATCCAATAAAAAGTTGTTTTTAATTTTATAAATCTACAAAAGAAAAAAAAAGATGTGTCTGAAATAAAACTGTTGTATATCAATTAGTTGGAGTCTGAATTTTTAAGAGATTTATGTTTCATTAACATAAAAATAGTACTATAACATCTGATATGACCAATGATCAAAAATCACTGTTGACTTAGAGACTTATGAATATTTAAAAGGATCATGGCCAAAATACAGTATTATAGAAAGGCAATATACATTTAGCTAGTATCATCCAAAACAATCCTTTTTTACCCTTACAAGAATATTTAGACCATTTGATAAGTCACCTGTTTATGCCTAAAAGCTACTAATAGAGTCTGGTAAGTTAATGAGTAAATGAAACCATATTATATGGACAGTCATTAAAGTTTCTCTAACCAAAGATAGGACTTGTGTCTAGGTCATGTTAAAGAGGTTTACATATTAGATTGCCGGTCACCATTTGTTAAGCACAGCATAGATATTTTTATAAATTGGGCAAAAATATCACAACATTATTTTGATTCAGGTAATAAATTTAATAGACCTATCAAAGTTTCAGATTCTTTAATTAAAGATTTGGAGTAAGCAATCGATCTTTTCAATCATTTGTGAGTATATTTTGAATAATGAGACATAAACCACTAATGGCTTAGTATTTTTACACCCTGTTAAATTGTTACAAAATGTAAACTACATAGAATACAACCAGTTCTTGATAACAAAAAACAAGGTTAACCTTGCTCAATATTGAGGAAAATATATTTCTATTTTTTTAAACCATTATATATATTAATTTTTATTAGCATTTCATTTCAAGTTTTATTTTTCTTATAATTCCACAGAAAATTTGACTACTTTATTTTATTTATTAAATTTTTAGTTGTTGTTCTTAGAATCATCTTACTTTTTTAATATCTTGTCAGGATTGTTTTGTTCACATGATTATTTCTCTGCTTGTTAAGAACCCAGGTTATTTCTTTGAAGTGTTTTAATAATTGTAATAATAGTAATGATGCCATTTTTGGGAATAAATTCTTTTTCTCTCTTTTTTTTAATATTTTCAGCCAATATTTTTTAATATCCCACTATTCTTTTTGATTCACATGATTAATATGGTCTCAATATCTACATTTGGAAAAATTGTAAAGGTATTGACTCAATAAATGAAATTAGTTGTAAAAAGCACTATCCAGCTAAAAATATGTCAGATATGATATTAAATCATCAATGACTGAAGTTTGTTTATTATTTGCTGCCTTATAAGTGAATGTCAGTTTATCAGTGATTAGGCACTTTTTGCAATAAAAATAATCTTGTTTTGTCTCATCCCTGTTTCTTTCTTTTAATAGAGAATTCAATTATTTTTATCATTTCATCTCTCTTCACAATTCATAGTCTTTTTGAAGTGAATTTGGCATAGGTATTTTATTTGACAAGTTTTTAGAAGACCATATTTGAGAGATGTTTTTGCCTTTGTTCAAAAAAAAAAAGAAGCATAATAAAGTCAAAAATGACCTGCCTCATAAAGACTGGCTGAGACCCTATGGCTGACAGATTTCTCATTTAAATAGTATAAAGAATTTGTAATGTAAATAGTAACAATGGTAGCAAGTAAACGATATTGGTAGTAATAAAGCTAAATTACAATGTTTCTAAAATTATAATTGTAACAAGGTAGGAATACTGGTAGTAAAAAAGTTATTGTCTAAACATAAAGGCAGATGTGGACTTTACATAAAGTAGACTCTTCAAGAGACTTATAAAATGTCAAACTTTAAGTCTGGGAAATTATCTTTAAAAAACTTCATGTTATAGAAAAATTAAGACTATATGTTGTTGGAAAAAAAGCAGTTAGTCCGGTAAAGAAGAATGTGCAGTTGTAGATTTATTTAAAATATAGTTTGGTATTTTAAATGGAATTATTGCATTTATCAGGGGTCCGGAAAACTATGGCGTTCAATCAAATAAGGCTGTTTGATTCAAATCTTTTCTCTTTTTATCATGATCAACATAAACGCATTTTTTATTTCCTTTTGTAATTTGTATCTAGCGGAGGAAAAATGTGCTTTACAACACTGTTTTTTGAATTCAGGCTTATTATAGATAATAATTATTGTATGTGATGAATATTTAGATATTAAAAAATTATAAAAATAAATCAAACTGTCAAAGTATTTTTTTTGTTTTTATTTATTTATTTGTAAAATAATTTTTATATTCCTTATGATGTATACTGATTCTATTATGTTCTATCATTAAAATAAATGTTCAAATATATCCACAGTCACTCAGAAATTGATATTTTTCAGGAACAAATTTTTTACCTCTTTCCTTGTAACTCTTTAATGAGAGAAGAGATAGATTTAAGCAAAATGGCTCTTCGTGTTAAAAAATTGCCAACCCCTGGCATATATCAGTGATATTCTAATGATATTGAAAAAACAAATTGTAACAATTATTTGCTTATATTTATAAAGCTTTGCACAATGAAAGCTTTTTATTCATTATTAGATTGTTTTGATGTATCAGTATTAACACAGACTATTGTTGCCTTGTTTTTGAAAGATTTTAAAGCACTAAAGAAACTAATAAACTATTCTTTGTGTTATTAGAAATAATGGTATTGTTTTTGTGAATTTGAATGCTATTTTGATGCATTTTTGTTTTGACTTTACAAATGGCATAAAGCTAACTGGATTCATTCATATTCAAAACAATCCTTGCTCATCTTAGAATATATCTGAAATTTTTTTTAGATACATTTAATCCACATAGTACATACATTTTAATATACTGATTAAGCGTTTTATAGGCAATAAGTTATAGATTTATGTTCAACAATAAAATAAATTAGCATTAATGCTTCTCAATAATGAATAGTAGAATCAGTTTATCAGAAATATTAAATATTTACCAAAGCTATATAAATATTGGAATGTTTAGTATTGCATTGTATGGTTTATATAGTAGTTTATCATTGGCAAACACAGGTATATTCATATACGGTTAAAAGAATAAACATTCTATCTTTAAAGTTAGCCTATCTAAAATTCACTATTTCAAAATAATTGTGTTAAATCATCTAAAATGAATATGATGAATACTGTTTTTTTAAAAAAAAGACTAATTCAATTATTAGAAAGTCATATGAAAATTAAACTCAAGGAAGTTGAGCTTCAATCGAACAATCTTTAGAACTCCAGTTCAACGCCCCCTAGTTGTAACTTCACTACGATATAAAATATTAATTTATAAACAATATTGTAATATTGATTATATATATAAATGTCATATGGTAAATAAAATTTGGAAAAATTATTGAAAAATTTAAAATATAGATTAACGTTTGTCCAATAAGTATAGTTTATTATTATTTTGTTGTTAATTCAACGGTTTTATTTATATCTGTGAATTTTTAGACAGGCATGATACTCTCATAGAGTCCACGAAGAGAGAGAAAAAATTACTGCAATTAAATTGTGAGAAAAATAATGAAGAACGAATCAAATTTCAGTTTGGGTAACTTCATTTTTCTAATTTATTTTTCTGTAAAAACAAAACAGGAAAAATCGATTATAAAAATAACTGATAGCAATATATATGTACTTAGCACTTATACTTCTGCGCACAATGAGAACTCGCAAATGAAGAATTGTTAAGTATTTTTCATCTAAATATTTTATTAAAGAAAAAATACCCCCATATATATATAACATAAATGATGAGACAACTTAATACATTTTGATGTTTCTTTCATACTAGAATTAGTTCAGGGATTATTTTAAGTTACGCTAGAAGATATTTGCTGACTGACAAAGAAAATATGGGACAGCCTAACAAGCAATTGTCCCGGGTTAGCGGGTTCGCTTCCCGGCCGATGCTATGACACATGAGAAAAAAAAACAGTGGAACAGCTCCCCTCCCTCTTCCAGCAAAGAAATAAAATGACGAACAGGAGAACTCTTTGCATAATAAAAATCATTGCTTCAGATAAAATATTTAAATGTTTAAATTAATAAGTTTATTATTTTTATCTTAAGGCGATATTGTTTCTTTTAATGCAATATTTATATATATTAAACTGAAATAATTTCCAAGGAAAAAAACATTTTTTTCTCGTTTCTTTTGGCTTTTTCAACATGAAATATATATCATAAAATCGAATGTAATATATTGTTTGGGAGTTTGTAAAAAGTTTGCGCAACGGAAGTGACAATGTTGGAATCACGATACATGCTTTTGAGTCCGGAATCGCCTTCTATCACTCCGATAAACTACACAGGATGAAACAAACGTAATGATATAATTTTAAAATGTTGATCTTATTTTGTTTTGCTAAAATTAATTCAGGATTTACTTTAAATTTCTCTAGAAGGCAGCGACCATGAAAAATATTTCGAACAAATCAAGAATCCTTTTTGCTCACAATGCATTTTGCATTTAATCAGAATCCAATCTTTGATATAGTCAATGGATATCCACTGAACTACCATCTCAAGATTATTGTTATCAAGAATTTGTATATTAAATTTAAAATATACGATTATTCTTTGAAATAAAGCTAAAATAAGATTTAATATATACTGTGCTGTTAATATCTATACTACTGTGAATCGCAATATAAAAAGTAAATAAAGCAGTCACGTGACATTCATGAAATTAACAGTTTCTTTCAGTTAATCTAATCCTTTCTTTTTTATTTTGTTTACTTTACTCAGCTGAGAACTCATTAAAGGAGCTGCTAAATAATGTACTGAATAAATATATTTATTCTCTCCAATAAAAAAACCAATAATCGAATAATTTAATACTAGAAGTTCATAAGGAGTTCAAATGCCAGAAGTGAAGCTTCATAGATCTTGAATTTCAAAAATCCACATCTTTTAAACTATATAAAACTATGCAATTCTTTTTTTATTATTATTAAAGGAAACTTTATTTATGCTAAGATTGAATATCACATATGTTGGTATTCTATATTTACATTATTGTTATGCAATTCTTCCACCCAGTTTTTATCATTTAAAACAACAGAGTAATATCAATTAATAAAAGAATAACGGTTTAGTTTATTTGGAGGTTAAATTATTATGTTTAAAGTCACTGAGTTTTATTTTTATTTACAAAAAGCTTTGATTCATTGTTTTTACGTTTTATAGAAGTGTTATAATTGTGACAAATAATGTTTGGATTCAACAATAAAATAAAGAGATGGAGTAAAATATCACCATAAATGACTACACAAAAATAAATATCACATGATTACCATCTCTTATGCTAGCACATAACAGTTATTAAACAGGCAAAACTCTCCATACAGTAGTGCCATCCTGTGCCAACCAGAATAATCAATGGATGACAGAAGGTTTGTGCATAAAATCCCTATCTAATACCTACTCATTCAATATCCCTAGAGTAGTTTCTGACTTGTGACCTTCATCAGTGAGGAGCCTTGGATATGAGAGCACTGCAACCCTCCAGCAGCTACTTTTTATCTCTACTTAATTACAAAGCTATGAATCTTAAATTGAAAACACCTTAATATTTTCAATCCAAGTCCATCAGCTTATATAGTCATATAGGTCTGAGCTTAGTTGAGTACCCATACATTTCGGTGTATTTGGTTCTTTAATAACCATAACCACCAACATCCTATTAGGCAGGATTGGTTATAAGCCAAGGTCCCTCACTGACAAAGGCTACAAGCCAGAGACTAATCTGGGGATATTAAATGAGTAGGCACTAGATATGGGGATTTTATGCACAAGCCTTATGGCATCAATTGATTACTCTAGCTTACAGTGTGGCAATACGTATAGTGAGTTTTATAAGCAAGCATAAGAAATTGTGATCATGTGATGTTTATTGGCTTAAAACCAATCCTGACTAATAAGATATTGGTGGCTATGGTTATTAAAAAACCAAAGACACCAAAATGTATAAGTACTGAACTAAGTTCAGACCTATATGACTATATAAGCTGATGGGCTTGGATTGAAAATATTAAGGTGTTTTCAATTTAAGACTCATAGTTTTGTAGTTAAATAGAGATAAAAGATAGCTGCTGGAGGGTTGCATTAGATCATAATATCTAGGTGCAGTGTTCTCAGATCCAAGGCTCCTCACTTATGAAGGCCACAAGCCAGAAACTAGTCTGAGAATATTGGAGGAGTAGGCACTAGGTGGAGATTTTATGCCCAAGCCTTCTGGCATCCATTGATTACTCTAACTTGCAGTGTGGCAATATGTACAGTGAGTTTTTGCATGTTTAATGTCTTCATATTTTTCTGCTCTGTATCTTTTATTTCTGTCTCTTTCAAAAATTTTACCTAAATTCTCCATTACTTGCTTATAATTCATCTCTAATAATTGAAATTCATAATTAGTCTCTTTAAATATTCCTCATACCTCCTATCTTCTTAAAATTCTTTTTTGCTAATTATTTTAATTCTTTTGAATGGACTAACTAGATCTCCTGATATTTTCTATTTTTACTAGAGATTCTATCTGAGACCCTATTGCTTCTAATATTCTGCTCTTTGAAATTGTTTTCAATCTCTTTGACTGACTATCTTGGGATTCTTTTATCTCTCTAGTGTGATTATTAATTTTATGGTCATAATTTTTTTTATTTATTTCATTTCAGTTAATTGACTATCTAATTCAGATTTGAATCTTTTATTTATTTCTTTTTTTTCAGTTCTTCATTCTTGAGATTCTAATCTTATTTCTTCTAACTTTTGTAATATTAATAACAAATTGGGGTCTTGAATAATAAGAGTGGGTTGCAGTTTGAATTTGCTCAAGTCCTTACTTTTTTTCTACTTCCTCCATTTTTAACAGCAAAATAACTAATATCAAATTTTTACACAAAACTTCTTTAAAATATTTTCCCCAATAATTGGCATATAAAAATAAGTTATCCACAAAATATTACATCCATCAGAAATATGATACAACCTCCATCAAATAATATTTCATCCTAGTAATGCTACTTCTTATAACTGTTTAAACTCCCAAACAATTTATATAGCTATTCCATACAGTCATATCAACCTTACATAACTATAATGCAAGATTTAATTAACATAATCAAAAGATCAACATATGCAAAATTAGATTCATGAACATCAAGATAAAATTTTCTTAAAATTTTGATATTTTGAAATTAAAATTTATACTAAATATTATAGCTTAACTGTAACTCTGATAGCCACATTGGCCATACATTCATCTAACATTCAGACCCCATGTTGCTGAAAACTTATTATGTAACCTGATGACTGATCAAAAGCCCCAACACATTGGACAAGCCAAAAACACAAAACCATGTAACCCAAGCAATGTGTTGGCAGCTAGCAATCACAAATTACACAAACAGGCACCATATAATATGGATTTTTAAACATCCTGAGTATGAGTCCTCTTGTAGACAATCATCATCAACCATTATCAATCCACTGCAGATGAAAGTCTCTCCAAGTTCAGTCCATCTTTCCTATCTTTAGCTTTTCTTCTCCACATCACCCCTGCACACTTTCTTATTTCATCCATCCATCTCACATGTGGTCTCTTTCTGGGTCTTTTATAATCTCTTGGAATCCAGTTCAAAATTTCAATTGTCCATCTATTATCATCTCTTGTAGACAATACCATGACTAAATATAATTATTAAAATACAAGGTTCTTTTATCATTCAAAATATTTTATCTTAGTTCTTAAAATATCTTTTTATCAAATATAGGTTCTTTTTAAATTTAAAATATCTTGATCTCAGATTCTAAAATATATTAACCTCAAAAATAAATTCTTTTCAAGTTTAAGATATCTTAATCTCAGGCTTTAAAATATATTTACTCAAATAAAAATTCTTTCACAAGTTTAAGATATCTTGATTTCAGAGTTCAAATTCAGAATAAAATACATTTGGAACAAAATGTTAATAATAATACTTTAACTTCTTAACATATAATATGATGGTTATTATTTAATTTAGTCATGGAACATTTGATACTTCTTTTAATTTATTTTGGAGTCTTAGTATTTTAAGAAAGTAGAAATGAAATTACATAAGAATAGAGTATTCAAATACTTAAATAATATATAAATGATAACTGTAAAAACATTTCTAAATACTTTATAATTATTTAAATATAATATTTCACTTCAACTGACTACAAAATGCAGAAATCTTACATTTTCTGATGCAAATTTGAATAAGCAATATCAAAATAATATAGAAGGCAGTTTGCTGCCAATTACATAACAAATGTATTTGAAATGAAATAAATAACACAACATGTATATTCTAATAATGCAGATAAAATAATTATTAAGCAAAATGAATGTATAAACCCCATGTGATCATTGAAATATACTTTTAAAAATAATTATTAATGCAAACTTTATTAAACTAGATTTTCTCATAAATAGATGTACTAATGTAATGATATTATAATGGCAATGAAACAAAAATGCATTTAATTAATAATAAAATATTTATTTGCAACATATAATAATCCATATAATAAAAATATTTATTTACAATAATTATTTCTTTTAACCTACTATCTATAATTACAAATATTAATAACTTTATATAGTAGTGTACCTTTCTTAAAACCATTTCTATAATTTTATCACATAAGTTATATTTACTATCCAATAAGAGAATGTCTTTATTTACAAACCAGTACCTATAAAGTAAAAACAATATACTTATATGCCTTTGTCCAGAATACTAGGAGATATTACATACTTTACTTAATTAAAAATTGTATGACAAAATAAAAGTGGAGATGCTTAATAAATATTAATATGATGTCAATAAATATTTTGCATTATAAAACACTTTTAAATTCACAATACCTATGTTGGGGCGAGGAAATAACTATGCTTGACACTGATATTATACTTTATAGTGAGCTAATAATAAATTGCCAAGCTGAACATGTCTGTGGATATACATCAAAATATACTTCAGTATTGAAATTTTAGGCATAGTGAATAAGGGAAATACGAACTAGTAAAAATATGATCAAGTACCTGATATAATGTTCAAACAGTGCTGATGAGTGAATGAGCTGCACTCTCTTTCATAGAAGGGCTAACATATATAAAAGTTCTATAATAACCACTTAAAATTGCCTCAAAATATATTACTAATAATAAAAGATAAGGAGCTAATAATAATATATAATAATTTTTCATCTTACACACACATAATTCATTAACTTGGTTTAAGATTATATTTATACTGACAAAAACTATTATTGCATAACATTGACAACATTGTATGTATAAACTATTTACAATTCTCACACACATACTGATATTTATAAGACTTTCATTCATGAAATACTTTTCATAATATACAAAAGGCTGTTATATCTCTGGGTACAATCATTTATAACTTTAAATAACTATTCGGAAAACTCTGGAATAATAGAATTAATCCATAATTAAAACATTCGACTATATATCTTACCAATTCTATTTCTGGAACACCATTCATACAAACATATTTATAATAACATAATTAATAATAATTCTAATATAATATATAAGTTATGTTTATAATCATTTTAAACATAAAAATATGTATACACAATAACTATAATACTATTTTTTAACAGTTATTTTCCTTTTTGTAAAGAAAACTATCTCTTTTCAGTTCTTTTGTTTTTTTCTTCAAGTGATACATGAACATATATACAGTTCTTAATTAAGACAGATCAGACACACATATATGTATATATATGCAGAAATATTTTAATTGATTTGACCTTGACCTTGTACTTTAAATCCAGACAATTTGATCATGTGTTTGTCTAGAATAGTATATTTAATAAAAAAGAATATTTACTTTGAAAATCATTTAATAATTTTATTAAATAATTGATTTGACAATTGTTTCAGAATTGATAAAAATCATTACTTAACTGTCAATTGTTCAGAATGGATAAAAATCATTAATTAACAAGCTCATTTGTTGTCTAGACAAACACATAATCAAATTGTCTAAATTTAAAGTACAATGTCAATGTTAGATCAATTAAAAGAACAGTAATGGCTATTAATTTAAAGATTATATTATAGACCTGTAAATGACTTGTTTAATAAAAAGGAAAGAAGTAAAGATCTTGGTGCATGGGTGGAAAAAAGAAACACACTACACTTCACTTTACTTCAACTTAAAATCTTTGATCCAAATTATAACTATTCTAGTTTGAAGTAAATGGTTTGGTTTTTATTTGACTATTTTTAAGGCAATGTTAAAGTCCAAAGTTTTATTTTTTAATAATCTTCATGATAGAGTAAAGAACCAGCAAGTTATCCTTGCAATATTTCTCTCAAAAGCATATGTCCAACTGATTTGTCAAACAATAATTTTAAAAAATGCTAAAAATATTTGGATATTTTTCAAAAAAGCCAAAATAAAAAAAAAAGTCATGTAAGGAGAAGTATGTTATTTCATTGTTATGACATTAGTTAAATTATAAACTTTGCTATAAAACTATCTCTGGCATGTTTCAACTACCTTTTAATTAGTTATTAATACTAATTATTGCTACTAAAATAGTCAATTTATTTATGTCAAGTTCAGATATAGAACAATGTGTTTCTATAAAAATATTAAACTTATAAAAAAAAGCATTGATAATTATTTAAAATTGTCTTATAAAATTATCATAAAAGGCAAATTTATGAAAACCAACTTTTTAATTCTCATAATGAAACACCTATATCCATATTGTTTCATATTAAAACAAATAATATAGTATTTATTCATTTATTTATTTGAATATTTTTTTAAATTGCTGGTTGCTTCAAGTATATTATTATTATATTTAGAAATAATTTGAGTTTATAGCAGTCAACTTATAATAATAAAACTTCATAAAGAGTAATTTGAAATAAAAAATTATCACTCTGTTTGTTGATCCTTTGATTTTCATTGCCATTAAAAACATGTTTTAAAAGAAACTGTTTGTCATTAGAGTTATTTGTGATCAGCTCCTGTTATTTTATGTTTGTGAAATTATTGCCCTTTTGAAACAGATCTTCTACATACTCTATATTTTCTCCAACAATTATCAGTTAATCAAACCCACTATTTATAGAGATACCAAGAAATATAAATCTGAAAGATTAATACTAAGTCATTTTTGATTAACCATTTAACAGTTTAAAATTTTCTATTGTTAGCCCTGGTGACAATTTTTGTTAATGTTCAACATTAGATTTCAATGTTAAACTTTTATTCTACATTTGAATTCAATAAATTGAATTTGATTTGTTAGAAATATAAGTTTACAAATGAAAAACATTCTAAAAAATCCCATGTGTATTTTACAAATATTGAAAAAATATAATAAACACAGTATATAATGGAAGCAAAAACTTTTTCATTGGTTGATGGGGTCTGGAAAGTAACAAAATGAATCACTCCAGAAAATCAAAATCTTTGTTGACTGAAATTTATTTTTTAAAATGGAAATAAATAAATATGAAAACCTATAAATCTGTAAGATTTTGTTTTAAACATTAAAACTGCATTTATAATTTTTAAATTTTTTTAAAAGATTCTAACACAGTATCTGTAAACATGTTAGTAATCAGTTTCACATGGAGTGATCATCCTAACAGCTATGTTTTTTTTTTTACAATTATGCTAGAATTTGTTAATTTCTATTTTTAACAATAATCATGTGTAAATGTGTTTTAATAAATAGTAGACAATTGTTGTGTAAAAATAATTAGGTGTTTTTAAAAAATCATTTTTTATATTCCAAAAATCTTCAAGTAATCTCACAAATGCATTTGAAACCAGGTAATGATAAACTAAATCCATCAAGTATGTGGAGACTAGACTACACTACTTGAAACTTTTTCACATATTAGAAAATACTGACCTTTTCAGATTTAAAAAAAATAATACATCAATGTTGTTAATTCTGTTTTCTAACATCAAATGAGAATATATAGAGGAAAATTAATGTTAAAGATTGCACAGAAGAGTGATTTAAAGTAAAAGAAACTATCAGCATCAATTCTAAAAAATATTCATGTAATACACTAAGCCTATATTTAATAAAGTAATAACAACAAAATAACTAAATTACCATTGCTCTGGTTTTGTTTTTAAATTAACATTCACCAAAACTAAAATAAACTTTAAGTAAACAATTTATTTTTAATTTTTTAAATAAAAAGGCAATGGAATTAATTCAACAATTCAAGAATATTATGAAAAAAATATCCTGGTTTTAGACTAAAATAATTTGTTAGATTAAAAATTAATATTTGTTTTAAGTTGATATATTTTTCTGTATTTAATTTTAAATAATTTAAAATACTTTAAAAATAAAAAATATTATTTCTTAATAAATATTTCAATTAATTCCAGCTAAATAATTATAAAAGTAAATTTTGTCTGCATTCATATCTACATTTTGTTTTAAGCTTTAATTATATATGCACACCCACAATGATTTTATGTGCCATAAAATCTATCTAACTCAATACATATGTCTATAACCTAAGATTTGAACTATAATGAAAATGGAAATTTTTTAGATAACTAAAAATAGCAGGTTTAAGAACTTTTTAAGATAATCAACCCACAGTCAAATTAGTTGTCCATTTAATTATTGGTTGCTAAATAAGTATCTAAGTATCCTTATTTAGAAGATAAGACAGAAAATTAAAAGTATAAATTCTCACCAAATAAAAAATAATTAGCCAAGTGAATAACTTCTTTTTCACAGTTTCTCTGTTAAATCTATGTCTGTCCTAGTTTTTTATAATAATGTTCACATTTTTTGTTGTTTAACTTTTTTCTACACTTTTTTCATCTTAAACACAATGCATATCTTCATAATTCATCTTCTATCCAATATCAAGTATATTAATACATTATCCACATACTTTCTTTCAATAATTTATTATTAACTCTTACTTTCTCTAAAAAGATACATTCTATAATTATGTGATTTATATTTTTCACTTTATCTTTATTTATTTGTATTTTTTCATCTTCTGCATCATTAAACTTCATCATCATTTTTATATAAAGTTCATTATAGGCTGCACAGCGTCAGAAATTCTTTCTTCTCTCTTTCAAAATAACTTACAATTATGATATTACAATTATCAATTGCCACATTTTAGCTGCAGGTAGGATAAGATTAGTACGAATTTTAATCTATAAAACTAATTAAATAAATATATATTAGTTAACATATAAATTTTACAAATAAATATTTATATACTTTTTTGTTGTACACGATCAAAATATGTTACTTACTGTACTGGAAATTGGCTTTTTTTGATTTTGTAGTCATTAAAAAATAAAAAATCTTCCTTTTTTTGAATATGTAATAACTGAATGCTGAATGTTTTGTAAAGTTATAGGATGAAAATTGAGTACAGTGTATTAAATCATATTTTAATTCTATAATCAAAATAATATTATATATTGTATAAACTCTACAATATATTTTTTGTGTGAATATCACCATTTTATTTTCAGAAGACTATCCTATGATGTAATCACTCTTATGAAATAACCACCAATTTTGACTGCCATCTTGAGATAATTGGGGCATTAAAAAAAATGTGAAATTGTTTTTAAAGATCATAATAGTTAATAATTTGTCATAAATCAAAACAGTGGATACAAATTTATGATGATCACTAAGGATAATCTTTGAATGTTAAACCAAAAATACTAATCATCTTCATAAAAGTTAATACATTTCATTTCTACTATTAAAAAATGATGACTATATCTTAATTATGTATTTTTTAATTTTATAATCAATTTTTTATTTATTTTTTCAATAGTTGCAGTTTCTATAAAATCATAAATTCAAAAATTATAGATAATTTCAGGGATCTGAAGCACACATAAAATTAGAGAAACTATATTCAGCAGTCCATGGAAATGTACAATATATCACCACTAATGAAAAATAGCTGAATAAAATTTGTGAAAAATAGACATATACTGGGATATCCTCTGATTTAGATAAATATTTCTAATAGATGTATATTCACTTTAATACTATTATGTAGTTCAGAATATATTTTTACAATCAAAATAAAATAAATTTGAGTACAAATATGTTTCACAGTTGAAGAAAATGAAACCATAATTGATAATGTCAACTTGAAGGGTAATCACATAAACAATGTCTGTATTGTTTGGGGGGGGGGAGTAGTTTTTTTGCAGAAAAATGATATGTGAACTGTTTTATGATCGCTGATTCCATGATATGAAGATAATTTGGATGAAACAATTTACTTCTGTTTTGTTTAGAATATTATGAGTGATTTATATATATATATATTCAAGAATTATAAGCCTTATTCAGTATAATGTCGGATGTTGAATAATAGTGATTCTAACATAAAAATAGTATGAACATTGTTAGTTGAAAAAGCTATGCCTTCAGGAATTGAATCAGCAATTAAGTTTATAACTTTATATTGCATTTTATCTCAAAAAGTTCATTTGGTATTTTCACACATGAGAAAAAATAGATTGACAGCAAATTTGTTTTTGAGGCAGCAAATATAAGTAAAACAATTTTACTGTTATTAATAATAAAAAAAAACATTTCTGAAAAGTAAGCCAAGTTTTAGCATAATATTTTAGTTCATATTAGTCTTTAAATGAAGGAATGATCTTGTAACATACAGTTGTAGAAGAATTCTGATTAGCAATTTTGTTATAAGTCAATAATGTGAAGATTGAACAAAAATGGTCTAACTAGATAAAGCTATAATTGATATTAAGAATGATGTCTACTGGCAATATTATTTTATATATTAACAAGAGAAGATAGAATTCAAGATGAGTGACTTATGAAGAAAATTTAAAGCATTTAATAATTTTAAAATCTGAGTTGCAGAAATCACAGATTAACTACTACAAATTTCCTATAAAGTAATAATGAAAATTTCGAACTTTTTTTTTATAAAGCATTTAATCAAGCAAGATTTCAAGAAGAGGAAAAAAACTAGTAAATGAGATGCCAATTAAGTTGATAATAAATATAACAATATTAAGAGAATATAATATTTTAATTAGCAAAAGTTCAATTTAATTTAATGTTCAGACAATAAAACAGACTACTGTATTTCTATTAACATATACTTCAAACCATTATAACGTCACATGATCACTATTTTTTTATGTGTACACAATATGTTAACACAGTCGCAACTTTCTTCATACAATATTATCACTTAGTGCAAGCCAAAGGTTTAAGTGCAATGTTCTCATATCTAAGACTCCTCACTGATGAAAGCTGCAAGCTAGAAAGTAGTCTGAGGATATGAGATGAGTAGTCACTAGATAAGGATTTTGATGCACTAACCTTCTAGCATTCATTAATTACTATGGCTTGCAATAGGTAGCAATACTGTATGAAGAAAGTTGTTACTGTGTTAAAATATAATTTGTAATATTAAAATCATTACAATAAATTTTAAACCAGAAGTGAGCATACTTTCTCAGGGCTTTTTTCAAGTGTCACAGTCCACCTCTTGAATATTTTATGCATGGTTTTAAAATGTATTTCAATGTTTCCTTTTTTTGTGGCACATTTGCGTGAAATATATAACACATGCATTTTGCATTTATCATTGGGAAGAAAACTCTTGTTTGTATTTTCTATTAGAATTATATGTCATTGTTTTCTTTTGCAATTATTTCAGAAATTACATATCTTTGTGCAAAGTACTCATAATTATGAATTTCCTCCAATTCTGTATTAAAATTGTATATTTTCTTTGGGGGGGGGGATTTTTTAAGATAGTACACCTTTTAAAAATATGATAAAGGGCTATTTTTCATGATAATTTATTTATATCCGTTCTTCATTCACAACAAAAAACACAGTCATCAGCTTTGTGACCGAATAAACATATGCATTGCTTCCACATTGCAGAATGAATATATTTAAATGTAATAATTTGTAATGGATGCACACTTCATTATGCATTTCGAAAGTCAGGCAGGTCTACCAACATTTTCATCATCATGAGATGATTCTCTTTTGCAATACCCATATATGTATAAAAATATATTTATTTTATGCATGACTATTTGATCTACATAATGTAGCATCAGTTATTATTATTATTTTTTAATTCAGGAAGTCACTACAAAATTTCTTGGCAGTCCAAGACGGAAAGTAATAAAAAAATGAGAGTTAATAAAAGTGTAAAAGAGAGGAAAAAAGCATGCAGAGAATATAGTGTGCTATTAGGAACAAAGAAAGTGAAAAAGATATTAATGCTAAATGGGAAAAGTACTTAGAAAAGAAGTTGGCTAAAATAGATAATTATATAGAGAGAATGAAATTGAATAGTAAATTGTTGGAGGATATTAATAAAAGTGGAAGAGATGGGAGTAAAAAATTTTAGAATTACATTAAAAGGAGAAATATAGGGGGGGAGGGGAGATAGTATTACTAGATAATGAGGGAATAGAGTGTAGCTCTAGAGAAGAATTAGAGAAAATTTTAAATAGGTATGTAACGGATATAGAAAAGATGTTAGATGTGAAGGACAGAGTGATAGAAAACATAAAGCATATTGTAATGGGAATGTTAGGTTTATAGAAAATGAACTGAATGAGGCAGAGAAGAAATTTGAAAAGTGGAAAGGCAAGAGGTTTAGATTGACGGGCAACAGAGATGGTAATGAATTTAGGGCAAAGGGCAAAAGTAAAGCTATTATCATATTTTAATAAGATGGTACAGAAGAGAGTTTTTCCAGGCAGTTGGAGTAATACAAGAGTAAGATTACTATTTAAAGGAAATGGTAAAGATCATAGAAAGTTAAACAATTATAGACTGATAGCGATAACATCAGTTTATTATAAAGTTTTTTCATATATGCTAGCTGGAAGGGTTGCAAATTGGATGGAAGAAAATAATGTAGTGGGGGAAATGCAAGTAGATTTTAGATCAGATAGGCACATAGGAGATACTTTATTTGTAATTACACAACATATGGATATGAGTAGGAATTCATGTAGACAGTTATATATGAGTTTTATAGATATAGAGAAGGCATATGATAGAGTAAATAAAAATAGGTTTAGCAAATTTTGGAATGGGTAAAGCTTTAGTGGATATTATTAAGAAATTATATGAAAATAATTACTATACATATCAATTAGGGGATATAGAATCAGTTGAAGTTAAAAATGGGCTGTGACTAAGACAGGGATGCCCTATGTCACCTATTTTGTTTTTGTTATATTTGAGAGAAATGAAGAGAACAATAGAAAGACTAGAAAGAGGGATAGAGATACCATTAATAGGTGGCAAGGGAGTATAAACTTTGTTGGGTCTTTTATTTGCAGATGATGTCTTTTAGTGTGCAGAAAGAAGAAAAGAAAGAAGAAAAGATATGGAAGTTATGCTGAGGAAATGTGCAAGGTGGGTAAAGAGATGGGGATTAAATTTAGTGAAGAAGAATAAAATATAATGATGGTTAATACTGGGGACAGAGAAGATGAAGAATTTTTATTGGGGGATATAAAGTTATGTGCGGTGAATATATATAGTTATTTGGGAATCATCTTAAGTAATCAGAAAAATTGTTTGTATGAATGAGAGAAAAAATTGATAAATGAAGTAAAGAAAAGAAAGGGATTGATAAAGAAATTAATAGTGTTTTTATATAATAAATATGATGTAGGTAGAATTGTAAGGAAGGGAGTGGTAGTACATATGGCAATGATTTACTTAGAAAAAGTAAAAAGGGAAA
The DNA here is from genome assembly GCA_028023455.1 of Epiperipatus broadwayi. Lineage (NCBI taxonomy): Eukaryota > Metazoa > Onychophora > Udeonychophora > Euonychophora > Peripatidae > Epiperipatus > Epiperipatus broadwayi. Next base: position 476,512 of record JAQFVV010006643.1, read on the forward strand.
TAGGAAGACATGCATTAGATGCAGATGTGTAGACAGCAAATGAGGCAATTCAAGGAGAAATGGGATGATCAAGATTTTATATGAGAGATGCAAAAAACAAAATGAAAATGTTCGGTAGATTGCAGTTTATGGATAATAAAAGAATAGCCAAAATAGTATTTAATTGGGTTATGAGTAAAGGGCAGGCAACAAGATGGGTGAGAAAGGTAATGTGGTATGCAGAAGATTTGGATAAAGAATTTATATCAGTATACTTGTACAAAAGGTGGGATAATTGTGTTAGGAGGATTGTTGAGTGATATAATGGTAAGGAATGGGATAGAAGAATAGATGCATTAATAAAGAATAGGGAGTTGGATAGATGGATAACTAGTATGGAGAGCAAAAAGTTTAAATATATATAGAAGTAAACGGAAGTCTGGTGTGAGTTAATTTATGATAATAGCAAGGAAAGTAGTTTACTGTTCAAGGCTCAAATGGGATCTTTAGCAACAAGGAAATATACACATAAATGGAAAAATATAGGTGATTTATTCTGCAAGTTGTGTAAGGAAAGCATAGAAAATATTAGGCATCTGTTAATTCAATGTAAATGCTTGAAAGCAGAAAGGGTACAAATAATGAAGTTATGGAAAAATAAATATAAACAAAGTAATTATACAAAAAGTGGGTTATTGTTTTTTATGCTGGGTTTGGTTTAAGATAAAAAGGACTTAGATATGAAGGCCATGGAGTTGATAAAGATTATGTTGTGGAAATGGGGATGCATCAGGATATGGAAAAACTTAGAGTGGGGAAAGGAAAGGGAGGTAAAGTGGCTAACAGGTTTCTTTGAACATAGTTGCTGAGAGATTCCTGACTCTGTATAAGGAGAAGTCACAGTGCATCACATCACATCTTGCCTATTCGTCTTAAACAATAGATCCTATTCTAACTTATGCTAATAGTAATGAAAAAATATTGCCAAATCAACACTAATAGTGATCATATATTTGTTTTTTGTTTTTTTTTTAGGTTTCATCACACTGCTCATTGCTAGGAGACTTTTTGCTGAGAGCAAATCGGCTTTTCAGAAGATTGTTTAAATATAAATGTCATGTATTGTTTTGTTAATATTTTTTTTGCAAAACAGTTACTAATTTTTAAAAACGATGAGTTTTCTTTTTCCCTGAAAACAGTTAATTTTTCCAAGACTTTATGGAGTTAATAAACCTTTCCCTTCTAAGAAGCATTATATTATATGTCTATTTATGAAGCGGTTTTAAAAATTAAAAAGCTCATTCTAAAGATCGTAAATGTATGATACTGAAATAAATAATGCTGACTGAACAAAAACAATTTACCTATTTAAAATATTTAAGAATTATCATTTAATTTACCTTTTTTCAAAGAATGTAATATGGAGGAGTCATTCAGGTTTAGATTCATATGTATGTGCGTTAAAATTACGAAATGGGCTTTTTTATTTTTTATATATCAAATCTAAGAGTTGCAGTAAAATAAATAAGAGAAAGGCAATGAAAAACGATCTCCAACGATGCCCCCGTAGCCTAGTTAAAATAACCTGCCTTCAGGCGGAGGTTTTAACCTACATACTTCTACGATTTCCTTTAATATTCTACATACATTTATAAATTTTTATTACGCAATTGGTAAATGGAATTATTGTGTTAATAATAATAAAAAAGGTTATAATATCTTTTATTATTCATAACAAATTGACGGTTAATATTTAACCAACATAAATATTAAAATAAACTTCTTGATAATAAAATAAATCATTATCAATAAATTATGTAATACTATACCAGTGAAACGCATCTCCGGTTTAGCACTCCCTCTAGTGGAATTATTCTTCAGTTTGCTTACTTTACAGGGATTAAGTCTTGTATTTTATATAATCATAAATATTTAAAATTACAGCATATTATTGGAATAACTAATCAGAATCTGGCCAATTAACTTTGACTTCTGAGACATCCTTAAAAACTTATCATTTAAAATTATTGAAAAGTTTTATTTAAAATGGTCTACTAAGCAAAGATATGAATAGGAAAATATATATATTTATAACGCGATATCGGCTATATTTTGTTCCAAACTCCTTCTTTTAAATCATATATTGAGTATGTTAATTGACGTTTTGTTGCCAACTTTGATTCCGATAGAAGACATTATTTTATTGAGCTGCAAATGTATAATATTTTTCAACACACCTATATATATATATATTGTAATAGTCAGACTAATGTTCCAATGATTTACATTTATATATAGATATAATTTATTCGGTCACCATATAAGTTTAAATCTCAGGAATTAAACTGGAACATATGTTTTTAACAATATTTTATTTAATAGAATAATGATGACTTTTACACGCAGCCCCTATTTGCAATGCCTGGCCAGATTATGAAGAACATAAGTTACTCCTAATGAATGAAAGGAGACCTTACAATATTATATTTTAAAGAGGCTGTCTCAGCATACAACAATAGTTTAATTACAAAATATAATCATCAATTGCATATAATTTACTTTTCTTTTAACGAAGTCTTTTCTCCAATATTTTACACATTATTGTCTGCAGCAAAACAAAAATTGCATATAAAATGTTCAAGATTTATTTGCTAAATTTAATCTTAATCTTTAGTTACATTATAATATTAATAAAGTTATAGATAATTGAATACATTTTCCATATAGTAAACTCCGTCTTCAATAAATTTAAAATGTAACTCTACATACAGATAAACCTATAACTTTAAGACATTTTTCTGACTCATAAGTTTACTAATATAGACATATGCATATATTAAATATGGGATATGTAAGTACTATCTCTTTCTACAACAGTAACTGCAAAGAATGGCCCTTTTTAGGTCCTAATATCAATTGAATAAAACTACAACTTCTAGAAGGATGGCTTGTTTTGAATCTGATCTCTAATTTATTATAACAAAAGAGAAATTAATCCTCCAATATGGATATGAATATATTTAAATTATTTGTCAGTGAACAAACAATGGCATATATATGTTCACCTACACAAAATCAAATTCTCAGTAATCAAATGCAAGGTTCGCTATGAGCCTGATGAATACAGTTAAATCATTATCCATTTCAGTGTTAATTATGTGCTTTTCCACATGGGTGAGAAATTTTAAAGAAAAATTTAAAATCTTTTTAAAAAATTCAAATTCAGGCAATTAAAATCTTATGCAAATTAATTGATAAAAAAATATCAACTGGATGAAATATGCTATTTAAAACAGAAAGAAATAAAACATATAAAATCAATTTTTTATGACATTCAATCTGGATTTTCACTTTATTAGAATGATAATGGACCTTCAGTATGCTTAGAGTATAAAATGAGAATAACCATCACCTTAACATCTGAAAATTTTGGCATGCTAATTCAAATAACTGTGATTAAAAATGAAGAAACAATGCTATTGCAGATATTGCTAAAGAATATTATGTCCTCATATGAACTGTTTAATATTGGCCATCATTTTGTAATCCTTACATTTAAAAGGGACTATTTATACTTTATTCTGTTTTAAGATTGTATTTAATACTTATACACTATATCATATTTTATGAATTGTTTAGAATAGGAAACAAAAGTTTAAAAAAAGGTGCTTTAATTAAAGTTAGTTACATTTTAATGCAACTGAAAGAAAAAGAGAGAAAGAAAAATGTTTCACTCTGTATTACATATGTATGCTATGCTAACATTGTAAGGAACTTTTTTAAATTGTATTTTGTAGTAATCATCAGTTTTAAAAAAATAATTGTAATAATGGAAGATGTAATATTGATTTTTAATGTAATATATCTATCTATGCATAAATTGTCCAAATGTTTATCAGAATAAATAATTATTAATAATTTAAGATAAAATATTGTTCATTTTAATATAAAACAAACAATTTTTTATTTATATAATATGCTATATAAATTAAGATTGTAGGAATCAAAATTAAATTAATCATAATAATTTAGATATTATCTTTAATAAATTGATAGAACACATTCAAATTTACTGTGGAGTTCATTCATTCATTCAAAAGTTATAAAACTTAATCGCTTTGCATTTTTTAAAAATAAAATGAACATAACGCTATCACATTGGTTCAGCCTAAAAATTGCTGTTATAACAGCATATATTTTTTTCATCATTTCTATACCTATTGTGTAAACTTTAGTAATTAATAGATGCTGGATGACAATGCTTAATATATGTCTATTCTGTGCTGCCCCATGTAATATTACCAGATTAGTTTTAAGCTTATGGCATTTATAAGTGAGAAGCTTTAGAACTTCAAACAATCCACCTGCAACTTTAAAATCTAAGGCACCCTCCTTTCAAAAACAATCATTTATTTTTCTGTTGTACTATCGAGCTATCAGTCCAAATTGAAAGACATAAATGTTTTCAATCTAAGCCAACTTACTACTATAGTCATATAGATCTGAAATCAGTTCAGTATCTATATAAAATGGTGTCCTAAGTTTTTACAACTCTTAGCTATATTCTGTGGCTAAGATTTGACATAAAACCAATAAAATTGTCACATGACTCTATTTTATGACTTCAGCTTGCATATTGTTATTATAGTATTTTTTCACTATCTCTATGCCATCTATCATAAGGTTTAGTAGCTAATAGATGTGAATGATAGTGCTTAATAACTCCTATTCAATGTTATCCAATGCAATATCTTCAGGCTAGTATCAAGCTTACTATTTTCAAAACAGAAGAGATCTATTACTAAAGCTTATTATAAGTTGCATAGAAATGGCAAAAGAAAAATATACACTGCTATAACAGCAATAAATTATTAGATTTTATTAAGCACTTTTATTGAAGTTGGAAAATCACTTTGTTTATTTGTTAACTTCTGATCTTTTTTAAGTTAGAATGAAATTTTAAAATCAAGGTTTAATATATTTAAATTCAATAAAATTTCTTGAAAATTGATATGTAACTGAATTATTCCAGTCTAATCCATTTGTGACACTTACCTTTTCAATATATCAACTAGTTTGATAGTGAAAATATGAAAAATATTCAGTAACTTCACATGTCACAGTTAACAAATAATAATTATGGAAAGCAGTATACATTTTTTTTCTTTCAATTTAATCACAGTTTTTTACTATTTAAACTTTTAATGTATATATCATATTTAGTATATGTGCATAAATATATATTTATAATAAATCAGTAACTAAGATTTCTATTTTAAAATGTTTGATAGGTTTTATTTTAAAACATTTTTTCAAAAAGGTAAACTAGAAGACTCATATTATTTAAAATAATCAGGTAAAGTTAAAAAAGATTGCAAGTTTTTTCTTTAGCATTTTTTAAACAATTGTTTTAAAATAAAAATAAATCTATCAAACAATTTTAATTATTGATTTATTATACATATATAATTATGTACACATACAAGATGTAATATATATATATATATATATATAACTTGTTGTGGAATTAGATAATGAATTATATAAACTATATATGTGATATAGATTTAAAATAAAATTATATGTATTAAGTGAAGTTTATTCACAATATATATATATATATATATACATGTTTAATTATGTATACATATTAAATATGATATATACATATGGGTTATACATTTTAACTTATAGCCAGGGGGTAAAGTCACCAACCAAGGCAGTGGGTGGTGTTTCTTGATCTTAAACTCAGAGATAAAAAGCCAATAAACTTTCCACTCTGGCTAATGCATGTTGTTGAGCAACCCATCTATGTTTGTATACTATATGAATAATCACATAGTAATAACAGCTGCAATAACAAAAATGTATGGAGTGGACAATAGGAAATTTTTCTGCTTGGTTCCTTTAAGGTCTTCAAGAGGAATCAAAGGGTCTTCTTTCAGTTAATAGCAAACTCCTTTCTGCAGCTATATCAGTGTACACTTTTTTAATTATACACTCTCCTAGATAAACATAAACCAAAAATGAATGCATTAAAATATGTAAATTTAATACATTTTATAATATGGCAGCAACTCTTTTTCCATCTCAGAATGCAGTACAGGATCATGTTTATTAACAGTGTTTATTCAGATTACTTGAATACGCATTTTATTGATGTATTTAAAATTTCTAAGTATAAAGCTGAAAGTTTTAATAAATTTTAAAAAAAATTAGATTTTTCTGAAGTAGTAAAATAATAGAGAATTTTTTTATATATTGAATGCTTTTATTGTAGGCAATAAAAAATAAATAATTGTTTCTTCAACCACAATTGGAGTTTTAGAAGCATTGTTAGCCGAGAGGTCAGCACAGCTGCCTTGCAAGCAAGTAGTTGGTTGTGGGTTCACCTCCCAGCAGATGCTATGACATATGAAAAAAAAGCATGGGGCTCCAGAAATTATTTTTCCAGATTTTAATTTTGATACAGTAAATGAAAATATAAAACTATTTTGTACTTAAAATTGACCGGATGCTTATAATGCTTTAATTACTGAACTGTCTTTTACTTTTTCGGCTCATTTTTGAAAAAGGTTAAAAATAATAATTATTTATTAATTTTATTTATTGTTTGATTTCTTTCAATAGCTATCTTTGAAAGATAATATGTGTATGGATCTTAATGGCTTACTTATTAAGAACGATTAATAATTTCCAACTCAATCGGCTTTTTTTTTTGGTTTTTTTACTACGCCTTTTTGGGTGGATATTTCAAGATTAATTAATCAATGGATTCAGTATTTGGATGAATTACTTTTGGTTTCTCTGGATAAAACTATGAAAATTTTCACACTCATACATTCTTCTTGTTTTGTTGTTGTCTGAAGGCTTAACATAATTTATTCAGATTTCCTTCATTAATTTTTGTAATTTAGTCGAGAACAATTTGATGCTACCACCAAATTTCAAAACCCGCTTGAACTCCAAGTCACCCTGAAAATCAAACCTTAGTCCTGCAATGTAGGCCAGAGGGCTATTCCTTTTTCACATCCACAAGAAATAAAACTTTATCAATTGACCTACCTTATTGCAAAGATTCTAAACCAGTATTTTTAAAAAAAAAAGAAAAGTGGAGGAATAAGGAGGATTTGAAATGACCCTCATAGATAAGTATATGAAATTTTTACTGACTGTTGCCTTTGATAGAATATCTTAGTTGATTAGAGCACTGCCTTAAAATTTGATATTCAGGAATCTAAAGATGTAAGTTCAACTACTATGCTAATATTGATATTGGTCAGACCGTCAACAGCTGAGGAAGCGTGGAGAATAATATCACTTGGAACATTGTATAATCTATTAACCTGCACTGTCTATTGTATGTTATTATTAAAAGTTGTTTGTCACGTGTTGTTAGCTGAGAGGTCATCGCAGCCGCTTTGCAAGCAAGTAGTTGTTGTAGACGGCTGTGGGTTCGCCTCCCACTGATGCTATGACATATGAAAAAAAAAGGTGTTTGTATTTGAAAAGATTAAATAATGTTTTAAATTTTTTAGGCATTCAACATTTAATGATAGATGATGGAAATATCACATTTAAAATACGATCATGGCAAACCTTCAGGCAAAAAAAAAGTTTTATAAATACTTTTGATGAAATCTCTAAAGTTGTTTTGAGTTTAATATTTGCTAATCGTAGTAATACATTTTCTGTTTGTTTGTTTTTTAATTTCAATGAAATTATTTAGATTGGACAAAATATTAGAACAGTTTATAGGTTCTGTGGATAAAATGTCCTCGGTCAGTGGTGGCGAACCTCGTGTCAAAAATTTCCAAAAAAATATTTATTGAATGATTGGCATACCATTTTAATTATTGCAGTTTTTTTTTAAAATTTATAACACAAAATAATAATAACAACAATAATAATTAAACAAAAATTCTAAATAAGCTAAATACAAATGAACAATATTTATTTAGAAGAGCACAAGTTAAATAAACTGTGAAAACCATTTTCTTTTCCAATCATACTTCAAGGACCATCTGTAGTTACTGATACAATTTTGGCAACATATATTTCTTTTTTAACAAGTACATTTGAAACTTCATTGCAAATATCTATTCCTTTTGTTATTGTTACTAATGAGAATAAACTGAACAATTCTTTTTTGATATTATTCCCAACACAATAGCAAATTAAAATAGCCAAATGAGCTGATCTATTTATATCTGTACTTTCATCAAACCAGAAAGAAATCAAACTAGAAGATTTTCTAACCAATGATAAATCTTTTATTCTTTGAATAATTTTTGCTTTGTTTCCAAAATCTTCAAAAAGAACTGGTGCACATTTCATCCAAGCTTCTTTCATATATTCTCCATCATTAAAAGGTTTCCATAATTGGCAAATACATTTGAAATAAAAAAAAACTACCAGCAGTTATATGTGAGTGATTTTCAATAAATTTCATTATAAATGTTGATTGAATATTTATATCTTTAAACACTTGGGCAATATATTCCTTTTGTTTGTCTTTACTTTTTTTGCAGAGTGATTTATGATTGGTCTCATAATGCCATCTTATTGATAATCTTCTTAATATAACTGTTCTGGAACATAAAACACATACTGCCTTGGTGCCTTTGTTAATCATTCCATACACATCAGTTCACCAATTTTGAAATTCTATACTGCTTGACAACTTTTGTTTTTTATTTTCACTAGCCATATTAATATAATAGTAACAAATTTATTTAAAAGTAAATTTAAATGAGCTTTAATAATTTTATAAATCAAAGATTTATTATATGTTACAATGTATTATTATCCTTACATTTTACTTTTACAGCAAAACTTAAGTAAAAAAAAGAAAACCATCATTTGATGGTGTAGATTACCCATTTCATCCCTTTGTTTGCGATTTTGATTATGTTAAAAAATGAATGATGTCAATATATTTAGATCAAAAAAGATTAGGACAGAAAACCATTTTATTACTTTTACTTTAGATTTGAAAAAATTTACTTCAAAGAGTTTTATTGGAATCATTTGACAGGTTTATAGAATAAGATACCACAGTATACTGGTATCACTTTATTTGACTTAAAATATCATTCCCACCTACATATGTATAATTTTTTTTCAAATTTAATAATTTATTGCTTCTAATCAGAATTCAACTGTAAATTGAATTCTAATATAATATTATATTTATTTATTTTACCTTTAGTTTACAGTAAATTTTTATTAGTACAGATTTTAGCAACAAAAAAAATATTGAATAATTTGAAGCATAAAATATATATAAATAGTTTTCATGCCAGTAAAAAATTCGAATGTGCCACCTCTGGCAGGCATGCCATAAGTTTGCAATCACTGTCATAGGTTGTTAATCACTTGACTATATCAGCAATAGTTCGATACTCTATCATCACAATAAAATTCTCCTAGACTATCCACTAAAACAGTACTAGCACACAAGCATGCATATATAGTAAAACAAAATATTTTAATAATTATAAAGCTAATAAAGTTTATTTGATTTTAGTAACATGAACACACACACACACACACACACACACATATATATATATATATATATATACACCCCTAGACTCACACACACATTTTATGTACTATAATATAAAATATATCCTTAATTAAATTCATAGACTTTATTTTATGTTAACAAGTATAAAGGATTCAATAATAAATGTATACATACATGCAGATACATATTCTTGCTTTAATTTCCAATTATTAATTCTAGATATGTATTTAAAATATACTTTTAACAATATTTTGTTACTTAAGATCAGGAGTTTCACCTATCATTAAAAAAACACATTGATCAATCCATTCCAACATTTCTATGTTTAAAATAAATCTTTCTAAATAACATGGTATTTTAAGAAAACACTTTTAGAGGTTTTTTAATTCTCTAAAGACAAACTAGGCATTTTTATTTTCTCTTAATTTATTTAGTTGACTCCATAAAGTTATTATTAATGCAATGCAGTATAGTACAGAAAAATAGATTTTCATTATCAGCAAAATGAATATTTCAAATAATATGTCATTTTCACAATATATTTTACTTCCTAACTATATATATATAAATAGCACATGAGTATCATTTTAGTAGATGCTTCAGCACGTTTTTGACAATTGATTAAGCCACTAAACCACTGTTAAAACAGATAATTGATAAACAATCTTAGATAATTCATGAAAATACTAACAAATGTTCCTCATATTTTGTCCAGGGAACAGATATTTCCAGTTTTATAGAAAGTCAACAATAACAAAAAAGAATGGTTACAATTAGCAAATGTTGAAATCAAAACAATTTTAGATTTTTTATTGATAATACTTATAAATTCTTACAGATGTTTTGTTAAATGGCATTTATTTTATGTCATTCATTTTTGAAACACAGACAGATATAATATTGCCTATAATGAAAAAATATTAAAATCAAAACATTATAATTCTTTTGTTAAATACACACAAAGAAAATTCAAAAATGATTGAAAAATCAAATATGGTGGCAGAACGCATGCCTAAATTAATGTAAAGAATACATAGAAATGTAATTGCATAAAATATGATTGTTTTTAGCAAATATTAATATTAATTTTACAATTACTTGAACATGATTAAAAAATTAAAAATAAAATAAAACATTAAATACATGACTAAATGAATGTAGCAAATATTAAAATCAAAACAACTTTAGAGATTTTGTTGAAAGTATCTATTAAAGTGTCCCAAAATAAATAAATTATAAAACTGACATAAAATATACTGCCCATAATACATCCCAAAAAAATTTTTGTAAATATTAAAATTAATTTTACAGTTAACCAATTAAACTTAAAAACAAATTTTAAATTATACTAAAATTCATACAAGTACTTTTCAAAAGTATTAAACTAACCTAAAAACATAGTGGCATATTATCTGAAAATAAGTTTAGCTAATACTAAAATTAATTTTAAAATTAAGAAATAAAATACTAAAATATCATCATTTGATGTGCTTACACACCACCCAGTGCAAGCCATAGTAATCAATGGATGTTAAAAGTTTAATACATCAAAACTCCTAACTTATATCTATTCATCCAATATTCCAGACTAGTTTCTAGCAGATCATTGGATGTAATGCAATTCTCTAACAGCCACCTTTTACCTTGTTAGTTAACTATAAAACCACAAGTCCAAAATAAAATTACAATAATGTTTTCTATCTGAGCTAATTTTCTTGTATAATCACATAGATTTGAACCTACTTTCAATATCTATACATTTTGGTGTCTTTGTTTTTTTTAATAACCATAATCATCAACATTCTTTGACCAGAATTGATATTAATGTATTAAAACATCACATGACTATGATTTCTTATGCTTACACAATCTATCAAACAGCATCAGCTTTTTCCCTTCAATAGTGCCACCCAGTGCAAGCCATAGAAAACAATGAATGCTAGCATTATTGTATGGAGAAAGTTACTACTGTTTCAACAAATAAAACAAAATACATAAAGAAAGTAATATAAGAATGAATAACAAGCATGTGCTTAAATAAAAAACGATGATAAAATTCATGCTAAAACTAATGTAAAGATTGAACAAAAATGGCATTGAAATAAAATACATTTAGAGTTTAAAAAATATTAACATTAATTTTGCATTTAATTTCCTTGCTTTACCTGTCAATACAAAACATTCCTTGTTTATTTCAAAAAAGTACGGATTGTTCTGCAATTTCAAAATCTTGTTTTAATGACATTGTTAGTGATAATGATCTTAGATTTTTTTATAAAATTTTCTATAATGCCTTTATGAATGTTTTATTTGAAAAAAATTCTGAAGAAGTCAGTATCGTACAGACAATACATTTAAATCAAAAGAGTACTGTTATTGTTTGATACAGAAGAAAATGACTTTTGGGTATTCCTTTCTGGTCTCCTTTCCATGCAAATATTTTGATATAAATGAAATATGGTTTTTTGCTTGTTTATAAAATATTTTTGATTTTTACAGACCATCATTATTTAAAACAAAATGAAATACTTATATACTTTCAATTTATTAATCTATCTTTTATTTTTAAAAATAGAAGTCAATAAATTTGGCTGTAATATAAACAAAAAAATTAGGACATGTATAATGCCATTGTCTGCCAAAATTGACATGGTGTTAAAATCTTTTCAATACTGCAATTATTATAATGAAAATATCTGGTTTTAAAGCAGAACATGATATATTTATCATAAATCTATCTTTGTTCATTCACATTAAAAAAATTAATTAAAAAGCATTTTATTTATTTTCTGAAAGTGATTACACAAATTTGATTAATGATATTCATGGGACATTGAATGATTTGCAAGTCAATTTTTAAATGTTTAAATAGATCAAATGTATGTTTTTAGAATACTATTCATTTGTAAAATTATAATAATCAATAAAGCAAGTCATATATAACGTGACATTGCTTTTAAAAATACATATTTGTAAAATTAAATTAAATACAAATTAAATCCAACTTATGAATTTAGTATAAAATAAACATTTTATACAGTAATGAAGATTAAGTATTTCACAAACTCTCACTAGGTGTAACAAAAAATAAGTCAATTTTTAATCTGGTTAATAAATAAAAAAATTTTTTTATTAAAAGTATATATAATTCCTGATGAGAAATAAGAATTACGTGAGAAATATTATTTATATTGTTAAGATTCTTTGGAAAAATAAAAAAGCCTGTGTACCAGATGTCCTTGCGCTCTGAAGTAAAGGGAGAAAAACATTATTTTTCAACACTTTGATATCTTAATAATATCAGAATAAAAAGTTTTGAAAATGAAAATGGAAAAATAAAAACAAAAATTAAAGCTTTTTTGTCAAACATTTAATAAAAATTTGAATTTACTAATCAATTTATTTAAGGATGTTTATCTATCCTGCCATATACACTTCCATCTATCTGTTTATATTTCTGGGTATTTTTATGTATATCTATCTATTCAACAACTTATCTATCTATTGTTTGCCTCTCTGTGTATTAGTTGTCTATCTAAACACCCATCCATCTGTCTATCTATTTGTCTGTTTATCCATCAATTGATCTATTTGTCTTTTCATTCATCAATTAATCAATTTTATTCAGCTATTCATCCATTTATATCTATTTATCAATCCATCTATAAATTTATCTATATTTTCTATTTATATATCCATCTATTCATCTATCTACCTATTAATCCATCCACTATATGCATCTGCTTATTTCGTATCTATATCTTGTTATTTATTTATATCTGTTTATCTATCTATCTACCTATTCATCCATCCACCATATGAATCTGCCTATTTCCTACTAATTATCTATCTACTTACTTATTTATATCTGTTTAGCCAATTATTCCTCTATTATCTAATTCCTATCCATCCATTCTAACTATTTACTTCTCTATGCAAGTATGTATGTATGTATTTATCACTATCTATCTATATTTATCTACCCATTCAATCAATCTATCTAATTCTATGTATCTATTTTAACTATCTATTTATTCAATCATCCTTTTTATCTATCTATCAGTTTCTCCATCTCTATGTATTTACCTATATATTCATTCATTTAGTTAATTATCTATATATTTACCTATGATTGCCCTCACCTATTAGCTATCTATCAATTAATCTATCTACCTTCTTATCTACTTAATGACTTATCTACTTGTCTATTTATCTATCTGATTTTCTATCTATCTCTTTAACCATTAATTCATACATACATCTATCTATACAATTGTCCATCCATCTAGAAAGATATATAGACAAGGGACAAGCAGATAAGTAAGTATATAGATTGGTGGATGTGTAGATTAATGTATGAATAGACAGATAGATAAATCAAATGGATGGATAAATGATTAGATAAATACATAGATAAACAGACAGACAGATAGATAAACAGATAGATAGATAGCTTGATAGATATGTAGATAAGTAAATAGGTAGGTGATAATAGATAGATATGTACTAGGTAGATATGTAGGTAATCAGACAGATAGATAGTTTAGTAGATAAGTAAACTGATAGATAGTTTGGTATGTAGGTAAATAGATAGATAGATAGATAGATAGATAGATAGATAGATAGATAGATAGATAGATAGATAGATAGATAGATAGATAGATAGATAGATAGATAGATAGATAGATAGATAGATAGATAGATAGACAAACAGAAATAAATAGATGTGGGTAAGCAAATGTATATTGTGACAGGATGGGGTATCAAAAAGGGTTTGAACTGAGTGGTGAAGATGGTCATATCTGCAGTGATCAAATCATCATCATTTCCAAATAAATTTAAAATTTACAAAAAGTATAATAAAGTAAGATAATGATATTAAAGAAATATTTAATTAAAGTAAGATTTAATAATATATATTAATAATGTTATATATTAAAAAGCATGAGATTAGACAATCTCTGAGAGATCATCCAGCTAGATCAGTTAACTCTTTAGAGCAACTATAATCATAATTAATCATATATGAACCAGCATTATCAAAAAGGAAGTAATAGTAATACTCAAAAACACCAATCATCCATCATCATGAATGATCCACCAAAAGAAATTAGTAAAGTAAATCAACAGTCCATCTTGTGACTGGATTAGAAACAATACAAAAATATAAATCAACAGTCAATCTGGTGACTGGATTGGAAATGGGTCTTCTGGAGTTCAGGCTGACTCTTGAGCCATTGCCAGCTTGGGCAATTATTTAAACATATTAATTTGGATGTACCATTTAAGTGCTCATCCATCAGAATGCATAATAATAATAAAAAAACAATAATGCTGGGTCATTAAAACATGCTGATCATCATCAATGCTCTGACCACTTACTTCCATTAATGTACTGGCCATCTGTAGACTTAATTTGTAACAGACTAAACTAAATAAAATGTAGTGCAGGAGCTTTAAAGAATATAATTTTATGCACCAACCAGGATAATGATGATTGATCATTGTTGGATGTTCATAAAGCACTCAATACATCCCATTCATATATTCAGCCCATGCTCAAATCTAGTTCAGAAGAACCCAAGCTCTTTTACTGTTATAGTGAATAAAAAATGATGATTTAATACAACTTTAATAATTGAATACAAGTTTATTAACTATAAAAAATAAATGATATTAAGGTCTGTAGAATCAGGCTTCTGATTTTGAATAATATACAATAATAAAAGTTATCACATTGTGATTTACAAGATTAATATACAATTTCAAGTTATTACATTGATTACATTACTTCTTAATAGGTTCCCATAAATGTATATATATATATATATTCGCATATCAGTGGAATATATTAATTGATTTATATAACATTTGAATTTATCAAAATAATAGAATTACATTAATTTTTACTTAAATGTGTCTATTTGACATGCATTTGATATATCTACACACACAGAGTGCAGTACATTTTATGATTATATTTCAAACATCATAAAATAAATGATTAAAAATACAAGTTACTACATTTTAATGATACAGATATCTATTAACATATATGTGTATGCACATGGAAATGTATGTGCACGAGATTTTTTATACCATATCTTTTAACTTGTCAAAATAATTGTTATTAAAATGAACATTTTCACAATTAAATTCTTGTTGAAATTATATTATAACATTCACATATTTTTATGGTAAGTTTTACTATGCTGTGTATGGTTTCCTTTTTTTCTTTAAAATAAGTACTATCAAATTTTTGACAGTTGATTGTTGATTGATTATCAAGACATTTTTAATTAATCTAAAAGATTTGCTTTTTTGTTTGATTTCTACTTTTTTAAAAAAAATAAAATAAAATCAGTATTTAACTGATTATTATAATGTTTTTTAGATTTTAAAATATAAATCTCAAAATATTTTTTGTTCTCTCAACAAATGATCTTAAACAAAATTATTCTACATTATATATCTCACTTTTAGAATGTCATTTTTAAGGAATATGAAAATTATTTCTTTACAAAATATATATAGCAAATAATCTCTCTTTTAGATGTTTGACTCAAGCAAATTACTTATTTGTTTTACTTTAAGTTACTAAGTTAAAATGTCTTTTTTAAGGAATATTAAAAAAATACAGCTCACTGTATATATGTATAGCTGTGCTTCTCTTTATATAAACACAGCAGCACATGTATAACTACTTCTTCATGAACTGATGGTTTCTTTTGATGGGAACCAGTTCAGGAAAATCATAATCAGGAAGTTATAACCCAGGTAAGTTGGTCTTGTTTTAGGTTCCCTTCTGTCTCAGACTTGCAGACTTCAAGTCAGAAAACTGTCTTCTCTATATTTAAGCAGGCTAGTGAATATAAAAGTGAGCTCAGCTTCATGATTCAAAACTTCAGCAGTAAATTAGGGCAGCTACTTCCTTGCATTTTTATATCTTCATGTCAGTTCTCTGTATAATTCTGCTTGCCATTTCTGCAGATAACTTTACTGTGGCCACTCTCTGCTACAGTTACCAACAAACTGTGGCCAACTTTTCACAAAATATTTTAGCCAAACTTGGAAGCTAGCCACTAGCCAACTGCTTCACCAAAAATATTATGGCAATTCAAAAAAAATTTAATATCCAAAGTTTGCAGCTGGACAATTTGGTCACTTGCTTAAAATATTAAAACCAGACTCTTCTGGCCAACTCTTACAAAAGCTATATATCAAACTGAAAGTGATATTTTTATTAGCCCTTTCATAGAATTGGTTTGGGGTGATAACAACACATTTAATTTAAAAGTTTTTTTTGTTATCTTTTCAAAAGCATCACTAATCCTTTCAAATACCTTTTAATTTAAAGCTACTTTTAAAAGCAACTTTGCAATTTTACCAAAGGTGTGATCTACATGTTTTTACTTGGATAAAATCAGGCAAAATTCTCCATACAGTATTGCCACTCAGTTCAAGCCAGAGTAATCAATGGATACCAGAAGGCTTGTGCATAAAATCCCCATCTAGTGCCTACATCTCCAATATCCCCAGACTAGTTTCTGGTTTGTGGCCTTCATCATTGAGAAGCATTGGATCTGAGAGCACTGCATCTAGATCTTAGGATCAAATGCAACCCTCCAGCAGCCACCTTTTACCTCTACTTAACTACAAAGCTAGGCATCTTAAATTGAAAACACAACATTTTCAATTGAAGCTCATTAAACTTATGTAGTCATATAGGTCTGAACTCAGTTCAGTACCTATACATTATTGTGTTTTTGGTTTTTTAATAACCATAGACACCACTATCCTATTAGGCAGGATTGGTTTTAAGCCAATAAACATCAAATAATCATCATTTCTTATGCTTTCTTATAACTGTTATTAAAAGAGGCAAAACTCTCCATACAGTATTGAGTGGCAATACGGTATGGAGAGTTTTGCCTATTTTAATAACAGTTATAAGCAAGCATAAGAAATGGTGATCATGTGATGTTTTTACTTAGATAATGAAATGCCTACAAGCATTAATTAAAAAAGATATTTTATACAAGTTTTAATTAAAAGAATTTTCAAAAATAATAGATAATGAAAATATTTACAATTATCAATTCCATTTTAAACATAAACACACTTGTTGTTTTTTTTTAATTTCAAAATCAGAATAAAAGTATTAATTTTTATTAGACCTTTTAAAATCTGAATTTAAAATATTATTCCAGGATAGTGTAGAAAAATATCTACAAATTTATATCTGTGTTTATTTCTACTTTTACTTCAACTTTATATATATGTGTGTGTGTGTGTGCGCGCACACACACACCATATCACTGTGTGCCATATAACAGATCTGTTATAATGTAAATATAGATAAGTAGATATATATGGATACATAGATAGATGGATAGATAGGTAGGCAGATACTAAACAGATAGATAGACATCATGGTAATAGGTAGATAGATAAGATTAATTGGTAGATAAGCTGATAGATAGATTTGATTAACTGATAGATAGATAGATAGATAGATAGATAGATAGATAGATAGATAGATAGATAGATAGATAGATAGATAGATAGATAGATAGATAGATAGATAGATAGATAGATAGATAGATAGATAGATAGATAAATAGGGAAATGGAAGGGTAAATAGATGTGTCAATAGATACATAAACAAGAAGGTAGAAAAGGTCATTTGAAAGATAGAAAGAATAGATGAGTAAATAGATAGGTAAATAAATGGATGAGTAGATAGATAGACAGGTTAGTGAGGGGGGGGGGGGGGGGGGGGGGGGGGGGGGGGGGGGGGGGGGGGGAGGGGGGGGGGGGGGGGGGGGGGGGGGGGGGGGGGGGGGGGGGGGGGGGGGGGGGGGGGGGGGGGGGGGGGGGGGGGGGGGGGGGGGGGGGGGGGGATAGATATAATAGATAATTAGGTAGATAGATATATAGAATGGATAGATGGGTAGATAGATTGCTAAATAGATAGTTATAATGCATGAACAGATAAATATATAAATAAATGGATGAATTGATAAATAAATAGATAGAGATTGATAAGTAGATAATGATAAATGATTAGATAGATAGATATATAAATAAAATAGATGGATGAGGAAATGGATGAAGATAGATAGATAGATAGATAGATAGATAGATAGATAGATAGATAGATAGATAGATAGATAGATAGATAGATAGATAGATAGATAGATAGATAGATAGATAGATAGATAGATAGATAGATAGATAGATAGATAGATAGATAGATAGATAGATAGATAGATAGATAGATAGACAGACAGACAGACAGACAGACAGACAGACAGACAGATAGATAGATAGATAGATAGATAGATAGATAGATAGATAGATAGATAGATAGATAGATAGATAATGGCAGATAAATAGGTAGAGGGATGGATGAATATATAGATAGACAGATATATAGATTAGTGGATAAGTAAATACATTGATGCACAGATATAGATGTACAAATGGATAGATAGGTAAATTGCTGAATCAATACCATGATAGCTCAATGAAAAAATAGATTTATAATCAGAAAGATAGACAGAAAAATACAAACAGATAGATAAACGGATGGATAAATAGGCATATAAATACATAGAAAGACGAACATATTGATAAAAATATAGATGGGTATGCATAAATAAATAAATCTATTAAAAAATCGAACTTTTATTGTTTGACAAAAAAAAATCTTTAATTTTTTTTACTATCTTTATTTTCATGATGTAAGTGCAAAAGTTTTTTTGCCCACTCTTTCAAAGAGTTGAACGAAGCAATAGCACCCCCATCCCCCAACTTCGGAGTACGAGGAACTTCTGTGTCACAGACTTTTTATTTTTTCAAGTAATACTAGCAGTATAAAATAAATATTTTACAAGTAATTATTTTTCTGCATTAACAAGTTAATTAATTTGTTTTCATATTTTATTTGTTAATTGTAAAATTATTTTCAATACTTCCTAAACTTTTTTTTCAAGTACTATGCCACTATGTTTTTGTGTTAGTTTAACAATTTATTTTGCTGCTATACTTTCACAAAGCACTTGTATTAACTTTAGATAAAGTTTGAAATTTGGTTTAAAGTTTTATTTGTTAATTGTAAAAATAATTTTAATATTTATTAAACTTTTTTTATTGCATATATTATGTCGATATGGTTTTTTCATGTCAGTTTCATAATTTTATTTCCAACAGTTTTAATGATAGTTTCATCTAAATCTCTAAAGTAGTTTTGATTTTCATATTAGCTACATTAGTTTAGTTATGTACTTAATGTTCTATTTGTTTTACCTTTTTAATCATGTTGTTGTGATTATAAAATTAACGTTAATATTTGCTAAAGTCTAAATGTTTTTTTGCCATTACACTATTTTCTCTAATCTTCATTCAGAGAAATTTGAAATCTATAACAACTTAGTAGTACTTCTAATATTGATTTGATATTTGCTAATTACAAATAATATTATATGTATTTGCTGTTCATCTATTTTTTTTAATGTTTGATGAATTTTTTATTTAAGCATATACTTTTTATTTATACTAGATTATCATGTATTTAATATTTTATTTGTTTTAATTTTTTTAATCATGTTCATGCAATTGTAAAATTAATTTTAATATTTGCTAAACCATAATTGTTTTTTTTTAATGTATTATGCAATCATGTTTTTACTCATTCTTTATGTTAGTTTAGGCATGCATTCTGCTGTCACATTTGATTTTTTTTTATATATATCTAAATTCAAGCAAAGATTTTTAATTTTTTTCTTTTTTTACTTTAGAAAATATTTGTAGTGTTTTGATTCCAGTACAGTGTAATTACATATAATATTATATATGTTTACTGTTTTAAAATGTACAATATAAATATTTCTTTTATAATTTTTTTTAAACTTTGGAAGGTATATTCTAGCACTGCACTATTTTTTTAAAAACTTCTTTTGATGAAATTTGAAATCGGTAACAGTTTATTGATTCTTCCCAAACTATTTTGATTTTTAATATTTGCTATTCGCATGTAATATTATATATACTTACTATTCAAAAATGAATAACATAAAATAACTATTTCTTATGTAATTTCTTTTTAACTTTTGATGAAATTTTTATTTAAGCATATGTTTTTTTTGTATTCATTCTTACATTAGTTTAATCAATTATTTTATTTTATATTTCATTCTTACATTAGTTTAGTCATGTTAAATTTAAAGTTTTGTTTTATTTTTATTTTTTGCCAAAATTCAAGCAAACATTTTGGATTTTTTTTTTCAGTTAATTCTCCGGTGCTGCCCCAGATTTAATTGTTCTTCCTTGTGAGACTTCTTATATGCTATCAACAGCTGATTGATTCTGACTCTTATAAAATGAATAAACTTCTTTTTTAATTGAAATTTGTATTTAAAATTAAATTAAATAAAAATCAATCTCTGATGAATCTACAAAATTCAATTTTAAAATATTAAAATTATTTTCTATTACTCAAATTATCCTAAGATAATGTTATAACTGACATATTTTCATAAGGTTGGGTGATCAGAATTCTGTGATTTGTTTTTGGTTATACTACAAGTTATTTTATTTAAAAAAACAAAATCTATACATATAAAATAATACTGTAAAAATGTATACTTTTGATTTTTAATAATTATTTCACAAATAGTGTGTATAAATAATTATGAGTCTTAATAAGTTTTGCCAAAAAAAATTACTTTTTTAATTATTCCCCAAATGTTCTTGAAATAACCTTGCAAATAGCATGGAAAAGAATAAGTCAATCAAAGAGAAAAAAGGCAGAGCTAAAACTGTTTGATTTTGCTGCTATTCAGTTACACTGGTCTATTTTGATTTTTCTTTTTGAAATTAAAAAATCCATATTTTAAAACTACACTAATTTATTAATTAAAAAGTAATAATTAGTGAATTATCTCAACAGATGGTTGTACAAACACTATTAAAATACAATTACAGTGTTTTTCTTATAATAATGCTTGCTATCATATCACCCCAATGACAATGCCTGTAGCAGAAATCGGTTTGGGGTTGGGGATATTCTCAAAGCTTGTTAAGAGCCTATTTTGTGAGTTCTATATATAACAAGTGTTTTTCTTGGGATTTCTCTAACTGAATGCCTCTGAAGTGATGTGAGTAAAAATTTATAAAATATCCATAATGGTTTGATTTTAATATTTGCTGATTACATGTAATATTATATCTATTTACTGTTCAAAAATGAACAATATAAAAAAAAATATTGTTTAATAAAATATCTATAACATTTTTAGATATTTCCATATAATATCTAGAATGATTTTGATTTCAATATTTAATAAATGTAGTCATACTTTGGTTTATTTTAACTTTCTATGAAATTGGAAATGTTTTTATCTGTCCTGGACAAAATATCGAAAACACTTTTGATACTTATGACAAATTATTTGTTTATGATTTGCCTGTATTAGAAGTGGTTTGTTGGCTTCTATAGCATCGAAAATATTCTACAGTATCAACTAAAATTGTACTGAGCACCTAACCAGTAGTAATTTCTTTCATTTATATTTGATAGATATATAAAATATCAGTACTTTAATATATATAATCATATTCCACTGGAATATTATATATCAACAATACTCTTTTTTCATTTGTGTATTTCTATGCAGATACAGTATGCAGAGCACAAGCATAATATATAATATTGGAGTCTCTCAGTAAGCTGGCTTCTTATGGTCATGTCTTGGTAAAGCAATTGGCTGAGTTGTCATTTTCAAGATAAAGCCTTCATAAGATAAATTTTGGTCATCCTTTCCTTTGTTTAATTTTTATAATTTGATGATTTTTAATCAGGCAAATGGTTCACTTCTCACATATTAGGCTATACATTTACAGAGAAAGATCACTACTTCTCTGAAAGTTTAACTATTTCATAGTGGCTGCCACTCATTCTTTTGAAATTGAAATTTATTTTCATTTTAATATTGTGGAAAAACTAGATGGCCTATGCATGTTCCAATGCCATCATTTTCTCTGGTTTGATGCCCTTTTTATATGATATATGGCATGTTAAAATTGAGAAAATATTTAAATTTTTATGAATTTTTCTAGTAATAACTCCATTTAATTTTTTTTCCTGTTCAGTTTGTCTGTGTAGTATATAAATTATATTTGTAAATTAGACAATTGTGTACAATGTAATTTTGAAGCTCTGACCCAAGTTTGAAGCAACCTTATTTTATAAACATAATGACTCTCAAAAGGTTTAATAATTTATTAGCATGTTTATATTTGTATTAGGGTTTTTATGTTTGTACTTGCATGTCTGTGTTTGTAAACAAGTAATAATTGTGACTGCATCTATAAAATTAGACTTTTATAGAGCAGTGCAATATAAATTATAAGGCTGATTATCAGATTAAGAAAGGTTGATGAAGCAATCACAAAACTTACTATGCATAGTGCCATGTGACAATATAAACTCTTCAAATGAATAAAGAAGTGTCAATTGGAGGGTGAGTAGTGATAGCCATTATATATACTACATGGAATTGTATGCAGGAAAAGAATCAAATTCTGATTCTTGCCTTTGCCTTGGTACTCATACTGTGGAGTCAGTAGTTTTGCCACATCTTGCATCACATTATTTGCAAGTCTACAGCTAGCAAAAATGAACTACATGAAAATAAATTATGTTTCTGTGGAACAATAAATATAACAAGATAGCATCACTGGTGTTCACAAAAGTATAAAATGGAGAGAGGAGACAGACAGTTGCCTTCAATTTCTAGTTTTGGATAGACAAGAAGCCAATTGCTGTGATTACAAATGCATATCCACCATCTGGAAATGGTTTATTTTGTATTTTAGAAAAAACTTTTTTCTTATAGATGCTTTAAGATTTTTTAACTTCTTGGGTACAAGAAAATATGATGAATTCTTACGTTTCTTTTTTTTTTTTTTGTAAGTTCTGAAGCTATGGATTATTTCAGGTAAGGAGTATTGTGTATGATTTGAATGAAAATTTTGTGAGGAATACAAAGAAATTATCAATGAAGATGTAATTTTAAACTTAGTTAATGATAAATTAGAAATTGTGAACAAATAATAAAGTAATAATTTTTTCGGATATTGAAATTTTTTTTCCTTAGTTTTTCTCTTTTCTATCAATATATAGCATTTTGCTCTAACATTATTCAAACTGAAGTTATTGTGAAAATTGTTCTTAAATCAATTTTTAAAAAATATAGTACGGCACTAATTGCCAAACAATTAGCTAACCAACAGCCGATTTTTTACACAATCTGCAATCTAGTAATCTAATAATAATCAGTTTATCTGTATCTACTATTTATACACATACTAAGAAATCTATCAATGAGGTAATTAAGTAATTTTTTTCCATGTGTCATAGCATCGGCCGGGACGCGAACCCACAACCGTCTGCAACCAACTACTTGCTTGCATGGCGACTGCGCTACCTCTCGGCTAACAATGCAAGACAAGTAATTTTTATTTTAATCAATGAAAAAAAAAACAAGATAATAAAACTGATTTTTATTTACATTAATCAAAACTAATTATTTTTAATTTAGAAAGTATTTTTTAACTTAATCCAAATAAAATAGATAATGGAATTCTACAAATTAATAACTACTACAAAATGAAAACCCTGTTTTAGATTTATTATTATTTAAAAATATATTTATTGACATAATAAAATTGTACAGATGAATAATAAATACACTTTGTTAATGTTGGCTCATCCATTGCTGACGTTGTTCTGGTAGATGTATGCCAGAGCCATTCTCTGCACTAGCAGGTTGATATATGAGTAAATACGTACTATTTTGTTGGTATTGCCCACCCCTTTTGAGGTTGACCCAATAATGCTAACTTATCAGCTGGGATACATGTAGTGTGAAATCAATGCCTCTCTAGTAGAATCTGACATGTTGCAACATAGACTACTTCTTTTACGATACACTACAATGTGGATATATCAGGTCCAAAATTCATGTAGAGTCTGTGGGCCATACTAGTAGGCTCCATGTATTATTAAACAAAAATCTAGAGAATAGTATCTTGTCCTTGTTTTGAAGAGCTTTGAACCTATCGCAAAATATAGCATTGGGGTCCGGTGTTGGTTGTGTGAACTTTGTCCTGCACCTTGTGTACCAAAAAGCATATGTCAGGAAGATAGATAACCTGATAACTGTAAAGTCTCCAGAGAAGAGACAACCCCTGATGTCCAGATTTTTTAAAAATCAAAACCAGAGATCAAAAAAATAAAAATATATTACGTAAAGACAAATATATTCTTTTTTTATATTTGATTTTGAATAATATGCAGTATTTCCAAAAATATCAAGCAACATTATTACTCAATCAAATTATTTTTTATTCCATGTTTTATAAATAATTATGTACCTAATTTTGTCTGTGACATTTCTACTTTTCCTTTAAAGTTTTAAATATCTATATATGTATATACACACACTATGTTGTGTGCCATGAAATCAATTCTTCACAATATATATATATATTGTAAAAAAACACAATTATCATCTGGCAAACCTCCACATTATGTTTTTCCATTTTTATTGTTAT
Organism: Epiperipatus broadwayi; assembly: GCA_028023455.1. Lineage (NCBI taxonomy): Eukaryota > Metazoa > Onychophora > Udeonychophora > Euonychophora > Peripatidae > Epiperipatus > Epiperipatus broadwayi. The sequence goes on from JAQFVV010006643.1 coordinate 501,644, forward strand.
TTATTTAAATCAGATTTTTTATAACCTTTTAAGGAAGTGCTACAGTTTTCAAAATTCAGATTTTTTGTCAAGCGTTGATAGCCGATGTTTTGACATATGGAGAAAAAAAACTTCAGAGATTTATTTTATTTCAGACTATTAGTTTCAATAATCAATAATAAAACAGAATTAAAAGTAATTACTAGATGCATAACTGCATTTATTTCAGTTTTAAATTCCAAGTGGCCATTATTAGAGACAAAAGCCAGAAATTGATCTGAAGATCAGGGTTTAAATGTATTACTACCTGATAGTTATTGATTATTCAAGTTTACTGCAAATAGATTGTGTATGGTTAAAAAAAAATAAAAAATCAAATGATGCATTATTATACAGACACACACATGTAATATTTAAATACTAGTATATTGTTTATACTGAACTTAATGTAATTAGAAGGGATTTAAATTCAGACTTTTTTTTACATGTATATGGTCATATATATCATTATATAGGATAGATTGGATAGCTGTAGAGAGCTTGAAAGTCTGCGTTCAAATCCCTTCTAATTATATATATATATAACTGGAATTACTTATAGAATGTGTCCAAGTATTTGGTTTATCTTCTTCTAGTTTCTGTTTTATATACACAAATATTTATAAATAGGGTTTTCATAGATAAGAATACACTTCTCTCTGGACATATTCCTTATCAACATATAATAAAAATTATATGCTACAATTTTTCTCTTCAGTATTTCTGCATTATCTTAAACAATTTATATTAAATGCAAAAATAATGATACAATATAAATGACATTTCATCTTTCATTCTATTCGTCAATCATCCAAATCCATTACTGTAACACACATTATATATGTATAGTTAAACTCAGTTACAAATGGAATGTATAAAATATTTATTATTCTGATATCAGATCTTACCTTCTTATGATATTATGTGTAGTCTTTATTTAATGCTTGTAATATATACTCATTAAAAAAAAAACTTAGGTAATTTAATTAATTTATTGTTAAATTACAGCATTAATTATTCAACGATTTTAAGACAAATAATTCGATAGTCATTTTAGTTGATTTTCTCTAATTTTACCAGTTTTTTTTATTTTAAATTATTTTGCGACACACTCTTAGAAAAGGATCAAACAGTTTTCCTGGATGGCATCTTTCACTCTTCCCTAATACTTTTCCTCCTAGTCTAAATTTTGGATCTATAATAATATCTACTGCACAAGTATTTTTATTTAATAAATCCAGATTTGAAGTCAAAGTAAGTAATTTATTTAAATTTGTTTGACGGTAAAATAACTGAGGAGAAGGTAAAATCATTTCTTGATAATAAGTAGGATTTAAACATTGTGACGAGTCGATATCCAAGTGATTACAGATGGCGCAGTGCACGTTTCTGTAAGTCTGAACGATTTGAAAAATATCGTTAAAAAACGTTTTGTTGTAAGTGATGAATGATGTGTAAGATTCACATTGCTGTTTCACGTACATATCTTCCCAGTCTTCTGCGCAATCCCGAATGTGATGTTTACATGGTCGTAATAGATTTTTGGCTTCTTCCGGAGGAGTTTTTGATCTACCTGTACAGATGAATGATCGTGTTATGTCATCATTTGATACCTGTACTTCCCAGTAATCACGTGTCAGATATCGAATGTTTTCTTCTATATTGATTTCACTCATGTTAACAAATTTTTCTAACTGAGAAGGACAAGATAAAGGCACAGTCCAAAATTTTAAATCATCTTCTATTTCACCATTGCATACCGCACAAAAAATATTGCGATATGTCATTCCGTTTTTGATATTGGAGACCATATAATACGTAAATTTATCAGTATAATTTCTAAATTCGCATTGATTTCGTACATTCACATCAGTCCAATTATCAGGACAAAGTGATTTCATATAAATCGCCTTATCCGATGCAGAATATTTGGTACATGTAAATGTTTTTGCTACGGCTAAAGATTCATTGGCACACAAAACATTTTCACAGCAATCGCCATATACGGAGCATTTTGAATCACAAAAACATCTTCGATTATAAAATTCTTCTTCTGTCATATTGCATGGGTCATTCATTTCTTCGGTTTTGTTGCAAAATACTACACAACTTTCGACATCGCTACGTAAAGTAAAAACGGGAACCTGGGCTATGCAGATTCCTAAAATACTTAAAGCTATAAGGAAGCTGCCGATTCTGTACATATTTTAAATACGTAATCAAGAAAAATAAATAGCAATTTTATATACTATTGATTCTATGTCATTAATCAACCAGAAAGATAATTACATAAAGAAAAATGAATTGAGAAATGAATGAAGCATTAAAAATGCAATTGGTTTGAAAATATTTAAAATGAACTGTTTCGGTTGCTCGTAGCTTATTCTAATCATAATTTTAGATTTCATATATATATACATACAAATATAATACAACAAATCTTTATATATTTCTTGAAATAGTTCATTCAACTTGTTTATTAAAAGCAATTTAATAAATTTATATTAAGTTATCTTTATATATGGATATACTATTTATAAGTATGGGTATATAAAAATAAACAGCCTTAATTAAATAATCTACTGCCAATCAAGATCTAACTTACCCCCCCCATACAAAAAATAATGAAGAAAAAGACAATATTCACTGGCTGCTCTATATATTAACTAATAATTGGATGGGTATCGCATCGTTTATAAATTAACTATGATCTAGAAAGGGGTCTTTTTTCATCTAGTTACAAAAATTTTAAATATAAATTATAAATAAACTTAACTTTTGTTTTCACATGCCACAAGGTAGTACCTACAAAAAGCTAAAGTTTTTATAAATATGGACTGATGATGTTAAAGTGTTATGAACAGGGCTGAATTGAAACAATTGATGCCCCTACACTTGTCAGAATGACTGTGTCCTTCAGCTGCTTAACTGTAAGACATTAACTCTAAAATAAGATATCAAGATTTAGTTTGTTCTTTCAAGGACATCCAACTATATTAAATAAATCTATATTGATTTTTTTGTATTTAAATATAAGAATTATTTACTTATAACTAGAGCATTAAAAAAAAAAAAAATTCACCGTTTTTAAAGAATTTTAATTGAAAATTTTTCTGAGAATGTTTCGTAATTAAATTTGAAAATTTAAATTTCATTTGAACTAAAAAAAATTTTATATTTTTTTAATCCAATTTTTAAAATCAAATCCCTAAATCCATTCTTACATAACACATCTGCTTCTATACTTATTATCTAATTTGTCTTTGCTTTTCAATCCATAAGTGATTCTGATTTCAACTGCTTGTTACAATGCACTCGTGGGGGGGGGGGGGCATAAAAAGTTTAAGTTCACAGATTAATGTTGAAATGATTGAGAGAGAATCAATTAATTTTGATAACATTGAAAGTATTTTAGTTTCTGCAGGTAAAATTATATCCTTTGATATATTACTTAGAATTTGAAATCTGTCTCTTATTTTTGTGCACTCTTTCATCTGGATTGCTATTTTGTTAACAAATGTATAAAAGATATTAATCTGAACTCTATCTCTGACATTTATATTCACTTTTTTTGCATGCGATTAGACTATCTCATTTTAGATGAAGAATAAGTCTGGCAGAAAAAATCCTTAAAGACTTGATAGCTAGAGGGAAATTTTGTGTTTTATCTTCTTTCTCTGAAGATCTAAATATGTGCTTATTTTGCTGAATGGTTAACACAGGCATGTCTTTGGATTTAATTTGCATTTAATTAACCTCCTTGCAAGAAAAAGTCAATCTGGAATTAGTAATGAAAGCATTATAGAAATACATGCACCGAATCCTATGATTTTGATGACAATGAAAAATATTTCAGAAGGATTTGAACCCCAAGAATATGACAGGAGTCATTGACTACTTACTATACTATGTGTTTCTTATTTACATATTAACATGTAGATTTTTATAAAAACACACACACTTTTCAAAAATTCCTCCAAACATTTATATTACTTACACATATAAAAATTAAAACGTTTTGTATACTAAAGAATATTAGAAATATAGAATCTAATTTATAGATAAAATGCAAATTATATTATATACTGTATTGCACTTACAGAATAAATCACAGATTTAACATTATATATTACAATTGTAAAAACTCTTCTTAAATATTTTCATCTGAATCACTCTAAAATCAGAAGTAGAAAAAAAAAGTACATATTCAAATGTAATTGCATTCACTCTTTTGGCTTAAAAGATTTTTGGGAATCCCCCCTTCTTCTAAATTCTTAATTATTACTTTCTCTTTAACAATTTTTAATACAAAATATCTATTGTTGATTGTGTGTTTGTATTCTTTGATAAATATTAAAGGTTTTTTATTTTTCATTTTTCTACATGCTTTTATTTTGTTTGCTAAAGAAATGAAATGTATTTAGATCCAGAGACATTCTGGTACATTATCTGATTTATATATTCATCACATGATCACATCTCCAATACTAGCACATAATTGTTTATAAACAAAGCAAAGCAAAACTCCATATAGTAGTGCCACCTGTGCTAAACAGAGTAATCAATGGATACCAGAAGGCTTGTGCATAAAATTCCTATCTAATGCCTACTCATGGAGTTTTGCTTTGCTTTGTTTATATATTCATTTATACATGATTATTTTGTTTTATAGTTGCAACAATTTATGTATACATAATATTTCCTTTTGCATAATGTCCGCAATATAGAAAACTTTATTTGTTTTCTCTTCTAGGGTGACTAAAAATAATAGATGTTTTTTTTTTAAAAAAAAATCAAATATGCTTTATGCTAACTACTGGTGTAGTTGCTATTTTTTTGCATGGAGAGCATAGAAAAGAGTCATACTTATCTTAAATAAACAAAAATTCAGATTTGTTAGGGTTTTCATCTTTTAAACTTAAATATCCATTCATGTTTGAAGTCATAAATAACTTCATATTCATAATATCCATCTATTTATAATTGCCATTAATATATCTTTAATATGTCTTGTGTAAATTAAAATCACTTATAGATATGGAAAAAGTTTGTTGCTTACAGAGAAGTGATTAAAACTGAAGCAAATTTAATGGTTTGCAGGCAATAAATTCTGAAAGCTACTTTACATGACATTTTATAATAATAATAAAAAAGTCATAGTTATTTAGTTTTAAATTTTCTGAGCTAAACCTTACTTTGTATGAATTTTACCTTTGTGAACTGCTAGTTGGTAAGTTTCAGGAAATGAGTATTTTAATCTGTACGCTAGTTTTTTAAGTATAAAATATTTAAAATCATTTTTGTTTAAAAATGTTGCTATAAAAATAACTTTAATATCTGATTTAAATATTTTAGTTTTCATTTTCAAAACAATATCTGGTAGTTGAACATTTTTTTAATCCATAAAACAATTGAGATGTTTCACAAGGTGTGTAATTATTTTTATCATACAATTTCTATGTTTCAACTTAGTAGTTAGAATATGCTTTTTATGAATGGTATTTCCAATATTACCTATTTTGATCTTGCCATTGAATATTAGATGTTTTATTAGCTTCATCAAACTTGGAGATTATGAAGTCTGCATTCCTAAAAAAGAAAGAGTTGTATCTACATCTGTAAAAGTTATTGATGTTCTTTGCTTAGTTTATTCTGCCAATTGAAATAGTCTCTCTTTTTTTGGTCTAAATAAGTGAATATTGAATGTGAAAATCAATTTTCAGTATCCTGTCTAAAGTCAATGGCTACTATTTTCTGAAAAGTAATATGTTTTCATCCATCATATAATAAGAATGAACTTAATAAAATATTTTATAACATTCATGTAATATATATACTACATAAGCTATGGAATTAAATTAAATACAAATAAATAAAAAATAGATAATATTAAAAATTAGCATTGCAGAGGAAGTTATAAAGGAGGTCAGTATTTTAAATATTTATTGATTTGAATAACTGATGATGAAAGTAATAATAAACAAATTACATTAATAAACTGACATTAAATTTTATGATGACATTGAAATAAGGTTGTCGCAATCAACTTTTTATTTAATAAGATTATCTGATAGTTTTGACAGTCTAGCAACCTTCTTCAGACCTGTAAAATATAATTGCATTACATTATTTTTATTTATTTACACAAACATATTATAATTTTATTTATTATATGGATTTTTTTTACAGTTATTAATAAAAAAAATCGTAAAGCAATCTGAAGAAATTCCTATTTTAAGAGATATAATAATCAATAGCTCTATTAAGTTTGTCAATTCTGGTAATATAGTTATTGATTTTGTAACTATTAATTGTGTGTTTTATCATTTGTATTTTTCCACATCTACATAGATTAGTGGTTGATAAATTTATGATTTAGATCAGTACAACTATTGATTATCTTGAACTTCCAATTCTTAAGTCTAAATAAGCTTTCTCTAGTAACCTATTGTAGCATTTTTGTGCTTGGTTTGAATTTAAAAAAAGGGAATCCTTTTTTAGTTCTAGTCCAAGCTATTATAAGAATTTAAATCCCAGATAGGTATTTTTATAGATATAAGGATTACAATTTTTTGACATCATGTAATTAATATTTAATATTTCCGAGAAAGTTGTATGTCTTAGATTAAAATTTTCTATGAATTTATTATAAGGGAAACAATGGAAATTACGAGATTAAATCTATATAAACAACCAAGGGCAACTTTACCTTCAATGTTGATAGGAAACTATCAATTACTAATTGACAATCTTAAGGCTTAACAAGTTTTCTAATAACCTATTATGGCATTTGTATTCCTGGTTTAAATAGAAGAAAAAATAGATCCTCTTTTAGTTATAACCCAAGTTACTATAAAGATTTAAACCTCAAATAGTTATATTTACATGCATAAGAATTAAGAAGCTCATATCTTCTTTTGGCATCCTGTAATTAATCATTCATCTTAGAGAGTTGGATATGTCAAATTAAATGCTTTCATTGATTTATTATAATGTACTCAATGGAAACTAAGGAGTGATATCTTTGTAAACAATCAGAAGCATCTTTATAGAGGACTTTCAATGAATAATTGATCAATTCTAAGATTAATCAAGTTTTCTCTAGTAACCTATTGTAACACCTTTGTCCTGGGTTTAAATAAAAGAAAAATATTTTTTATTACTTCTAACCTAAGTTATTATAAAGATTTAAACCCCATTTCATTTTTTTATAGATTTATGTACTTATATATCTATATGTAATAATTATTTTTTAACAAAATATATGTATATTATAAAAATAATAAAATGCATAAATGATAAAAATGTGCTTGTACACATAAAAATATCAAAATAAATTTATATGTCTGTGGTAAATAGGCAAGAAATATTATAAAGTATTTTACAGCTTTCATAACGGCTACCAAACATTTAAAAATCATCAGATAGCTGAAGTGAATAAAAATCTTTCTGAAAAATATAAAAAAATAAGTTATTTTTTATAGGAATTATTTAAAATAAGCAAAACACAAAAGAATGGAAGATAATTAAATAGCTTATAAAAAAACAGAAACACAACGAATAGAAAACAAAGATTAAACAATTAAAAGTTCAAAAGAAAAATGAATTTGGGGAATAAAAACATAAATTGGTAAGATAATATTAATATTGTAAGGGTGTTAAAAATACAATATCAAGAGAAAGAAAAATTGCATGGGGGCTTTGAAAAAATTATTAAAATTGATTAAATAAAATAAATTTGAATCTATAGCAGAAGAAAGAAACTGACTAATGATCTTAAGAAAAGGAGTATATGAGTAATTAAGAACTAGAATTAGGGATTTAAAAAAAAAAGAAAATATCTGGTTAGATGTGGGATGGTTTTTGACAAATAACTAATGATGATGATGATAATAATAATGATAATAATCAAATTAAACCATATCGTAAAAATTAATTTCTTTATGCCATTTTTCTTTACAGTGATACATGTTTGGTAACAAATATTTTAAGAATACTATAATTCATTTTTTATTTTCATTAGCTTTGCATTTCAACTAAAATTAAACCAGCAATCTATAGATTATATCATTAAATTTACAAATAAAATTAAATTCTTATTTCCCAGTCTAATCAAAATGACTTTCTTATATCTTAGAAAAATGAGTTATTTTACAAAATATTGAAAGATGTGCTTTTGATTATATTTATCGACAAGCCTAACTGGAGTCTTGAAGTAAGAAAGTTTTGAATCTTTAATTTCAAGATGATAAAAAAAATGAATGGATTATTTAACGCAATCTTTTACATAAATCTCAACAATCTCATAATTAAAAACCATGGATTTGAAGATTTCTCTCATACTTAATCAAAATTATTTATGAAAAAAAATGTCTTCCACAACAAAAAGTATAATCAGAAAACTATTAGTTCACTCTCAACGTCTAAAAATGAATTATCCATAAACTTAAGACAAAGTTAGACCCCAAAAATCAAGAAATTATACGTAGAAAAAATAGGTGTCACATATAAATTACTATTAATATTGTAAAATTACCAAGATAAAATAATATGCCCGGTAATATGAATTATGTACATATAAAAGAAATTGCTACTAAAATTTTACGATAAAAGTCTAAAATTTTTGGCGTAGTATACTAAAAAAAAAAACACTTTGTAATATATATATATAGTATGTTAAGTGCCAATTTTTATTTACAATGAGATTTCCGATTACTCTAGATAATAGTAACTATTTGATTACTTGTAAATATTGACAGAAAGCAATGGAAACATATTTGATATTTTAAATAAATACTAATCATTTATCATCATCATTTTCAACCATTATCGATCTACTGCAGGATGAAGATTTCTCCAAGTTCAATCCATATTCTCCAATCCCTAGCCTCTCTTCTCCACATCATTTCAGCATACTTTCTTATATCATTTATCCATCTCATATTGATCTTTTTCTAGGTCTTTTACAATTTCTTGTCCAGTTTAAGATTTCAACTGTCCATCTATTATCATCTCTTTTACCAATATGTGCAACCCAACTCCACTTTAGTCTCTTAATTCTTTCAATGTCAATAACACCTGTTTGATCTCTCAGCCATGTATTTTGTTTTCAATATCTTTTTGTTATTCCTAAAATGCATCTCTCCATACTTCTTTGAGTGGTCTGAAGTCACTATTGCTCTTTTGTTAAGTGTTGGAGGTAAAACACATTTATTAAAAACCTTTTTCTTTTCAAACACATAAGCATATTTCCTTTTGATATTAAGTTATTTCTACCAAAAGCACTCCAGCAAGTTTAATTCTATGATTAATTTCACCCATTATGTTTCCATTTCTAGTAATAATTTGATGAATGTATTTGTAGTTGTTGACGTCTTCTAACTCAACATTATCAATCTTTATTTCCATCTTTTGAGGATATGCATTGAACATTAGTTTAGTCTTTTTAACATTTACTTTTAATCCTATTTTCTTACTTTCATCTGATAACTCTTGCAACATTTCTTGAAGCTCTAAAGCATTATTTGCAAAACCAAATAAATCACCTGAAAAATCTAGATGACTTAAATAATCTCCATTTACTTTTACTCCCTTAGCTTTCCATTTTAATCCACAAAATACTTCTTGACAAACTGCTATAAAAAGTTTTGGAGACACCCTGTCATACACCATTCTCAGTGTTAATCTTATATAATCCAATTGTTGCTGTTGCATTTTTATAAATATTCTTCAAAATATGACAATGGATTTATATGTTGATTATCTAATGCTTTAATCACTGAAGAAATGTTTATAGAATCAAATGCCTTTTCATAATCTACAAATGCAAAGCATAATGACAACTCATATTCATTATTTTCTATAACTTTTCTCAATACTTGGATGTGATCCACTGTACTAAAATCACTTTTAAATCCAACTTGTTCTTTTGGTTGATTAAAATCCAAAGATTGCTGTAGATGATTTGTAATTATTTTAGCAAAAATTTTGTATAAAACTGATAAAAGACTGATAAGTCTGTAATTTATTCACCTTTTTAAAATATTAATATTAGGACAGCATTCTTCCAATCATCTAGTACATCTTTATCATTTAGACATTTTGTAGATAACTTTATCAAATATATATATATTTCTTTCCCTGCCTCTTTTAAAATATCAATTATAAATATAGTTTTATTTCTCAATATTATGTAACAAAAAAACATTTGTAATTGTTAATAAAGAAGATATAAATTAATATTAAAGTTTATCGGCTTAACGTTTTCGAAAACACTTATTTATAATTGTTAATAAAGAAGAAGATATAAATTAATATTAAAGTTTATCGGCTTAACGTTTTCGAGGATCCATGCCTCATATTCATAGCCTTCATAAAATGTATAGTAAAATATATGCAAATATTCAAATAAGCTAGTATTACTTAGCCCATTTCTTCAAGATTTCGAAGCAAGTGTCTTTTCTATTAATAGCATGGATGTTTCCATTAATTATAATTTTACCATTATCTGAAACTTTTTTCTTCTTCATAAATTTAATTGCATGTTTCACTTCTTCATTTAAAATCCTGGGAACTACTCTTTCTTATTGCATTGCCAAATGTATACCACATAATACTAAATCATCCTTGCATATCTTTATATTATATTGTTGTTCTGAAGAAGATTACTCGAGCAATCGAAACTGTAAACTGTAAAAGAGGGTGGTAAATAAAGCATTGTGTAACAGTAGTGAAGTGCATGGATGATTTAGTATTATATGGTATATAATTCTTGACAGGACTCTTTTATACATTTCATGATGTCATCTCTCTTTTTAGTAATAGTTTCATTTTTTTTTTCTTATTGCAGACATAAGTTTCCTATTGTACCTGTTGAAAATGCATATCCCTCCAACAAGACTTAGAATCTAAGCAAAAGTACCCCAAATCCAATCATGCCCAAGATACACAGGTCAGGAGCAATTATGAATTCTAACCTATTTGCCCATTCCCCAAATCTATAACATTATGAACAACACCTATGGTGATACCACATAAATTCATTATATCCTGGACTGGTGCTACAACATTTTACATGAGAACTCAACTGATGATGATGATGATGAGAGTTTGAGTGAACCCAAGATATTAAGTTAAAAATATACATAAATATAAATATTATTAAGGAGATTCGAACAACTGGATTAAAGTTTAAAATATAAATATTTATTTGGACAAAATTCAAGATGAGTTTTATATATATATAATAAACTCCACGCTTCTAAAACTTTATTTTCATTATAAACATTTAAACTTGATACAATTATTTTTATTTTAACAAATATTAATTTAGTGCGCCCTGTGGTTATTACAATACTGAACGTATATTTAAAAATAGGCTTTTATTCAATGTTACAAAAAATGGATTTATCAGATGGTTTGGTGAACGTTTATACATTAAAAAATATATATATTTAAAGATACGATAGAGTTTCGCTGATTATACAATTTAAATATGATGCCTTTAACATTTGATATATAAGTTTATTTTCATTTAGAGACTTTATTTATAACAATTAAAATAAGGATACATTTTGATCAGTAGACTAAAACATTATTTATTTTAATTTTCAGCATTTAACGTTAGATTATAGCGAAACTCTATAATTGCCAGGGAATGGCTTATTTCAATAAAGGGGAGGGCAGCTTCATGAGAAGTTGGATTTAAACTCCAACTGAAAATATGACAAAGAGAAAAACGTTTTATTATCACATATCATTACAATTTATTTTGCTAAACAGGCTAGAAAACTAACTATAAGAAATGGTGGTGTTAGCATAATATCAGCAAGAGGAAATGGCACCTTTAACCAGGCCAAGGTCATTCTCCAATTATTAAAGGTGGCACACACCAACTTCATGCTAGAGTGGTACAGAAAGAAAAGGTAGGTAGGAAGTTTCTATGGGCCGGACCACAGCGCATCCATACAGAGCTTCCTCTACTCTAACCTGCATGTTCTAGAAGTAGACGTAGACTTCTATCATGAACAAGGACATTAAAAATGGAAGGCTTTGAATCCCTGGAATGAGGTACAGGTGATCAAAGCAGTATATAAATATATATACTTGGAAGACAAGAATGACTAACGAAGAGGATCATGATTCTTTGGAATGAGGTACAGATGAATCAGATCAAAGCCTTATGTGGCTTATTAATAATTTGACATATGCCAGCAATGCTATCATAATAATATAAAGTTACTGAATTTAAATATTAAAGTAAAGCCTTAAATGATTTAACAAATATGTAATGATATGTTAAAATAATGACCCATGTAAGCTAATGTCATTTACCATAAGTTAAACTATAATTAATGAAGCGTGCATTGCTCCCCCTTCTTGAATCAATATTTTAACATATAAAAAAAATTAAAATTCATGCACTTAAAAGTGCAAATAACAAAATAGATTTAAGTCGCCAGTCTTTTTGGTGATTATGATCAGTAAATAAATTCATAAAATTAACAGACACCAATATCCACCCCAGATTGCAAAAATATTTATACATTTTGTATAAATTTACGATAAAACATTTATTTTTTTAAAAAAGCAGGTATTCATTTAAAGTACAAACCCAATCTTACGAGATATTTAGAAATAAATAACAAGAACCCATTAATTCCCCCCCCCCTTCTATTCCACAGTGGAATATAGAAGTTCATAAGACTAGATTTGATTGGCATTTACAAATAAAATTAAGTGAAAAATATAAAAATATTATTAAAATTAAATTATAACCACACTAAATTATAAAAATAATAAGAAGCATGAGTTAGATGATAGATTAGTTTTGATAGTAGATAATTGATACAAAAGATTAACAGACTTGCCGATTAGCGAGTTTTGAAAAAAATTAAACATAAAGACAACACTAGTTTACAAATTAAATTACAAATAAGAATTGGTAATGCGATTATACTGTTTTTGGGCTGGTTACCTCAGGATTTCATGAAGTATTAACGAATCTTCTATGGCAGGTAGCATTCTTTGATGGTACAGTCACTCTTGAGTGGTAGGATCTATATCTCAGCATGAGTCGGGCTGAAGACGGAGAGGAGTCAACTTAGGTCTCTCAAAAATTAAACGGACGTAAAGTCGTCTATCAACGATTGACCAAACTCTGACACAATAGATTTTTAGCCCTATTTATGTCAGTTTTTTAGCCACTCAAAGAATGTTTGTTTTAATTAGACTTCCTGACTCTAATGGTTCCTTATTTTAGAAGAGTCTTTATTCTATTGTTAGTAGAGATGCAGTCATGAGATAACTGTCTAAAATCAATTCAAACCAATTTCCAGTTTGGAAATGGATTTGATAAAAATGTTAATAGCTAACTAAAATCCATTAGCTTTGTTTTAGATTTTACTTTTCTTAACTTTAATTTACAAATTCCTTTTAAAATCATGAAACAAACTTCCCATCCCTTTAATTATTTTTGGACAGTCAACGACTGCACCTTCCACTTGAATTTTTATGGAGTTTTATGACAAAAAAGTAATTATACAGTATTAAAATAAAAGTAAAAAAATGGCATTTTAAAAGACAAAATGAATATATTTAGTATTTTTAATTATATATATATAAGCTCCGGTAATATAAGTATATATCTGAGCCGCATCTATAAAAGTTAATATTTAAAATAATTAAAGAAAGTTTTTATTTCACATTTATATTTACAAATCTCATAGACTCTTCTCAGAAATACACATGTAGTTTATACACATTTTACAACAACAACAAAAAAAAGAGCAGGATGATGCTGGGCTGTTGTAGAACAGTGAAACTTGATCTTAAACTAAGGTCGACTGTTTCACTATCAATACCATGATCTTGTTTTACATTCTTGAGAGTTCTATTCTCTTCTATAGCTTTCCTTGTTAGTTTAAAATTATACTTTATTATATCATTATCAACTCTTTTTTGCACCACTTTACAAAATCTGAGATATTCAATCCTTCTTAATGCATCATTTTTATATATTTTCATATTCCTCCTTTTCCTCATAAATTGTCTTGTCTAAAAAGAAATTTTACTAGTCAGATGATGCTTTTTTGTACCAGCTATTTTTGCTGTGGTTTTTTAAAAGTGTATCAGTTATCTTCCTATTGAATTCGTTCAAATTTGAATTATGTTCAAAATCTGTTAATATTTAAAAGCAATTTGCAAGTTTTACTTTAAATTCAGTACATCTTCTGCATTTTTTTAAAAACCAAAAAAATCAGGGCAACATTATAACCCCCCCACCCCCCTTTTATTCTTTGCACCAAACCACCACAAGAAAAAAAAAAAAAAGGGGACTCCACCATCACCAACAACCCCCTTCCAACCATCAAAAGAGAAGCGTTCTTCGACATCTCTAAAAAAGGGGGGTCGCAAAAACAAATCTTTTTTATATTCTTATTTTACAAAAATTACTAAATTTTCTCGAAGGCGGGGGGGGGGAGGGACGCTCCCTCCAAACCGTTCAACTAAATTAAATATTATATATTTTTTTTTTTATAACTAAAAATTAATAATTTTTTTTTTTTAAAAAAAAAAACCTTTAAATTCATTGGAATGTTTTTGATGATTAGAAATAACTATGAATATTAATTTTTTTAATATTTTTTTCTTTAGTTTTACATTAACAAGTATATGTGTTCGAGTGTATCAGTGTTATGAGATAGAGTGGAGAGTGGTGGGTTGTGAAAGTTTGTGCTCATATACCCTATATATATTAACATGTATCTTAAATCTTGCTAATCACTGGTCACTTCCTGTGTTGAATTTATTAAGAATATTACAATCTTGAAATATGTATTTTCTGTTTAATCAAACTATAATCCAATTCTGCTGTACCTTCATTTGGATGCTTCCATGTCCATTTCCGTTTAACATTTTTCTCAAAAAAAGAATTCATAATATAAACTTTTTCTTTTTATGCAAACTTCACAAGTGTATGTCCTCTCTCATTTCATATCTAAATTTAACTACAGCACTTTCATTTTTTAATTGTTTACCAATTCTAGCATTAAAGTCTCCTATGACAATTTTGAATGTTATTTGGTCTGATCAAAAGCTTTTTGTACATTTATATAAGAATCCTCTACTTCTTCATCACAATGAGAACTTGTTGGGAGTGTAAACCTGAATTATCTGCATTTGATATCTGCTATTAAGTTGAATAATTAATCTTGCTACTCTGTCTGATACACCATCAATCTCCACAATGTTGTTCTTCCACTTTTTATTTATAATGAATCCTACTCCACTTGTACTTCCAATGTTTTATCCTTTGAAATACAGTGCATTTTCATTTTTTTAAATCAAAATCTTGTCATCTTTTCTTCTAACTTTACAAAGTCCAATAATGTCCCATTTAATATAAAACAATTCTTCCAATCTTGCAATCATTCTTCACTTGAAAGTGACCTGCAGTTATAGGTACTTAAATAAAAGATCATCATCAAATGGCAGCCTGGGTCCACAATCAGGAGATTCTTAGCACTCTCTGTCTTTGGCTACCAACCACTTCCTTAGCTGACAAGTTTACAGCTTCCTGGGAATAAGAGCCATGATTTATCTGTCATGATTGTAAATATCTATTAGAAAAGTAAAACAATTCTTTCAAACATAAATTTATTTTGCCTTCAAGAAATCTCAACTCATATCAGGCATCTGAGAAGAAAGACCATTGTGTTCTTGATCTTAAATTTAGAGGTAAAAAATGAATAAACTTGCCATGCCAGATAATGTGTATGTGAGCAGTCATCCATGTTCATATACTATATGAATAATCACATAGTAATAACAGTTGCAACAAGAAAAATATATGGAGTGGACATTAGGCAATTTACCTG
This sequence comes from Epiperipatus broadwayi, assembly GCA_028023455.1. Taxonomy (NCBI): domain Eukaryota; kingdom Metazoa; phylum Onychophora; class Udeonychophora; order Euonychophora; family Peripatidae; genus Epiperipatus; species Epiperipatus broadwayi. The sequence goes on from JAQFVV010006643.1 coordinate 517,540, forward strand.
CTCAGTTTCAGTAAGACTTCCAAGAGGAATCAAAAGATATCCTTTAATTCCTTTCTGCAGGCAATCATCTATTATACTCTCACTTTTATTCATCATCTGCTTATTTCAGTATTTCTTCACAAAATTTATTCTGAGATTTTTTTTAATCATACATCAATCTTTCTCATTTCATTCTCCCACTTCACAGTAATGTAAGAACAGATTTTACAGATAGACATTCAGTCAAAGATTACTGTGACCCATCATTTATTATGTTTCCATTCTATGAGTTTTATCACACCTTTTAAATCTTTCTATTTTTCTAAAATTAAAGTACAATACCAATCTTACCTTGAATGCAGTCACTTCTTATCTATTTATCTTGATATTTTTAACATAAGTTTTTTTCTTATATTTTGTTATTCTTGCAATATTTATTTTATTTTGTAATTTAGACTACATGTTTCATAATGAAAGTCAAAACAGATAAGACTGAAAATTAAATGTTACTTTAAAACACAAAAGTTTAGTTTCCTTAAACATAATATTAAGCATAGCTTTCAGCACTGATTGTTTTCCATTTGATATAATGTATATCACAATAGGGCTAGCTTAGATATCATTTTCTCTAGTCGCATATTCAGAAGAGCCCTTTATTTTTAAATTTCTAAGAAAATTTGATAATAGAATTTTTCATATTTCAGAAATATATTGATATGGAAAACATTTTAATTATGTTTATATTGCTTCTTTACCATTTTATTATTTCCATGCCAGTCGTCGCAATGATAAAAGACATCAGCAATACTAGAGGCTTTCAAAAAGTCCCCAGAAAAGGTAAATAAGAAGACAAGGGTAATTTCACACTAAAATAACATCACACATAAATATCATGTAGCACTATTGCAAATATTGGTAAAACATTTCTCAACAAGTTTATACTCAGATCAATTAATTATAAAAAATAGCATTATATTTACAATAGAAACTTTTCTGGTACTATATTAGTGTGCCATTGCACAATTACAAACAACCATAGCGTGCTACTGTTTGAACTTATGCAGCATAATGCACGCGTTTAAAAAATTAGTTGTGGATACAGTATTGGACTGAATAAAATCAATTTGTGTTTAAAAAACAACAACATATTTACAAGTAATAGTAGAAGTCAAAATAAAAAAAATTACAATTTGAAAAAAAATTGCAAAGATCATCTAGAAGATATATATTCTAATATATATGAAGCATTAAGAATTATGCTAATGACTATTATCTGCTGCTTCTCTCCTCAAAATTAAAATTAATAAAATATTGTATAAGCCAAGAAAAATTAGAGGAAATTTGCCTCATTATCTATAGAGCAAGTTTTAGCAAAATAAATTAATTTTGACAATGTAATAGAACAATTAACAATCCAAAAAGTTGTAGAAAATATACAAACATTTGTATTTTTATTTTATATGAGACTTTGTTAAATATATATGTGATTAATTGTTTTTGATAAAATTTTAATCAGAAATAGATAATAATTAAAAATAGTATAATTTATTTGTGTAATAAGATTCTTTGAATATAAAATCATGTTTATAAATTATATATGTTTAAAGTTGCAATTAATAATTTGTAAAGCGCATACTCATTACGTAAATAATATATGTTAATGCAACAGTAGTCTTAAGATTATAGCCTTAATATATATGTTTAATGTTTTCAAATTAAGATTAATAAAATTATATAATTTTTCGACAAAAAAAAATATTTCTGAAAATATTTCGTCCGTACCCCCTCCAAGGAAATTTCTTTTGCCCTCACCTAGAAGTCTGCAAAACCTCCAACCAGCTATGAATACCAATAATCCAAATGGACACAGTTATCCAAATTTTTAATTTTTTATTAATTGTAAAAGCACTCAGTGTGCTTTTATAAACTTTAAACCATTGCTTGTGTTAATTAATTCTTATACATCAAACATTAAAGATATCTTTTATATCAAATTGGATAATAGATAACAATCATCATTTTTAACCATGACTTTCTTAGTAACTGATTAAATATAATAAATTTAAATTAAATATTTTTTCTAATTTCACCTTTGTATTCAGTAATAAAGGCAAGAATACTTAATATCCCAAATTAAAATCATCTATTTTTTATTATTTTGTTTGTTTTTTTTGCTAGTTAATTGGTAGTAGATAAAACAAAAGAATTGGACGTATGAAGTTTTGTCAAGCATTTGGTTAAGTATAGTTCTTTTTTTTAATTTAACAATATGTTTTTTTCTATTTCATGTGCCCTAGTTTTAAATAGATAAAATATTGGACGAAATTTATTTTTTCATTTCTGTTAATTGTCTGATTTAGTTTTATGACATTCAATTAAAAAAATATGAGTTTTCACAATTAAGATTGACCATATCAAAACTTTATTAAGTAGCAGTCAGAAAATATCACGTATTTTCACAATATAGGCTGAAAGATGGTAATAAATTTCCATTGATTAAAAAAAAAAGAGATATATAGTATTTATAAGCATTAAAATTAATTATGATGAATAATGGAGTTGTATTTCATAATTTACCATGAGTTATGCCTGCTACTGATTTACACAGAGTGTTGATATTACAAGTTTTGTTAAATATAAATTGTGTAAGGAATACTGTAACTTCTTTTACATTTGAAAAGAAAATGTATATTTATAAGTTAGTTAAGAATAAATGTACAAGTGCTACATTAAAAAAAAGTCGTTAAAACTATAGCCAAATTTAAAAGTTGAAATGATTTATGTTGTAATAATATTAGCTAAAGTTCAAATTATTATATTTCAAATTTAGCACTGTGGAGACAAATATATTGATATGAAGATTTTCACGGGATACAGAAATAAATGATATATTTTTCTAATTGATGCCTGTATGATTTTGATAAAGAAAATACTGATGTTTCAGACTTGATTACATAAGTCATCAATTGGATGATAAATAGAATATTTTAAAAATGGCTGTAGAAGTCTGTAAATACTGGTTTATAACAACATTAAAATTCTACCAATAGGTATCTTCAGAGTAACATGCTTTTAAAAAAATTCTTCCAAATAGGAGGAAGTTTGCATGTGGCATTATGTTTAGTGATACAATTTTGTCTTTTTAGCATGTGAATGGCTTCTCTGATCTTGCATTTGTAGAGAGTCTCATATGAGGATAGGATCCTCGTATTAGAGAAATCAATATTGTAACTTGAATGCATAGCATAGAGTGATAGTTTTGATGATGATGAGTGATGTTTAATTACATTAGCATATTCATCTCTTCTATGATTGATCATACCTATCTAAGCAGATTTACAGATGAGTGAGTCTCATGAGGGATTGAATATTATATTCGGTTATGATTTAATAACATCATAATCAAGACTAAAGATTGAATCCCTCTTGAAAGTCATGGAATTTATGAAATTTCATTTATAAACAATCAACACATCAGTACTAAAAGAGATGAATATGCTAATGCAGTTAAATACTCATCATCATCAGCACCATAACTCCATGCTATGAATTCAGGTCACAATATTGATTTCTCTAATATATAATCCTGCCCAAATGTGATACCCTCTACAAATGCAAGATCAGAGAAGTCATTGAGATACTAAAAAGACCAACTTGTATCAATAAATGTGATGACACAAACTTTCTAGTATTTGGAATAATTTTTAAAAAAACATATTACTCTAAAAATTTTCTCATTTTTTTTACCAATTTTATATACCTGTTTTTTCTAATGGTGAAACTTTAACATTGTTATAAACCAGTGTTTACAGCATCTCTACAGCCATTTTTAAAATATTGTCCAGTTGATGATTTGTGTAATCAAGCCAAAATGTCTGGTATTTTTATTATCAAAATCATACAAGGATGAATCTGCAATATATATATATATATATATATACTACGTGATTATAACTTGTTTTTGTTTTTCATATATATATATTTATATATATGCACATATATAATTAATTTTCAGATTTGTCAATGTGATAATTATTAATATCAACATTATATTAATATTTCAGCAGGAAACATATGTCATCATGTGGGTAGCAGAGAATATTTAAAACACTGTTGCAGTACATCTCGGCAACATCATCTTAAATGATTTGTATTGCCTGGATAATGATAGATTTGATCTTGCTGAAATAGTAGTATAATGTTGATATTATTAACAACTAAGTACACATATGAAGAATCTAAAAGATATATCTACATTTTGCATCTATAAAAACCTTTTCTTTATTATATAACGAATTAGATAATATTATGATTTCTTGTCTGACTTTTATTACCATGGTATAAAGATATAATTTGCATCAAAACTAAATTCTGCAACAAGCATACACATACACACATATATATATATATAATAAATATAATGGTAATTAACTATTATATACAGTCTTTCAATCTACCTTTTGGTTAATTTCTTAACCTGCCTTAATTGCCATTAAGTTCAAAAACAAATTGGAAGCAAACATCATGAACTGAAATCCCATGAATACGAATTTTAATGTTACCAATTTTCCTATTAATTATATTCATTTTATTTCTATTTATTAAAATTGCCTCCTTAATTTTTCCTTTATTATGTTTAAGGAATTAAATGAAAGCACTTTTGTGGTTCGAAAGTCTGTATAGAATAGTTAATTATCATTATATTTATTATTTTTATTGTTATTACAATAGTTTTTTTAATTAATGGACATTTTATTTGAATTGTGTGTGTGTGTGTGTATAAACAAATGAGTAATGATCATTAAAAAAATATATCCAGAAATTATCTTGCTAGGTAACCACCAATTATACTGAAACTGAATCATTTGTTCTAAATAGGCAGTAATAACTTTTTGTTGAGTTTACTTTGAAAAAATAGTTACTAGAAAAAATTATTCAGCTTGAGACTATCAATTAACTTGCTGATTCCCTAGCAACATTGTTATTGAAATATTTTTTTGGTTAATACATGGGAATTTCTTTCTTTCATCTTAATTAAGCCATGAAAATATTTAATATAATATATACATATAACAGAATTATTTCATAATTGAAGAGTATCTAGAGAAATATTAAGCCTTCCTTGAAGACAAAAAATCTGCGAGCTTTCTCAAAAATATTGTTGGAAATGAGTGACATTTTATTCTTTCTTAAAGAGTAGCTGTAAAAAATATATATTATCATCCATCACTTCTGTCTTTCTCACTGCATTTTTTGAAAACATTATTTGAATGATCTGGGAATTACTATCTTGAAAAATAGCAATACTGTCTTAAAATACTGTGCTAAATACATATAAAACAATGACTGAACCAAGAAAATATCATAACATGTTTTTCCAAATCAAGATAGTTTTATCTCCATATTTTTTTTTGAGATGTTTTTTTTTCTTTTTAAATCATCAATTTAATATCAAAAAATGGCATTTTCCAGTTATCCATTAATCAATGTTTTTGTTTATCATAAAACAGTTTTATAACATAATATTCCCACTAGAAAACTGTGACTTTAAAATAGCATTTTCACTATAAATAATCTTGTAAAGTTAAGATGATTATTTTGGTACATTGCGATTACTGCTTTTTGCCTATAAGATTTACAACATTATTGATCTCTATTTCACGATTAATTTTAAAAAATATTATTCTTTCAATATTCGATGAATTCACCCTTGAGATAAATAATTTTATAAAGATAAAACAATTCTGCAGTTTTCAACACTAATGATCCACCTATTTAAGCATATATGACATATATATTATTACAAATATTAAGAGGGATGTCAATTTTCTATCAGATATTACATCTTTTCACTTCCATCAATAAATGAAAAAAGCGTTTAGAATGCATTTCCATTTCGTACTATATTGTTAAAAAATATAGCGTTAATTCGATAAATATCCAATACTAATACTTTTCTATAAGTAAATATACAGTCATAAATTTTTTTAATATATGAAAAACATCTATCTATGGTTTGTGCATGTTTATATATATATGAATGTATGGTAAATAGATGGTCACATTAACTATATATGAATAAATACTACATACACAGGTTAGATTTGAACAGTTGTTTAGTTTCTAAATAATAAATAATTAGGTAATAAATAATTTAGGAAACTTTTTTTTTTTTTTAACTCACATTTACGTTTAATTTGAAATATATTTACATGCATAATTTACTTTTCACATAGCTCAAGTTTCTTGGTACTTTTTATTTTATTTCGAGAAAATACGAACTTTAAGTCTTTAGTATAATAAACACAACCGTAGATTAATAAACGTGAGCTTGACATTCAGAAAAAAAATTCTTTTTAAAACAATACTTTGCATTCTCCATTTACGTAAGTAGCAAATCGCCCACAAGTTATCTGCCGGCAAGTGTTCGTGCTAATGTCGAAAAATTCACCTTCTGAACATTTCTCATTAGATTCGGGATGTTTTTCATCTTCCGAATTTTCTAGAAAATCAAAAAGTATTGACAAAGATAAATCTTCAAAGTTACCTTTCGCCATAACGGTTAGTTTAGGAAAACATTCTAAAGAAGATAAACATTTATAATTACAAATTGCACAAAACTTATTTCGGTAGGCCACCGATCTATCTAGTCGATCGTATCTATAAGCTGTAAAAGATTCACATTTTTTTCGAATAGTTTTATCTTCCCATTCGGGAGCACAACTGCTTATTAATTTAGGATTACATACTCGAAGTGAATTGATTATATCTAACGTAGGAATAATATTTGAGGAACATGATCTGATTTCTTCGAGATTAGTTTTAGGAGATTTTATATTTATCTCCCATTGTTTTATATTATGATTAAACCGAGCTGTTTTCAAATACGATTCTATGTCTGGGTTTGAATATTTTTGATCAGTCGATTTATTAATAATATCCGCAATACCACAATTAATACGTACATCCCAGACTCTAATGTTAACATTTTGAACATAATTACACCGGGCACAATATATATTCCAATACGTTAAACCACTTGTTATGTCCGTCACATGTAAATTTTTTAGGGGATCATTTTGGAAATTTCCGGCCAATTCGCAATAAGTTCTCTGGCCTTTCCAGTTCTTAGCGCAGGATGATTTCATATAAAACGAAATATCTGTAGGAGAGTTTGTAAAGCAAGAAAATGATCGTTTTTCTATAGAATGTTGCTTCATATCCTGTAAATATGGAGCATCTTCGCAACAGTCGGAGAATAAAACGCATTCAGAATCGCAGAAGCAATTTCTTTTAGTGTTCTTAACATCAAACTGTAACGATGAATGATTCTCCGCGCAGTTGCATCTGTCATTTTCAACACAAGAGAAATCTTGTTGATCATTCAAAAATTCAATATTTTTTAATGTAACCGTTTTAAGTAAAAAACATAAAAAAAATACTATCTTTAACATTTCTAAACTAAGTAGTGTATTAAAACTTAACTAGTAAAGAAAAAAATCACATCTATTTATTCTAAATTATTCTTTAAGCGCACAAAATCATGATACTTAATTTCGTTTTTACACCTGCTCAATGTCGCAGTTCCGTCCAGATAACGCTTCCCGAATAGACAAAATTTTAAAATAACTGAAAATGAAAATGTGATTGCCATCTATTTCCTTTCTTTTCTTTAAAAAGATGCTTTAAATGAAGTATTGTAAAGAAATTAAATCTCCAATAATTAGAATTAAAAAAAATAAATAAAGTGACGTCATATCCCTTTGTTAGATTTATTGATGAATAACTTCATAAATGAAAAGAGAATTTCGACTGTATTTACATAATAACTTTTAATTGTTAATTTGTTTATCTAATTCTGCAGTGCACTTTAGTTTCTAGTGTATACATTTCTTTTAATATGTATGCTAAACTCTTTGCTTTCCTGCATAAAATTTATTAAGTCTTGGAATGTTATTGGCTCTTTGGCAAATGACCAGCAACTAATAAAAACTGATAGTACAAGTTGAGACCATATCATCCATTAATAGCAATAATAATTGACTGAGCCAACCAAAGCTAAAAGTTATTCTGCTTATAGCTTAATACCCCAGCTGATGTGTTAGTAGTCACAAAAAATAATGCTTCTGCCACTGTGAGTTATATATATATATATATATATATGTGTGTGTGTGTGTGTGTGTTCACCATCTTATAGAAGTAAACATTAAAATATAATGTGATTCTTTTATTTAATAATCTAGATAAAACTTCAGCTGCAATGAAAAAACAGGCAACAAACAAAATTGTTGGAACAAGCTGAAACTATGTGTTCAAAGAATGACAAAATAATGTTTTGCTGAGTTATCTTAAGCTAAACAAATGTTGGGCCAGTTTTAGCTTAATATTCTGATATGAAAATTATATCATAAATAAAATATCTATATCTTACAATAATTTTATATCAGAATATTAAGCTGAAAGTTTTTTGGCTTAAGTTGACTCAGACAAATATTGTTCCTATCATTAAATCCCATGGTTTCAGGTTTCTTTTTTTGTGGACTGTTTACATTGTAGCTGAAATTTATCTAGATTATTATACAAAAAGCTCCCATTATATTTCAATGTTACATCTACAAGTTTGTGAAAATCTTTACCTTAATATATGTTTCTTGTGGAGATGCCCGACTTTTGTGAAAAATCTAAAAAGTTTATCATACTTTAAATTTTCATATATAAAATATCTAATTACTATTAGTTACAGTTTAGGTACAAAATGGTTTGATTCTTGGCTTAAAGTGGCTCAGACAAATGCTATTATTATTAATAGATCATATGATTTCAGTTTGCACTACCAGTTTAATTCCTTGTTGCTTGGTTGCATCTTACATCATAGCTGAGATTTCATCTAAGTTATTACATAGAAAATTCTGTTACATTTCAATGTTTACATCTATATTGAAAGGTTTTAAAATAATTTAAAATTCTACTACTATATTTAAAAATATATGTAATTCTTATAAATTATAATAATGATTCAAATAAATACTACTACTATTAGTAGTACAACTACTACTACTACTACTACTACTACTACTAATAATAATAATAATAATAATAATAATAATAATAATAATAATAATAATAATTATTATTATTATTATTATTATTAATGCAGAAGTAATTTTTAATTACGTAGGTATTGGTCAACAACTGGGTTTTTCAGTATTAATTTATAAAAGTTGCCTTTTTTCTCTTTCTATAGTGAAAAAGAACTTCTGTATAAATTATATTATTATTTATTTGTTTGTTTATATCCATCAAGGTAGTTCATTAGTGTTCCTAAAAATTTCCAGCTTCCTATTCTTGTTTTAATCTCTAACTAAATATAATCAGATTATCATTATCAACTAATAATTAGATGACTAATTAAGCTAATGATAATCTCTCTATATGAATAAAAATCTAATGTTTTTTGGAAATTTCTCAACTATTTTAAAACACTTCCAAATTTCACTCAGATTAGAAAGAGGAATAAAGAACAAAGTGAGTGCAATATCGTAACATTATATTTTTCCATAAGTAAAAGATAAAAACATTCTTTAAATTAATTACTACAATACAAAGGTTTCTCCAATTAAATCTCAAAGTCACATAATGAAAGATACATTACTAATTATCAGATGACACAATATTTAATTACTTATCAATATTGATAGTTGGAGGAACTGATTGTGAATTGGATACATCAAAAAACAAAAACAAAATTCTGTCTTGCGTTGTTAGCCGAGAGGTATCGCAGCTGCCATGCAAGCAAGTAGTTGGTTGCAGACGGGTGTGGGTTCGCGTCCCGGCAGATGCTATGACATATGAAAAAAAAAAAAAATTCTAAGCCTCTTTGAAACTTAAAGAAGTTTTTATGTTTTGCTGAACCAGATTCAAATCCCAGGTTGTGGTTAGATGAATAAACTAAATATAGTGCAATGAATATCTTTATATTTTTATTTAAATATTTAGAATGATATGAATATTATAAACTCAAAAAATAATTAAGATTTAATTAGGTGACACTTGTGAAGTTAAATATAAAATAATAGATCAAATTACATTTTGCAAACTCCTTCTAGTCCAATAAACTATTGAAACATCCAACATGAGATATAGGCACACAAGTCTATATTTTCAAAGACTTTCATCTCTTTATCATTTGTGTTAGATATATATTAACTCTTTCTGTGATTACAAAAATAATTTGTTCATTTATGCTTATTTTGGGAATATTTTATATATAATATCAGTCTATGATTCAGAGACAATAATTCAAAAAGTATTTATTTTTCTTCTCTTGTGATTTCCAAAATGGTTATGGCAAAATTATATTTTACTTTATATTAATTCATAATATTAACATTTAAGATCAAATTTATACTATCTGGAATTATATTTTAGTTAATTATAAACCGCAGCTGCATTTATTTGTCATTATTTTTAGACTATTATAAACTACAACATGGTCACTGGTAGAAATTTGTGACTGCTTGTTTTCTTCCTCTCATTTGGTATATGTTTTATATTATACTCAAGTTTATTTTATAAGTGGAATTATAGTTGCTTATAATATGAAGTGAATATTAATTTATTTCTCCGCATTAGGCAGAACAGTTAACTGTTTTTATTAACTTGCATTCAGTGCCTGTGACAAAATCAATGATTTGGTTGAGTAAATATAGAGGTTACTCATATCTGTTTATAGCTTTAGATAGTTTTTGGAGTGAAGTTGCTTTTTAAATAATAAACTGCATTAAATAAATCCAAAGATTTATTTGACATTTAGAACGCATTGAAAAGTTATGTAATATTTGTTTTGTTTTATGCCATCCTAATGGAGTTGCTTTTAAAAAACTACTAATACACGTGAAACCTAGTTTCAGATTTTCATAGCTGCTTAAACAAATTAACTTGTAGTTTTAGATAAATGAAGCTTACAATCTATTAGTATGGCTATCGGAATAATAACAACTTAGTTATTGGGTTGGTAAATTTTTTAGTCGCGTTGCTAACTTTATCATAAGATATATATTGATTATATTAATAATTTTTAATGAAAAACTAATTACCAGTATCTAAAAGTATATAAATCTATGAAAATTCAGAAGAATCAGAACAAATGTTATTATGAAAGTAACTCATAAGTGTTTAATAAATCTAAATATGAGGCAATAATAAGTTGAAATTAATCTAAGTCTACAGATTATTAAACTGAATGATGACATTTAGAAAATAGCAAATTATACAATTAATAGTTGGGGAGTTGGAAGTTTTATAATAAAAGTGGGTGCATGATGGGTCTAATCATAAAAGTTATTCTACTTACTAAAATATTTTAATTACTTAATAAATTATTACACAAAAGTAAATGTATGTTGATTATTTTCCAAATTAAATTTTACGATATTACTATTAGGTGATGTCAATGACATATCCTCCGTTTAGTTTTATAAGCACTTCGAAGACACATTCATTACTGTGATAAAGAAGAACTTATAATATCTTATTGCTAGTTATTTCTTTCTCTTTCAATACTATTCTTTCTGAGCATTAATATGACAAAAATAAGATAATTTAATGCTGGGTTTTTAACATCAAACTGAAAATCAAAAAATAATTTAACCTGGAAGTCACTTGTTCATTTTTCTTTGCAACCAATGGTATTTTTTAAAAGAATTTGCAGACACAAAGTTCTAATTATCTGCACTATTTTTACCATCAAGTTTCACGTTTGCAGAGAGCTATAAGAAATATTATAATTTGAACAATTCTAATCTTCATTTATAAAAATATCTAATCAAATGTAAAAATTATTCGTTATATTATTCAATAAAACTTTTTTCAGTATTTAGTCTGTAATAATAAATCTTTTAACTAATTTTGAGTAAAGATAGTTTATAACAAAAAATAAAATAAAAATTAATAGTATGTACAAAAATGAAAACAAAATATCGAATATCAGTTGATCAAGAGTTTCTGTAATGTAAAAAATTGAATATCAATTGATCAAAAAGTCTCATGATGTTCTACACCCTTAACTTTTGAACTCTTCATTTTATTCTAAACTATACATCTCTATTTAAACAATTTTTCAGAGGAAGATGTACACTAATTGTATTAATTAGTTTCAGTTTTTAAAGATTAATAATACTTTTATATCTGATGTTTGAAATTTTTCTCTGTATACATATATGTTGCAATGGTTTGAGGCATTGTGTGAAATGTGATATATCACAGACAGCAAACAGTTATTAGCACTGAAGGTATAATCATTTGTGGATTAAGCAATGTTAAAATCTGCTCATGCAGCTGTCATTGACCCAAAGTGAGTAATAAATTAGTGATGATGATGATAACTCAATGCTCATTAGCTTAATAAGTTTGGTAGCCATATACTTTGATTAATCTCTTAGTTCATTAGAATTAAATTAAACACAATAGTTATTTTATATACAGTTGTTTGTTAAATATACAAATTTATTAAGCACTAGCAGAAATCTAATAATAACGTGCAAAGCTAAAACCTTCAACAGAAGGGCCTTAAAATGCTTATGTGATAGCCAATCAGATGTAACAATGACTGCACATGACTCTCTTAATTCAAGAACACAAGTCATAACAAGAAAAAGATGGGACCATTTTCTTCTATACTTAAATTTATAAATAAGTCAGACTCAAGCAATCTTCACATTTAATTCACTAAATATTATATATAAATAAATAGCGCAAAATCTTATATATTTACATTTGTTACTATCATTTCATTAGATTTGTCTTAGTTTATTTATATATAATATTTAATGTATTAATCGTGTTAATGAATTAATCATGAAGATGTTTTAAGCTTTGTGCTCTTAGTTTAGAATGCTTGAGTCTGACTTATTTATATATAAATTTAAGTATAGAAGAAGGTGGTCCCATTTTTTTCTCGTGTTCTGGCTTGTGTTCTTGAATTGAGAGTTCCACATGCAGTCATTGTTACATCTGATTGGCTGTCTTATAAGCATTTTAAGGCGCTTCTGTCAAAGGTTTTAGCCTTGCATGTTATTATTGGATATCTGCTAGAGCTTAATAAATTTATATATTTACACATGTTACTATCATTTCATTAGATTTAAAAATTGCTTATTTATAAATAGAAAGATTTCGCGTTGTTTATTTATATATAATATTTAGTGTATTAAATGTGAAAATGTTTTAAGCTTTGCACTCTTAGTTCAGAATGCTTGAGTCTGACTTATTTATATATAAATTTAAGTATAGAAGGAGGTGGTCCCATCTTTTTCTTGGGTTCTGGATTGTGTTCTTGAATTGAGAGTTCCATGTGCATAATTGGACATTGTAGCTCTGATGATAATTGCAGGACTGTCAAAACTGTAAGAATAAAGTTTTGGTGTAAAAAAAATAGTATTGTTGAAATGTTTAAGAAGGTTGGAAATGGTATGATATGTAAATATAGAAATCAATACATAAGGAAAAAAAGAAGAAGAAAATAATATTTTATAGCAGCTATTTTATGGAAGAAACCTTGAAAGCCATTTGGTTTAACTGTAGAATTTAAATATTTACTTTTAACATAGTGATTACATATTAAATAATTATTCTTTACATCATTTATCTAAAAAAATTAATTTAACAAAATCTACTTCCTTCTTTTTTTAAATTTTATTGAAGGATCAAAACTATTAAATTTATTTAACAATTCTTCTAATTTATCATTTTCAACAGTAAATAAACAATCATATACTGTATATACAAATATATTAAGAAAGCAGACAATTTCTTTTAAAATCTACCCATGCCTTAAAACAGACGTAAACTCTTTTTAAACTTAATATAATTATTTTACAAACTGTATAAGGCTTGTTATATATATATGTATTCCACATTTATTGTTAAAAGGAGGTTGCCTTGACAACAGTTTGAAATTATTGATTGCTATTGATATTAGGATTGTCTAAGTGTTGACTGTTTTTTAATGATATATATAAAAGCTAATGAAAGTATGATGAAGAAGAAGTAATAGTAATGTGAATAAAACTGATTTTAGGGTTGATATGAATCAAAAATATTCTTCACCTCCATTGCTATTTATAATATATTTATAAAAATGGGTAAAATGAATAACAATTGAAAATGTGATATATAAGGTTTCAAATGAGAAAATTGAGAAATAATGTTTTTTAAAAGTATTATATACATACGCATTCACATTTTTTTTTTTTTGCAAATAGTATTGGATTTTTGTAGAAGATAAATAACATATAAGCGCTGGATTTGGATTAAGTATACACCAATAATATTCTTTATTAATTATTAGAGTAAGAGGTTATTATTATTGGAAATTGGAGTAACTAAAGAGAAAATGTATATTCAAAAAATGTTAATAAAAAAATTATAGGAAAAAAAACCAAAATACAAATTATGTTTACTTATAATAAATGTAAACTATGTTAATTTTATTGAAAGAAGTGGGGTTATGCCATTAACATATGGGTATATATTATGAAAAAGGAAATAATATATTTTTAAAAAAAGTCTTGAATGGAAATTGGAAACAAGCATTGGAAGAAAATTAGTGAATGGCAGTAGAAGTTAATCAAAATGAATAGATGAGTTGGTTGGGTGTTTGTTTATATGAAAAAATTGAGGATAGAGGATGAGTGTGTTTTGATAAACTAATATTCTAGGTGAAGATGAAAATAATAATTAGATAATGGGGGGGGGGCAATTTATATTAAAATAGCTTGATTAATTTTTTATGCACAGTTTAAAATGTAAAAATCAAACAGTGAAATTTCTAAAGATAGATAATTTTAAGGAGTGGAATAAATAAGATTATATTTAATAAAGAAGAAAAAATGCAATGTGTAAAAATACATTTTGATTAGGTTAAATAATCATAGTCCATAGATGTGGTAATGGATAAATTTGGATACTTAACAGAAGAATGATGCAGAGATTTCAGTTCATTCACTGAAAGAAAAGATATATGTTGCGAGTAACAAAAAGTTATCAAAAGAGAAATACTAAGTTGAGAGACAAACAAGTATCATTGTCATCATAGAAAAAATTAAAACTCTGAATATATTGTTGAAAGATATGAGCCAAAATCTTCAATTGGATTCCAAGAGATTGAAAAAGACCTAAAAAGAGATTATATGTGAGATGGTTGGATGGAATTATAAAGTTGTTGGTGTTATCATGGAGAAAAGAAACAGTGAATGAGAGGAATTGAATTAAACACGGAGAGAAATTTTTTTATTGCAATGCATCGATAATAGTATAGTTGAAAGTGATAGTGATAATTTGGAGCAGTAGTAGGTTGTTCAAGACAAGAATAGCATTTTAAGAAAGAACCATTAAATAGAATGATGTAAATGATAGAAAATATATATTATGTAAAAATGAAGTAGTATGTATGTTTTTAGAGAGAATGAGAGAGATAGTTGATATTGGATTATTGGAAATATAAATGTGGAAAAGATATTAATGTTTATAATGCTTGTTTGAAGAGAAAGAATATTATTTAGATCGGCCTTGGAGAAAATACAGGGAAAGTATAAGATATAAAAAATAGATTTGAGAAAAATTAATCTAAAAACAAATTATATAATGATTGCTTATTAAAACAGGCAAAAATCTCCATATAGTATTACCACTCGGTGCAAGCCAGAGTAATCAATGCATACCAGAAGGCTTGTGCATAAAATCCCCATCTAGTGCCTACTCATCCAATATCCCCAGACTAGTTTCTGGCTTGCAGCCTTCTTCAATGAGGAGCCACTGCACCTAGATCTTAGTCCATTGATTCCTCTGGCTTGCACTGAGTGGCAATACTACATGGAAAGTTTTGCCTGTTATAATAACAGTTATAAACAAGTATAAGAAATGGTGATCATATGATGTTTATTGGATGATTGCTATTCCTGACAAATTTGTTCAAGAGATCCGAAAAAAGTTGCCTATATATTGGGCTTTTTATTAAGTGATAACTATAATTAGATAGATGAAGTTTCTCAACTGAGATAGGTGAAAGAAATTTGAGTTATCAAATATTTTTTTAAAAATTTATATTATTTTAATAGTGTGTGTGAGGAGAAATAACTTTTAAAAAATTGTATTCTTAGCATATTATTATACCGATATATATATTAATAACTAACTATAGTAACATTTGTTATTTATTTACGCTAAGTAAATGTTTACTCCTTAATGCTAATTCAGCATAACTAAATTCTTAGGTCGCTCACGGGAGCAGATAATATCCTGTCAATGACTTCTAAATTTATAAAGCACATCTAATTCGTTTGCTTTCAGGAATGTTTTCACTTCCTTGAAACCAAAACTTCCTTTTACAATTAAATGTTGATTTAATTCACTTTGGAAGAAATGAACTCGTGATTTTTAACGCAAGCTTTTTTTTTCCTGTTTAACATTTTCTTCTAAACCGGAAGAGTCTTTAACAGAAGCTTATTAAATATTAATTTTTTTAAAAAAGTCTTCGAACTAAAATCTTTAAATTAAATATTTAAGTATAAAAATAATAAACACGGTTATTTAGTCTTCAAGTTTTAATAAATATATTTTATGATGAATTTTCCATTCATTCGCTGAAATAAAAAGATTAGACAGGTTCAACAACATGGACAATACCGCGCCATAACTAAGTTTCTATACACTTAAACATTTTTTATGAGAGTTTGCTATTGCTTGCCAGCTTTTTAATTTATTTTAGCGTATTTGTTTATCAAGGTTGTTAAGAAATACTTTAACAAAAATAAGCATATCAGTCAATGCATATATTAATATAAATTGTAGCTACCACATTTTCAGATATTTATCCATAGACTTTAAATTTATTATTTCAATCGATCATAGTAAAGGCGTTTGGGTTCTCTGCAAAAAACTATAAAGCAAATTAGCAAAAATCAAGAATTAACCGTTAAGTGCTTTGATTATTAGCTTCTTTAAGACTGAATCTGCAGATATTTAATTATTACAATGGTTGCCATATGTTTCTGCTTAGATAATCAATCTTATTTACTATTGTTTAATATATCTTGAATTTCTTTTCGAAAAAAGTTGGATCTTGATGCCGATTTGTGTTGATTATCATATCAGTATAATTAAGCAGTATTTTTTGTAAATTAGCCATAAGGCTTTTAGAGATGATTTGCCATTGTTTTTGATCTTCATCGCAATCTTTTTCTTTTGATTATATCTGTTGAAATATACTTTTGTAAAGAAGAGGTTGTCCTCCATCCTTCTAATATATTTTCATTTAAGACTTCTGCTTCATATTCTTCATATATAAGTTTAAGCAATAGTTTCCTTTACCAATGAGTTGTTTGATTTGCCAATTTATGTTTCATAATTTTTCAAAGACAATGCTGATAGAAGCTATTTTATCTTGAGAATATTGTTCACAATTCCTACTGAAAATCATGTCTTAAATCATAAATGTTAATAGTTCATTTTTAGTTTATAGATGTAATGAGGTATTTTGTCAAATATTCATTTATGCTTTACTGTAAGGACACTGTTCATTTAAAGATGTTAAGAAAAGACAGTTGTTTTCTATATAAGCACTACAGTTCATCTGTTACTGATTGCCTATGAAAAAAGGTTATAGGCTCAAACCAGGAGAACTACTTGGTAGTTAACCTCATTTTAAATTACAAAAGCTATACATATCATCATAAAAAGATTTCTTAATTAAAGCTTGTTTTGGCTCTCTGAGAAATGCTAAATTAGGAGTATACTATCAGATCTAAAATGAATGAAAATATCACTATTAATGTTTTAAATGAATATTACAGATAGAGGAGCGAAATATATTCCAAAAAAAATATTTGCAAACTGAGAAGTGTATACATTGAGACTGAATAGTATTTTTTATAATTTTATAAAAGAATATTACAGACCTGAACAGTTTTTCTAGCATCCTATTAATTATGTTAGTGAAAAGGGATGTAATCTGCTCTCTATGTTTTTTTAGTGTTGTAATATAAATATTATATAGATGAATGGATTTCCATTCAGAATCCTTCTTGCGTCTCATGAAACATCAGTCAGATTGAGTAAGCATTTGGAATAATTCATTCTAAAACTTCACCTCAACACTTAAGAGCTGAATATCAATAAAATTTCAGCAACAGTTTGATCTTTTAAACAGTGCTGCGCAATCTTTTTACACTTGAAAAAATTTGAAGTGCCCCATTATTTGGTTTTATCATGCCTACATTATAAGTAGGAGTACGAAAGAAAATTCATAATAAAACATAGCAGTTTTAATTAATATTCAAAATTATATTTTTTAATATTTTAGTATTAAGCACATACGATTTTAGAAAGACACTAAAACATAAAAATGTTAAAAAAGTAAATAAGTAAATTGTTAAGTTGAATTTTGTGAAAGTTAATGAAATAATATCAAATCAACTAGAAATAATTTTATAAATATTTTAAAAAAATATGAAAATAAGGCTTTTAAAAGCGATACATAGCTAAAGATATATCTGCAATAACTCTGCACATTTTTGTCAATATTAAGTTACATAAAAAAAATTATCCTTTAAAAGTGATGATTGATTTTGGAGGTCTACAAAATTGGTATCTAAATGGTTACAAGATGTACTAGGTTTTGAAAATTTGCAATTAAATTATTTTTTTAATATTTTAGTATTTTGTATTCTGCTCAAGTCAGTGATTTGATCATATTTCTTTTCTGAAGATTATTCCGAATTTGTTTTATAAAAAGAATATTGAAGAACAAAAGATTAAATTTATTATTGGGTTAGCCAAGATATTACTGTTTCTTACAATGGTTAATTCCACAAAATGAAACAATAAGGCCAATGGAGATTTCAGTACTTTGGTTTGTAATCTGGCAGTTGATCACATTGAAAAAAAAATTGGGCAACCTACAGTGACTGAATATAATAATATAATGTACATTAGATATGTTGATGATGTTTTTATTTATGCTCGTTTGGAAGTGATGAAAGATATTTTTAATAAATTCAATAAGGATTCAAACTTAAATTAGTCTATTGATAACAATACATTGAACTATGTAATGTGAATCAAGTCCATTAATGTTAGAGGCTATATCAATCCTAAATCGTGCATATATCTGGAATATAAATATGCAGGTTTCAAGGCTTTTTTATATCAGAACTATAATTTGTATAAATTTGAATCGGATAAAAAAGATAATATTCATAAATATATATCGGAGTTAATAGGAATGGATTACAAATATGATTTTTTTTTTTTAATTTAAACATTTAAATGATAAATTAACGTTTAATAATAATGAATTTACGGATTGTAAACTTTGAATGACCCTACCTTATATACCTTCTATATCTTACATAAGAAGAAATTGTGTGATAAAAATATAACCTATAATATTAAATTATTTAATTAATAATAGTAAAGATAGAATTAATTTTAAGAAACGTCCTTGTATTATTTATTTAAGTACTTTTATGTTTATTATAGTGAATCCAGAACAAATATTAATAATATAAGATTTAAAAAGCATGTAAATTGTTACAATAAAACTATGTTGGATTCTTCATTATCATCAGAGTTTTGGGAACACGAGCGTTTATTTGGTCAAGTTTTGAATCCTAGTGAATGAAAATGATTTGTATTGAACGTAATAATAGGAAATTTTAGATTAAATGATGGGAACTTTGTGATGAATCAAAAGTGTAATAATGTTTGGAATATGTGCAATTAGTCTGACGATTTCATAACTTCATTGGAATGATTAGACGTGTGTAATGGTTTTTTTTTAATTTTATATCTATTTTCTTTGACAAGTGTGCTTCAACACCGAAAATGCATTTAAATTATACTATTATTTATTAACTATTATCTAACTCCCTATTTTTATAATTAATATTTCTAGTAATTAAAAAAAAAGATGCAAAAACATTAATTTTTATGTGATCCCCTGAGAGGTCGCGACACACGAATTGTGCAGCACTGCTAAATGGAGAGAACAATAGAAAGACTAGGAAGGGGGGTAGAGCTACCATTAATAGATGTCAAGGTATTGTATACAAGTGTTTTATTTGCTGATGATATCTTCTTTTGCACAGAAAGTAGGGAAGATATGGAAGTTATGCTAAAGAAGTGCGCAAGGGTGGGTAAGGAGATGGGAGATTAAATTTAGTGAATTCAAATCAAAAGTAATGACGATAAATGCTGGGGAAAGAGAAGAGAATTTTTTTTATTGAGACATAAAAAGTTAAATGTAATAAATAATTATAACTATTTGGGAATCGTCTTAAGTAATCAGAGAAATTGCTTGGATGAATGGTAGAAAAAATTAATAAATAAAACAAAGAAAAGAAAGGGACTGATAAAGAAATTAACAGCATTTTTATATAATAGATATGATGTATCTAGAATTGTATGGAAGGCAGTGGCAGTAGCAGCATTAACTTATTGTTATGATGTATTATGTGTTAGTAAAGGGGTGTTAGATTATTTAGAAAAAGTACAAAGAGAAATAGGAAGACATGCATTAGATGCAGGTGTGTGGTCACAAAGGAGCATTTCAAAGAGAAATGGGATGATCAAATTTTTATATAAGAGATGCACAAAGTAAAATGAAAATGTTTGGTAGATTGCAATTTATGGATAATAAGAGAATAGCCAAAATAGTACTTAATTGGGTTAAAAATAAAAGACAGACAACAAGATGGGTCAGAAAGGTAGTATGGTATGCAAGAAGATTTGGATAAAGACTTTATATTCAGTATACGTATACAAAAGATGGGCTGATTGCATTGGGAGAATTGTTGAGTGTTATAGTGGCAAGGAATAGGATAGAAAAATAGATGCATTAATAAAAAATAGAGAGTTGGGAGAGATGGAAAATCAGTACAAGAGAAAAAGAGTTTAAATATAAATAGAAGTAAACAGAATATTGGGCGTGAGTTAATTTATGATAATAGTAAGGAAAGTAGTATACTGTTTAAGGCTCAAATAGGATCATTAACATTAAGGGAATATAAACATAAATGGAGAAATGGGGTGATTTCGTCTGCAAATTATGTAAGGAAGGCATAAAAAATATTAGCCATCTATTAATTGAATGTAAAGGTTTACAAGCAGAAAGGATGCAAATAATAAAGTTGTGAGAAAGTAAATATAAACAAAGTGATTATACAGAAAGTGGGTTCTTGTTTTTTATGCTGGGTTTGGAAAAAGATAAGGGCATTTAATAAAGTCATACAATGGACAAAGATAATATAAAAATAAAATGGAGCAGGATAGAGAAGAATAGGGGAAAAGCTTAGGGTGGGGAATGGAAAGGGAAGATGAATTGCCTAACAGGTTTCTCTGGGCATAGTGGCTGAAAGCATTTCTGACACCAAGAAAGAAGAAGCCATAGTGCATCACATCAATGCTTCAAGAGATGAAGTATCTTAACATCACATTCGCTTTTAAGGAATTTCATGATTTTTTCAAAAGTGAATTAAAGTTACTGTAAAAGTAAGGCAGTAATAATATTTTTTTTTAAAAAAAAAAACAGAATTAATGTAGTCCCTATTACGTGCACTATTCTTCTAAAGACTGTCATTAAAAGTAGAAGCTTGGTGAGAAATTACTTAAATCAGAATTTTAAAAAAAATTGAATTTAAATAAATTGCTTTGAATTCCAGTTCGTGATTTGTTTATAGATTAAAGTTTAAAACATCGTAATATTTGATGAAATCTTAAGCCTTTTTTTAAATCGATAATGAGCTTAAGTTCACATCGTGAGTATCATAATGGGTGTATTTATAGAACTTATTTCTGTTGTCTACAGTCATTGCTAATGTTGGTGAATATGCACTGATGATGTTAAATAGATTTAGTGAAATATAATGTATTCTGAAGTTATCATAGGTGTGATAATAGAGTCAGTAAGTCAGTTGTAGATAGCATAGTTCATATCCTACATTCTAGATAAGTCAGATATAAAACCCTACCAAAAGAGAGCTTAAATTTTCTCTAAGCTGGATTTGCAGTTTATCACATATGCTGCTTACTAATTATTGGTTTGAAAAAAAAATATTGGGAAAGCAGTGTGATTATAATTAACCTTTCCTTAAAATATTTATCGCTTAATAACAAAATATTTTATTCTATAAGATTTTTGCCATCACATCAAATTAAATTACTTTATCAGCACGGAGGAATCCCTTTTATTGCTAATTACAAACATATTTTTATGAAATAAATGTAAATAATATAAGCATGAGAATGGAGAAAAAGACATTATCTATACATCAAAAATTAAATATTTATATAAGTAAAAAAAATTATCTTTATCAAATAATGGCTAACTAACCCCTAGTTGAAAATTTATTTCTGCATAAAAAAATTTGCACTTTTAATTCATGGAGAGAAAATACCCCTCCACATTTTCAGATAATCTACTAAGTATTTCTCAATATTTATTTATTAGCAATAGCAAACTCTCCATATAGTAATTCTACCCAGTGCAAGCCTTAGTAATAAATAAATGCAGGAAGATTTGTGCATAAAATCGCCATTTAGTACCTAATCATCCAATATCCACCAGACTACTTTCTAGCTTGTGGCTTTTATCAGTGAGGAGCTTTGGATTTGAAAGCATTGCATGTAGATCTAAAGTTCTAATGCAACTCTTTAAGCAACAACCTTTTATCTATTTAGTTAACTTTAAAGTGAAAAGTTCAAGATGAAAACACATTGATGTATTTAATCTAAGCTATTTCACCTATATAGCCATATAAATCTGAAGCCAGTTCTGCATCTATACATTTTACTGCCCTAGGTTTAACAAAAACCACAGTCACCATCATCCCACAAACAGAAATGGTATAAAACCACCTAAACATCATATGATCACCAAACTTAATTAAGATCTATATGACAATAGAGGTGAATGAGCTTGGATTGAAAACATTAATGAGTTTTCATCTTGAACTCCTAGCTTTATAATGAACTAAATAGGTAAAAAAGTGGCTGCTGGAGGATTGCATTAGATCCTAAGATCTAAAAGCAGTGCTCTTAAATCCAAAGTTCCTCACTAATGAAAGTCACAAGCTAGAAACTAGTCTGGGAATATTGTATGAGTAAACACTAGATGGGGATTTTATGCACAAACCTTCCTGCATCTATTGATTATTAAGGCTTGCAGTGCAGCATACTACTAGCTGAGAGCTTGTTATTGCTAATAACAGCTTGTGTAAGCATAGGAAATGATGATCATGTGATGTTTTGGTGGTTTTATTTATTTATTGTATGATAAGAAAAGACTGTGCCTATCACTTATTCATTTATAAATAAATAATGTTTTTATTTATAAACAAACAAATATTTTTCATTGCATATTTTGATTATTTCAAAATCATGAACCTTTAGATGACTTTAATGATAATTAGTTATAGAAATAATTTTGGTTATTTCAAAATTATTTATATCAGACTATAGGAAGAGTACTCTCTTCACCATGATATCCACAAATAATTTATTTTCACATGTCTCGTGTTAAGATAAACCGTTAAGATAAACCGTACAGTTTTATTTACCAAAAATAATTTTGATTGACCAATGTGTTATAAAAAGAACTTTAAATATAATAAAATGTCAAACTCGTTTTTTTTTTTAAAATATATAAAACATTTATATTTTTCTAAATGATAACCATGTTATTTACTATTTTTGTTGACTTTTCAATCACTTTTAAAAAATGCAACTTTACAAAAATTGTTACAATTTTATTGGTAACATTAAAACCTATAGTATTGTTATTAAGTTGGAAAATCATATTTTAAAAGATACAGGCACCTCTGAGTGATTTTTAAAATCACGTGAACAGGTCTGACTAAACCAAAAATCTTTGATTGATTACAGATGAAGGGATCAAATAATTTTTGCAAAACATAAATTCTCAGAAATCTTCAAGTTTATTAGTGTTTTCCAATGTTGCTTTAATAATTTTTGAGTTAATATTCAATAGTAAAAAAATGTTGGAAGTTTATAAGCTTTGATGTTATCTTATGTTTCAAATAAAGAAATCTTTAACTTGTAAGTAGATCCATAAATATATTGGTGTAAAGTAAAACATTTGTTTAAAAAATTTATGGAGCAAATAAAATATTAAACAAATATTTATTTCATTTGATTTTCTCCCAGATTGTTGTTACTTTGACCTTTAGTCTTTAACTATCAATCGTCTCATTGTAGTTACTATTTTAATAATATTCTAATCTTTCTTATTGATAACTATAATATTTTAAAAATTTTCTTGACTTTTTCACCGTTAATCTTGTGGTTCAACACAATCGATCAATACAGGTGGAAAAGTTAAAAGTCTCCCACATCTAAATTCAAACCTATGATTTTGAATGCTTGAATGTCACATGACATTTTAAACAACTGATTATTTCATTTATCACATACAAGTAAAATAAAAATTTTGCAAACAAGTAGCTCCTATTCGATCTACTTAAAAAATAAATTATTGAAAATTTTTTAATAAAAGAGCTATTTTAAAATATATATATATATAATAATATTTTAACCAAACTCAAT
Organism: Epiperipatus broadwayi; assembly: GCA_028023455.1. Classification (NCBI taxonomy): domain Eukaryota; kingdom Metazoa; phylum Onychophora; class Udeonychophora; order Euonychophora; family Peripatidae; genus Epiperipatus; species Epiperipatus broadwayi. The sequence continues at coordinate 542,137 of JAQFVV010006643.1, forward strand.
ATTAGATCAGAAAGGAAAGTATTCATATTTTTTATTTCTAACATAAAAGTCTTTAGAGATTTCAGAATGAACATCTTTAGCTATACTGAAATTATTTTATATTACTTGCTTGCTAATATATTAAAACCTTTAAAAGCAATTTCCAAACAAATATATTGTATCTAAATAGTAGAACTATACTGGAATAACCAAATATAATAAATTTTTATTCTTTCTATTTAATATATATTTGAAAATATGGACTTCAAAGACAATTACAATCGGTAGTGTAAGAAGAAAAATTGGATTCGATGGCAAAAATTCAAAAAGAGCCTCATTTTAAAATTCGACATTTTGATTTTTCATGTATTCACAAATTTTTAATTATTTATTAGATATTATAAATATCATATAAGGTAATTTAATAAAGATATTCATTTTAAAAATTCTTCCTAATCTTTGCATTTTCAAAATCACTAATTAGTTTTTTTAAGTCCATTTTAGATGTTTCTGCTCAATAGCTAACATTGCAAGATCTTTAAGACTGGTTTTGAATTTCGTTTATAATCTTTTATTATTTTTAATTTATTAAATGATCTTTCAATATTTCTTTGTTAAAAAATAATATGACAAATGCATCATGCTACCAATTCATGGCATATGAAAGAATGTTTGCTATTTGGAAGAATGTTTAGACAGTATAGAATGGTAATGTAATCGATGAGAATTTTAAGAAGAATCAAATAAATTAGTTTTTAAAGAATGAGCAACAGTCTTGTGGATTTTTCCAAATAATTTTACGATTTCTTATATCACATAACAACAATAATTTATGATATGTAGTTAATAATTGTTTTCATGTGAATGTATTTTAATTGCCTTGCTATAGATTTTCAAGTTTATGGACCTCTGGTTTGTTTGGGCCTGCAGGAATTGCCTTCCTTTGCGACTCAGTAGTTACACCACTGATACAATATCAATATTTCTAATACATATTAGTATAATCACATTTAGCATATCTTCTTTCTACTATGCTGTTCATCTTATTTTGAATTGTGAATTGTCTAAAAAAATATAATCCTTTATAATATATATATATCAGTTAGCTTATGTTTTGCTTATATAATATAGTAATATATATTTTCAATCTTATAATTATACTGACTTTTTATAACTTTATCAAATATTTTTATATTTGCAGATAACAATCAAAAATTATTAAGTCATAATTGATTCGATTTTTTTTTTCGTCAACAAATGACGTGTTTTATTCATTTCAAACAATTCACCTATCTATTTTTTTAATTTTTTAGGGATCTCATGTGAATCCAGCCTTTTTTTTTTTTTTTCACTATTGCCGCCATCTATTTGTAATTTCGTAAGTTATATAATCTCCAGTGATATTTTTTAATTGCGGCACTCATAAAATTTATGTTATTTTTTTATCTTTGTGTATGTACACATATATATATAGTCAGAGGAATAGAAACAGAGAGAAATTATGTCTATCTAAGCAAGTAAGTATCAATTAAAATGATATATGAATAGAGAAATACAACGAAAAATCATAAAAAATCTTTGAAATTTCTAATTTGTTTTACATTTTAATAAAGCTTTAAACCGATATTATTTATCAATTTTAATACGTGGATGTAAAATTTGGGGCTATAATTAAAAAGTAAACCAAGAATTACACATAATATAAATAAATATTAAAAATACAACAATGAAAAAACTCAAGATTTTTTACTATAGATACCAAAAAATATGTTGGCTTCCCTCATCAAAAACAGTATTAAAACAGGCAAAACTTTCCATACAGTAATGCCACTCAGTGCCAACCAGAGTAATCAATGGATGTCAGAAGGCTTGTGCATAAAATTCCTATCTAGTGCCTACTCATCCAATATTCCCAGCTAGTTTCTGGCTTGTGGCCTTTGTCAATGAGAATCTTTGGATCTGAGAGCACTGCACCTAGATCTTAGGATCTAATGCAACCCTCCAGCAGCCACCTTTTATCTCTACTTAACTACAAAACCACGAGTCTAAAATTTTTAAAACACAATAATATTTTCAATCCAAGCTCATTAGCTTATATAGTCATATAAGTCTGAACTTGGTTCAGAACCCATATATTTTGGTGTCTTTGACTCTTTAACAACCATAACCACCACTATCCTATCAGGCAAGTACTAACACAGACAACGGTTAATATGAGATAATTTTATCAATGCTCAATTAACATTTATAGAATAAAAATCTGTATTCTAAAACCCAAGACAGTGAACAACCAATGAAATATTTTTATTAAAATTCTGGAAAACATTTACAAAAACATGTAGGCAATGTATGCTAATAGTGATTAATAATAGTAATGACAAAGTTGAAAATGGAAAAGAAAGAAATATATATGTGCAATAAGAACTTGGAAATAATGTAAACAACCTTATTAAAATATTTATTGCCAAAACATTTTCAAACAGCCAAATAATCACTGCTTTTCACGTAGATATTAGTAATCTCAATTTACGTTAATCTAATAGATTACAATCTTGGAATCCAGGAATAAATGTCTTTAGATTTATTAGCAAACACTAATTACAAATGGATTATTAAATAATTCATGAATGTTCATATTTAAATGTAAAGATTAATAACAATGTTTTATTAATGTTTAAGGCAAGTTTACTATTCATCTTAGAAATCAATTTCAGATTGTGAATAAAATTGGTAGCTAACCAAATAAGCTATAAATAAAAATTAAAGAAATAAAATAAATTTGACAAAAGCTTGAGTAAGATACAATGTCTAAAACATAAAATAAATTTCAAAAAATATTATGGAATTTATAAAGAAAAAAAAGACCTTTTTTTTTTGGAAACAAATCTTTTCAGTGATCCTAATACGAATTCCAAAGAAGTCGCAATAAAAATGGGAAGCAATATTTTAATAAATGTTTTCAAATATTTTTTAAATGAAAAAATTTCTTGGAAAAAGAGTAGTTATTAAAAGAACAAAAAAAAATAACATTGGATTAGTTTAATAATTAATATTCATCTAATTATAACTGAAATAAGAAAATGCATTGATAAATTGTTAATAATGAATAAAAAGGACTTGTCAAACTAATAAAATTGCATCAAAAATTTTGCAGAAAATTGGAAAAAAAACCCAAAGTATTAAAAACTATATGCTAATTCCTCTGAACTCTATGAAATACATCAATTTAGATTTTTTTATGCCTAAAAAAAAATTATATATTTGTTTTGAGAGAGAGCTTTCAGATGAACAAATTGATATGAGGATAATATAAAAAAAGAGACAAAATTGTTTGTGTTTGATGAATAATTAAAAATGCCAGGTATTTAACCCCCCCAAAAAAAGTCAATGTATGTTTTAATGACCACAACAAAACTGATAATTTAGTTGATCATCTAAATCATGGAATAATCTTTAGAAAGTTGATAAATCAAAGTAACTCAACGTTTATATGTGGAGAAGTTTTTGTAAAAAAGTTAACTAATAAAAGAAGGATGCTATTTTATTGAAAAAGCTTAAAGAAGTAGTACATAAGTTGAAAATAATTGTAAGCTTGAAAAGAATGAAAGAAATACTGAAATGGTCAATTATGATGGAGATAATTAGACTTATATTCATCACATTTAAAGATTATCATTGCAAAATATAGATGAAACCTAATTAACCTTTTAAAGAATATAATAAATAATTCAAAAGCAGCCATTTCAATATATAGACTCATATTCATCACATATACAGAAAGAGCAATGGATAAAGATCAAAGAAAAGTGCCAAGAAATTCCACTGCACAAAATAAAAGTAATATTAATTTTACCTTACTTATATACATAATTCTAGTGCGTTCATATATGCATGCATGTATATGTGTATGTTTTATGAAGCAGTTTTTCCTTCTATTTTTAATTTACTTGAATGCACTTTCCGTGATGAACATCATAATCATAACTCTCATGTTTCATATCATTGCTTCTTTAATTTAAAATTAGATAAGTGATTTAGTAAATACTGAATAAAATTCAGAATATTAAAATCTAATTTTAGAAAGTAAATTAAATGAAAAAATAAGGATAATGATGATTGACAAACCAAAATTCAAAATTGATCAAATTGGACTGACAATGTGGAAATTTTATATTTTTTGGAAGTAATATCAATAATAGTTTTCATCCAAATGAAAATAAACTTAAGAATGACCAAATCAAGAGCTGGATTTTTAAAAATCGAAGTTATCACTTTATAAATCAAATTGGATGTATTGAACACTTAAAAATGTCAATATGCATGTTTCCAATAATAGTCCATAATACAAAAAACAAAATCTTAACATATAAATGCAAGATATTTATTTCCATTATATAATTATTCAGTAAAGAAAATCAGAGGAAAGTTTTGTTGAAAAACGTTATAGAGAAGAAGTAACAGTTGTTTAGTCATTTATACAGAATGAAAGATGGTCAAAAAATAAAACTTTTTATACTATTACATGAAGCGCAATTAAAAGGATAAAATGTATATTAAATTTGCATTTACTCAACATTCTTGAATGACATAAACAACAAGAAAAAAGATACTGAAGAATGTATCATCATAGCCTAGGAATCCATGGTCTCTGATATAATGTTAATGTAGAGAATTAAATGTTAAAATTTAGTGTGATAAAACAGATTTATTTTATACTGGTAAAGAAATCAAACAGTGTTGAATATTGTTACTCTATTAAATTAACTTTTTGCATTCATGACACTGATAAGTTTCACAAGTGGCCCATGATGAAATGATGTTCAGATATTAAAGTTAACTGCTGAATATAAATAAACAATACCTGATTAAGAGTACTTCCTGATGTGTTGTAGGATAGGGTGGGTATTGATTCATCAATGGCTAGATACACTTTTTAATACAATCCTTTCCATTTTTTCTTCAGTCTTGCAAGTTTAATATAAAGCTCAGTTATCACGAGCCTCTTGTGCTATTAGCCATCTTCCTAAAATAACTGTGATGATGAAATTGTGGGTTATACAATCATATTCTATTTTTTCATTACATGCTAAACCTATGTTTTAATATTCCAAAACTTCTGGAATTGCAAATTATGAAAGTGCATTTGATTGTATGAACATTTGTGTAATAAATAAAAATATGATTCCTTATTATTTATCCATGATTTAAGAACTACAGCTTTTAAATACTGCTTGTTTTTTTTTTTGCTTAATTCTGAAGTTCTCTATAGATTAATTATGAAAACTGATAGATGATAGAGAGGAATTATGAAAACTGATAGATGATAGAGAGGATTGTAATGTTTAATATCTTTCTTATCATCTTTCTAAAATATTACTTCTACATTCTTCAAATTTCCTATGTAAATTTAAGTAATTGATGAAAGCCAAACAGATTCTCAGAATATCTTCTGGTATTGTTTGCACATAAACATACAAAAATTACCTCTACTTTGAATATGTTATTAAAACAAATTTCTTGGAAAGTGTAGAACTTTCGAATATTTTGGCTTACACTTATATAGATAGTCATAAAATAGAATAATATAAAGTGGATTTACTGCTGTTCATACAAATGTTCCACATAACCTGTAATATTAAAAACTTAGATATGGTATCATGCAGCTAAAAATTGAGATGTGAAGCCTCTTATTAAGACAGTTAAAAGAGCAGAATAAGAAAAAAAGATTATGATTAATTATGAAAATAAATAAAAATATTGATAACAGGGTCAGCACCTGACTTAAAAATTGATAACAGAGATGAAAAAGTTATCAATACATGTGTTCTCTTGCATTAGGCATCAACAATAATGAATCTACATTCAAATGATGAAGCTCCATCTAACATTGGACAGAGTTGCGATGAAAAGCCTCCAAAAATATCTTTAAAATTATAATATGTTATTATATAAACTATTGAAGCAAAGGTTAGCTCCAGAAAAAAAAAAAATAAAGATCCTTTGAACATTTTTTCCTAATACCAAAGTAAATAAAAATGGCTACTCTATCATATTATATTGGAACTTTTCTTGGAAAACAAATAGTTAGATTGAAATTACTATCCTTATACAACATTTTGAGAAAATCCAAATTTATGAGAAAAATATAGGTATATTATCCAGAAAAATTAGTAGTGAAAGAATAAACGTGAAAATGTTATTGAATAAACAAACAAATAAGAAATCATTCAGAAAAAAAAACATTTACATAAGATGATATACATGAAAGGAAACCTGTTTCACCTATTATCTTTGATAATAGTATATATTTGTTGTACTCAGATGGCGTGTATTTCTTAAATTTTAAAAACTTTGTCCTTATAATATTGCGAGTATGTGCGTATATAATCGTCCTTAAAAATTATAAATATAAAATTAGTCTCAAATATTTATATACGAGCATACTCCATTAGATTTGTTAAAACTGAAATAAACATAACTGTATAAGTAAAATTTATCTATATAGTAGCATAATAAGTTTAAATTTATAATATTACTTATTTTTCAATATTCTTTCTAAATAATTATTTAAGCCAGTATTCATTTTAACTAATTTCCAAGTTAGATAATTTTCAATTCTTTTGTTTGCTTAAAATTACAAGCAGAAAGTTTTATCAGTTTTAACACTTCGTTCTAAAAATAAATCTTTAGCCAAAATTTGACCTATTTAAAAATTATAACCGAGACCAATTATAATATTCAGTCAGGCATAAATCTATACAAAAATCTTTATAAATTGCTTGTGACCATTCTCTTGAAAATATATCTTTTAAAACTGACGTCAATTAAAACAATAGAGTCTTACCAAGTCCAGATTAAGGATATTTGGTTAAAGGCTAGTTTGAACTAGTCATCTTGTGATGTGGCATGACTCAAAGTAGGAGGTTACTTCTGTCAAAAATATAGCATAAAAAGGGGCCCAAATAGCCACCAAGGCCTCTAATCTAATCTCTTCCATCCATCTATCATAATCCGTGTTAATTTTTGCTGTTGCTGTGACCAGAGCTGAAGTTAAATAAGAACTGTTCCTGCCGTTAAGAAATCTAAATCTTAAAAAGCTATTCTCCAAAAATGACCGTTGGCTAGAAGACAAAGAGACAGCCGTTTGCTCTTCCACGAGCGGCTACCGATGACAGAAAACCTCCACCATGCCCATCACAGTAAGAAAGAAGCTGTATCTGAGAGACCAGAGAGTTCCTGACCAGAGAAATGGGGAAAGCTGCCACAGACATAAATTTGCGAAGTTACATCCAGACTAAAACCTAAGAGAAGCCCAGCCTGACTGAATATAGTGAGAAGCACATGGAAACAATGCCTTAAAAGAGACTTTGCCGGTAAATCCTTTCTGACATATTAAATCTCATAACTAAAACGTACCCTAAATGAAAGAAAATCACATAATCAATATTTTCTAAATGTTCAATTAAAATAGTTATCTTAAAATGTTTATCTTAAATTTGTTTAAATCTTAGAACACTCTCCAAATACTTGCTTGATCATTATTAATTTTAAGTTGTCGTTGATCATTAATAATTTTAAATAATTCTAAACATCTAGTTTATATAAAACCATACAAGAAATTCATTTCTAAATTATAAATCTTATTGATTGTTTATGCAATTTATTCTTATGTCATCTATCTATAGTTTTAAGTTCATGTTAATTGATTTATGCTGTGTTTTTATCAGAACGGAGTCTTGTGTGTTAATAAATTATCGGGGGGAGGGGAGTGAGTAATCTCTTTTATCATATCAGAGTATTGCGATATAAAGAATATAGTCAAGACTCTTTTCTGAATTATATGTGATAGAGTGAATCGATATTTATAATGCCCGAACAAGTTATTTAAAATCTTTTGATAAACTTATTTAAAAATGTATATTTGCGTATATTATTTAAAACGCATCTTTTCCCAAGTTAATTGAAAATGAAAATGTTTTGCTAAAGTTATTTAAAAGGTATATTTAGCGTCTATTATTTAAAACGCATCTTTTCTAAAGTTATATAAAATGAAAATGTTTACTAAAGTTAGTTAAAACGTATATATTGCGTATGCTATTTAAAACGCAGATTTTTTAAAATATGTATTTTGTCAGTTATTTGAAAAAGTATATTTCACGCAAGCTATTTAAAATATAGATTTGCATTCGTTAGTTAAAACCCATTTTTCATTATTAGTAAGGTCTATTTTGACGAATTATTTAAGATGTGTAATTTATTTAAAAATCAATAATTTGCGTGAGCTATTTTATAACTCATATTTTATTATTTAAAAATCAGTTGATATTAGATCTAGTTATACTACATATAACTAATGTTCCCAGTTCTATAAGTAGCTATGCAGAAAAACCTTAAATCCGATTCTCATTATCGCCATCATTTTATAATTTAATAATCTCGTTTATGAACTTGACCGGTGGTAGTAGCACTGAAGAAGCTAAGATTTTGGCGTAATTAATTTATAAAATATTAATCTAGCGTTCCGAATGTATTGCTAATTTGCATAAATATGCATTTCTACTTGCTATGTCTATAATGGCCCATCTCAAAATTGTTCCACGTCCAGTCACGTCTCGAAAGTTTAGGCAACGGTGACATTTTCTTCGTATTTCATTAAGTCACGCCTCGAAAGTTTAGGCAAATGTGACAATTATTCATACTTAATGGAACCAAAGCGTTTCCAAAGGGCTCATAAGCCAATCTTCTGTTTATTGAATTAAAAGGCCTCTTCCATTATAGCAAGCAGATCGGTTAGGGAACCGTTTACTAAGTAATAAACCCCATTAAGAATGCATTCGAGTCGCACTTGTCCGATACTGTAGTTTCTAACGCCCTAGAATCTGATGTTCAACTGCCACCACATTTCAGTTCATTTTCCTAGAAAGTAATTTCGGCGTTGATCCGAACTAGAATCAGAGTTAATGTGTTTATCTGTAAAACAATGATATATCACGCAAATGTTTCTATAATATGATTTGATATATTAATAATATAATCTTAAACTTAGTATTTATAATGTCTTAGACCATAGAATCTCCATCATTTATCAATAAATCGATCACTCTAGCTAGCTAATTATAACCGATTTGAAATATATAAAACATGGCATGAATTAGAACATGAAAGATGACATAAGCTTATTAAAAAAGTCATGCTTTGTAATATTATTTTATAACCCTGAGCATCCACTCATTGCTTTGAGATATTGTATAACCCTGAGAATCCACTCATTGCTTTGTATTATTATTTGATAACCCTGAGAATCCACTCATTGCTTTGTATTATTATTTGATAATCTAGAGAATCCACTCATGGCTTTGTAATCTTGTTTTATAACCCGTGTTCCCTCACCTGCGTGTGAGCTAGCTATGCGTCAATATTTATTAAATGTTATATTAAATTTATGAAATATAAATTTGTCTCAGTCTGATCAAAGAGATATCGAGTATAGCCTCTGGCATGTCATTCGCGATGGGTTGACTTGGAAGCACGAGTGAGAGAGTTAAGGTATGATCAGACGTAGGGTATTACTATCCCGACTTGGTCAGCTTTTGGTTCTCTGGCTTGGACTCTCAGTCTGTTGAGCAAATGTACAAACCTAACCGTTACAATACATTTTAGGAAACCTAATAGTAATAATAAGCTGCAAACTGACAATAGAAATGTTGTGTATATATATATAAATATTGACTCAGACTGTGTCTCCTGGCATACACAGTAGATATATATTTAAAGCTTAAAGGAAAGGAAAAAATGAACTTGAAAGAAAGTTTAATTATATAAATGCTAAAAATAAAATTTTGAATGACTGAAGTATTGATTAAGTAATATGTATTCGCATTTTTAAAAACCTGCAAAATATTTCAAATAACATAAAAGGTCTCTGGATTCAAATATTTTATTTGATCTATTTCTGATTTTGAAAAAAATCTAAATGTTTGATTTAACAAAAAAGAAACTATTTTTGTCCAAACAAAGCTGATTATTTTAATACAAATGTACAGTAATTATAAAAGTTATTTTCAGCATGTTAGAAACTAAGGAAAAATTTGATGAAGAAAATATGTTAAATCTATTTCAATTTTAATATGTAAAATAAAAAAAACAATACCCAATATTAGTACTGCTATAATCTTTCTTTTCCCCCTTTTAATTAAGAAAGAAATTACTTACTTTAACTTTCTGTTTATAAATTTTTGTATCTTCCTTAGTATAAATATAAATAGTGAGTTAATTGAAAACATAAACAGTTTCAAGTAAAAATCTAGTTGCAGCAGTCTTCACACTGGTTAAATGTGATATCATTCAGAGACATTCGCAGGGTTACTTTAGCCTAATATATGTATAGCAGACACCATTTTCTGTATCTGAAATTTAGAGATTACAGAAGCAGAGTCTGAATTGAAGATCATCAGAATTATTTTGTCTATCTGTTTATGAAAGCATATCATATAAAAATATATATACATATATAAAGCTAGACTACTTATGTGTACAAACAGTTAAAGAAAATTTAATCTTGAGAAATTTCAATATATGCATTACGACTTGATAGAAAAATTAGTAGTATAATATATGATATATATATACTGTAACAGTATACGTATATGCTGTTACATCACTTTCAAATAAAAGAGGAAAAGATCGATAAATAAAATCACCCTCAAATAGAAATATAAAAAAATTAATAAAAGTTTTATTTAAACCAATATATATAATGTGCACAGATGGCCAACTAATTAAATAATTACTTAAAAGAAAGTTAAAGTTTAAATAATCTAAAGATAAAAGATTATTTTTAAAGGAATGTAAAAGAAAATAATAAAAGCTGTTAATTATTTTCTGTTAAAAGTTATTTTTAAATCTTAGTAGAATGGAAATGATTTTCTATTTAAATGTAATGACATATAGCAAACAGGACCTTGGGCATTTAACCGATTGTAAGTCAGATAAGAGATCAATAAAAAAAATTACTAGTAATAAAATTTGGTGTTCCCACTCTAAAGTGAACTGGCCAATAAGGATGCAAATGAACACATGGTCCACAGAGAAAATCATCCAAACAGTCCAAACCAGGTAAGATCGATCCTGGAATTTGATGATAAGCAATTCAAAATGATATAAAAAAAAAGAAAAGAAAACTTTGGCAGATTTTAGAGTTGAGTTTTTTGGATTGCTCTTGCTGATTATGTGATTATTTTTAAACATATGTATATGGTATTGTGGACCTCCAAAATGTAGGGATCACGCAATAAATTTTTATTTCCCATATTTGCACCAGCTGAGGTGGCCTCCAGAGTGATGGTTCCCGGAGAGCGGCAAATGACGGACTTGTCTTCCTGAGAACAATATTAATATGAGATGGAAGGACCTTCAAATGGAGTTGTGCGATGCATCAAGGACTGCAAAGATGGAATCCAATAATTTGACGCCATGGAAAATATGAACTTTTGTCTTAAATAAGATGTGAACTTTAATTATCTTAAATAAGAACTTTTTAAATACTAAACATTACCTAACTCCTAAAGAAAGTCTCTTATCTGACTAAGTAAAAATTTAAATTATTATATTTATATATGTTTGCTACTATTATTTCCATTCTCATTAATTTGATTTAAATTAATAAATTTAAAAATAGGCATAAATGGCTGCATAGATTTCTAAGATTATGTTAGTGTAGGTGGGTTAATTTTGGGCTATTTGTTTTGTAGTTGAATCTGTGCTGGTGGAGGGATGTATGGGTGTTTTATGTCAGTGTAATCTGGGGAGATGCATTGGATTCCCATTCCCTTGTGCCACATTAGCATACAGGGCATAGTCCTACCTGAATGCATGGCCCAAATGGTTGCCATCTGTTGCCAATGGTTGTAGATGATTTCCTATACCATTGATCTCCTTATATTCTGGTTGGGACAGTAAGCTGGCAAAGACTGCTATCCCCTTCAAACATGTATAGAGAAGTTTATATATATTTCCAAATGATTACCTCACCAGACAGATGCACATTCCTGTACTGGATGAGGATCATTATTTCTCTAATAATATCCTGTTGCAGATGTAAATTCCTGTCAGCATGATTTTTTTTTATGCTAACATCCTCATTTTGCATTGATCACATCGGTATATCAGTAAGCTAGCGTTGGTTTGGACACAAACTTTTAGCCTGGAGTTAAAAGAGTCAAGTTAGTTAAATGTGTATTCTATGTAGTGTATTTACGCTTAACAAAATATTAAAATTGTGTTAAAATCTATTGAATGTACCCATCTATGCATTTCACTTAAATTAAATTTATTCAGTAGTTTATTCAGTTTCCAAAATTTTGTATTAATGTGTGTGCATAACAATAAAAATGTTTTTGTTTAATTAATTTTTGGCAGTAACTTATTTTTATATATTTTTATTAACAGTATTTTTAAAAATCAAAAATTAGAGATTTTAAAATGCATGGTAGATTTAAAGCTCAGCTTCTCCGTGAATTAGTGACTGGGGCTTTCGGTTTGATAAAAGAGTAACCTCACCCATATGTATCTACTGCCTTTATAAATTTTTCTAGTTAGCGGCATCCTGGAATGGCAGATAGGATTGTGATGTTTCATCATACTTTTATAATTAGTGTCCAAGGTGGGGCAATACACTTTAACCATGAGTACCCTGAGAATTTTAGGGAATTGTGCCAATAATAAAATTTTATTGAAATGAATTTCTTTTGTTTTTATGGAAAGTTATAGATTTGAACATATTGTAAACAAAATACTGCTAGAAAGTAAAATGCGCACATTTGTATACACATGAGAAAGAAAACTTGTAAAATATAACATGGAAAAGTAATTGTTGGGAAGACTGATTAATAAAGAAAAAAGGGAAGGAAATTGGGAACTGTTGAGGGGAGAGGTGCATGCTCAGGTGATGTAGAAATGTCGGAAAATAGATATATAATTTTTTGTGTGTGTAATTACTAATCAAAGAAATCATTAAAAATTTATTTTCTAATATATGATTGCTAACACTTAAGTAAATTTTTTTATTATTTTTTTTTTGTTTTTGTTTTTGAGGAAGTTAGATGATATGTAACAATATACTTATATGTTTTTATGTCATTTTCAAATAAAAGGGGAAATGATCGATAAATAAAATCACCCTCAAATAGAAATATAAAAAAAAATAATAAAATTTTTATTTAAACCAATATATATATAATGTGCACAGTTGGGCAACTAATTAAATAATTACTTAAAAGAAAGTTAAAGTCAAAATATCTAAAGATAAAAAATTATTTTTAAAGAAATGTAAAAGAAAATAATAAAAGTGGTTAATTATTTTCTGTTAAAAGTTATTTTTAAATCTTAGTAGAATAGAAATGATTTTCTTTTTAAATGTAATTACATAATAGCAAACAGGACCTTGGGTATTTGATTATAAGTCAGATAAGAGATCAATAAAAAACTACTAGTAATAAATAGTCAAAATAAGAGTCATAGATCACATGACCCTATCTCTTAAGCTTGTAAGTTATAAACAACGAGGATTGTCAATTCCTCTACAAGCTTTGTGATAAATGCTTAGCCAGAGCCAGCACTTAAAATATCTCTGTCAGGAACTTCCCCTCACAAACCCCTGACCATGATTTCGCACTTTGGCACTCCTCAGAGAGGTGTCAGGGCAGAACCTACCATGACACTTTTCTGAGAAGTGCCAAAGCATGAAACCATGGTCAAGGGTTGGGGGGATCAGGGGTTTGGGGGGGTCCTGACAGAGATATTTTAAGTGCTGGCTCTGGCTAAGCATTTATCACAAAGCTTGTAGAGAAATTGGCAATCCTCATTGTTTACTAATAATAAAATTTGGTGTTCTCACTCTAAATGGGCCAATAAGAATGCATATGGTCCACAGAGAAAATCATCATCACCAATAAGAATAATGCCAAGTCAGGTGAGATTAATCCTGGAATTTGATGATAAGCAATTCAAAATAATATAAAAAGAAGAAAATAAAACTTTTGCTAGCTTTTAGAGTTAAGTTTTTGGATTGCTCTTGCTGATTAAGTGGTTATTTTTAAACATATGTATATGTGTATTGCTATTGTGTATCTCTAATTTTTTATAGCATAAAACTTAAAAAATATTAAAACTTTACCGATTTTATTTCACTCCCACTTGTTTTAAAAAACTTATAATCATTAAATTAAACAATTTTTAGATAAATTAACAAAAGCATTTTAAACAAGCATCTATTTATATAGCGCAATGTTTATAATTGTAATTCACTAAATATCAGCCTTTTAATGAAAACAAGTTTATAGATGAAACAAAAAAAGTAATCCCAAAAGAGAAAAGTCACTAGATAAAAAATTTAAAATTTTATTGTTTGTCTATTTTAAAGATATTTGATTAGTTTTAAAAAAATTTAAAAAATATTATTAGAATTGACAATTTTTTCTTACATTAATATCAGATGAAAACCAGATTGTAAATAGATTCAATATTAAAATTATATACTGGTCTATTTCCATAATCTGATATTAATTATTAAATGTTTTTAGAAAAATTTAAACTTTATTTAAACTTTCTAAGTACATTACATTATTAGTAATAGCATGCAGATTAAAATATTTAACATTATTTTTTTCACTTCCGCTTTTGGCAGCCATCTTCGTAACTAGTCTTAAAAAGCGTCCCTTAGTGTTTTACAGTTTTAGGAAGACGGGACGACTGTCCCTTTACCTTTACGTCTGTTATTCAAGGTAAGTCAACTTTTTAATCATTTTATATGATGGAAAGTGATAATATAACCGATAAAACTAAAAATAAAGTAAGCCCTGATCTCAGCATTCAACCCAACAATGCGGTCATCGGCCGTAAATTGTATAGCCTTAGATCTAATCTAAATGCATCTAAACCACCCATTACAACAAATAAAAACCCACAAATGAGTAAATCAAAAGAAAATTCCATTGCAAATATCAACAAAAGTTTAGAAAATATTCAACTTACCCCTAATACAAACAATAGAATAAATATCTCGTCAAGCGAAACTATTGATACAAGCTGAAAACCAATCATTACCTCTCCGAAGCCTTTACTCAACCACAGAAGATTATAATGAGCAATTTCCTTTGCCCAACAATTCAATTAAAACTATATCTGGAAATAAACAAAATTACCAACAAAATGATACCGACTGAAATTTTTAAAGTAAAATATTTTCCAACAGAGGTCGACAAAACCAGTATTGTGTCAGTACCGTTTGTCAACAGTAAATTTAAAAATAAAAAAGAAGAAATAAATTATAAAACTGATAAATTTCATTCTAAAACAATCAAAGATTTTAGCTCAGAACAATCCATTGCTACATCAGCTAACGTGCAAGCTAAACCAATTACCTCAATATCAATATTGGAAAATCCCACTACGTACGCAAATATCGTAAGGTCAAAAAATTCTGAGAGCATCTCTGAAAATATTAAGGCCGATAATCTCAACGAATTATATTTGAATCTCACAGAATTAGACATAGAAAAAGAATCAAACACGCAGGAAAATGTCTCTTTTAATATAAACAATATTAACGATGATATGTTCCTAGAAATAAACAATGAGTTCAACAAAACGATACCCAACTCTCTATATAAATCGTTTGCAAACTATTACAGCGATAAGTCTTTAATCTTAGCCATAACAAATCATCAATGTGCTTTATATAAATTCCCTGTAGAACAACTCTACAGTCTAATCAATCAAAAGCAATTAGGCAGAGGCATTCACATGATCCTTAATCATCCCAATGACCGCTATGTGATCGTAGAGTTTAAAACGTGGGCAGACCGAATGAATTTTAAAAATAACTACAAATCTTTAGGAAATTATATACTATGCTCCATAGATATGAACCGTCCAGTTACACTATCTGGCAGAATTCAAAACTGCCTTGCCCACTTAAATGAACAAGAAATACAAGACATCCTTATTAATTATGGTTCAGTTAGCAAATTTAAACACCTATTAAATCCTCACTTCGAAGATCAAATCCTGTCCAATACAGTTACCTTCACACTTACATTAAAGAAAAACATTATACCCACTGACATACCCACTATTATTACAGCAAGAGGCTCTCCTATGGTTTTGACATTCAGAGGAGTACAACCACAATGTTTCTTCTGCCTTCAAAGAACACACCTCATTAAAGACTGTGCAGCAAGAATATGCACACACTGTGGTATTAAAATGAATAAATGTCACAAATGTCCTGGTAGACCTATTAACAAGTCCTTAAATAGACAAGCATCACATAGGATTAATTCAAACAGCAACCTCACAAACCCAGATATTCAGATTCAAATAAATCCTCCAACAAAACCTTCCACATCCAAACTATATTTCAAAATGAAAATATTCAAGAAAGAACAAACGTCAACCTTTACACTAATAGTAGTAAATCAGAGAACCAAACAACAACAAATTCTTTCCCTACCGATCTTAAACCAATCACGCAAACTAATAATACTCAAGATCAAACATTCGAAACAACTTATACTAATCCCCAAGAAATAATATTAGGTCAAACTCTTTCTACAAAAGAAGATAATATGACCAAACCATCTAAAGAGAACAAGATAAACCCAGGCGATGAAGAAAATACACTCAAAAAAATGTCAAAACAATTCTTCCAATATAACTCCTAACCAGCTTAAAACAACTGATAACAACCCTAAACAGAGTGAACCACAAACTATCTGCAATTCTTCAACTCCTGCAAGAATTAACCTACCAGACGAAAAGATCCATCAAACACCTAACCCGAAAGTCAGCATGATCGAAGATTCACAACTGTTACAGCAAACTGAGAATGTCTCAAGTCTAAAATTCGAACAAAAATCTTATGACAATAAAAATAACACTACTATCAAAAGAACAGGAAAAGGAAAACAACACTAATCAACTTCAAAATCCTCAAAAAATTGACACAACAAAAACCCAAAATACAATTAAGAAAATTAAAAGAAAATCAATTCGCTCAGATAAATCAAGCTCTGATGATGACAGCTCCCACCCGGTACTTTACTCACCACGGAAGAGCCTCTAACAAACAAATCTCCGATAAATCCAACTCAAAGCTTCACAAATCCATAGAAAAAAAGAGGAAAACCATGGATCTTACAACCTTAGATACCATTGATTCTCCCGATGAATCTCAGACAGATTACTCTACTCCATCAGACACCGAAGACTTCATGGATGTGATTCCTCAACCAACAAATATATCACCAAGCCATCTACAAGTTCAATCACAAGTCTCTGACTGCCTAACAACATCAGACCTCATTAATATAGAGATGTCCCACATTCACTTGGATCACTTTGCTGAGGACGGTTTGGATTAATCTATCATGTTCTGCAAAATAGCTGGCATAAACATTCGCGGCATCAACTCAATCGATAGAGTTCTTGCTATTAAAAACTGGCTCTCACTCTGCTCCCCACATATACTTCTTATGGGCGAAACCAAACATCACTATAAGACTGACCATAAAATAATATCTCTTCTCTCTCGGATTTACTAGATTTTCCATCGGCCATTCAGCTTCAGGTGGAGTCGGTATTCTTCTTAGCAAATCAGCACCACCAAAAAGTTTCAACATTCTATTCCTAGATGCCAATATTATTATTATAGAAATAGATTATTGGGGTTATCCGATCATCATAGCTTATATTTATACAGCCAAAGACACCTCTCAATATCTAAAAATAGTTCATATCCTAAATGCCATCAACGCTAGCAGAGCCTCCCCTACCATTCTTCTCAGAGACTTTAACACCACCTACAATGACTTCAACAAGAGATTTTTGCATCTAATAAATCGCAGATTAATGTGTGGAGAGGGCTTCTTCCCACCCGAAGCCTACTCTTTCTATACTAAAACTAAAAAGTCCCTAATTGATCTGGTTTACTACACCCCAGACCTCCATTTCAACCTTGATGCAGCCTTAACCCCTGTTGCTTTCTCCGATCATATGGCTCTGATCTTACAACTCACGCCTATCTCAATCCCTACACCTATAGATGGACCTGGAAAAACCATGCGCATGATCACCCAATCAAACATGACTGAAGCGATAGTGTCTGAGTCATACATCTATTTCCAGAAAATAAACATCCTTTCCCTCCCTGCTGAGGAGGGCTGGTTTTCCTTCATCGGAATTCTTCAGTCCATATTAAATCACCACACCAGGAAAATCAAAGGACCAAATGGTCTTCTAAATGACCTAACAGACATTAATATACAACTTCAAGCATCACAGCAAAATTTCACAAATACAGAAAAAATTATCTTCCTTAAAAACCTCTACAAAATCAAGCAAAAATCCCTTGCAGAATATATTTCCATCAGAAGAGCCAAATGCTTCTTAGCACAACAACACTGCTGGATGAGAGACTACCTCAGATGGGCACTGGGTTACAATAAAAAACAAATCACTCCCACATCCATTTATACTAATGGTACCAATCTCATTGGCTATCCAATGATGCAGCACATCAGCAAACAATTCTGCCAATTAATGCAAATAGATGGAGCCCCTCCAGTAAACAGCTGGTTGGATGCTGGAGACCCCAACGAACATGGCATCACAGAAATCCAAATTAAAAAGAAGATATCATCACTCCCTGACAGCATTCATCCTGGCCTTCACGGCATCCCAAATTTCCTTCTCAAACACCTCAGTCAATTCACTGTTCCAATTATTAAAAAAATGATAGATCACCTAGCTTCCGGCTACAGAAACATAGCAGATCTTTACCCTGTGGCACTTGTGCCTTTTATTAAAAAAGCAAAACCACTAAACGACATTAACAGTATCCGACCAATATCCATGACCCCACTGCTTATCAAGATTATAGAGTCAGTCATTAAGGACCAAATCCAACCTCAAATTCTTAGCAATATCTCGCCAAACCAATACGGAAAAAAGGGATCATCAACCTCGCATGCTATGTCCAATATAACTGCACTGTTCAATCATATCAGAGTACATCGTAAATCCAAACCTATTGCCATCCAACTGGATGTTGCAGCAGCATTCGATTCAGTACAGATCAACACCCTTCTGGATATTCTGATGGAATACGACATTCCAGCTGCAATTGTTCAGATTATCAGCAATCTGCTCAACAACAGAGAGATTTTTCTCTCTCTTGATGGCAAGATCACTCCAGGTTTCAAGCCATACAAGTCGATCCCTCAAGGATCTCCGCTCAGTGCCCTTTTCTTCACAGCATACATCAACCCTCTTCTGGTGGATATAGAAAAAAACCTCCCTGGAATATTCCTTCCTTCTCTCAATAAAGATTTCAATGTATTCGCATACATAGATGACATCATGGTTGTGCTTCCCACCATTAAATACCTTCCCCATCTCATGAACATCTTAAACAGAAATACAGTGAAACTTGGCCTACAAATAAATTTTAACAAATCTTCCATCTGGAAGATAATGTCTGGTAAACAAATCAACTCTCCCTTTTCTGCTAAACCACAAAGATACCTTGGCTTCCCAATCTTCAAACCTCCAACTGCAATGGCAAGAATGATTCAAGATGCAATCCTCCAATCAACTGAAGCCATCACCACTTCACTCTCTAGAGTATACCTTTCATTATATGGAAAGGTTAGCCTCCTCAACATGATCATAATGCCAAAAATCTCATATTATCTTCCATTCATTAAAATCACTAAACAGTTTCAAAATAAAATTAACTGATTATGCACCAAACTTCTCTGGAGAGGAAGGACTGTTGCCATTAGCTTCGGAGGTATCCAACGACCACACAGGTTCAATGGACTGTCATTCCACTCAATACAGGCAATCATTTTACAAAAAACTCACAATATTCTACATAATCTGATCCTCTCCTATGGATACTCCAACATTATGAAAAAAAATTACACCAACTGATCGTCCCCCGCCCTTTTCCAGTTCATGGATATCATTGCTAATAGATCATCTACAACTTTATAACCCCGACGATGTCCTCTAACCTTAACCAAAAAATCACTTTGTGGGAAGCATACAAACTAATCAACTATAATCAACAACCCATTAAAACCAGCCTAAAAATAACCAACCAAAGACTCATTACACACTTCAAAAGATGGAGCCTTGAACCCAAATTCCTGGACTTCATCATTAAAATTAATCTTGATGCGCTTCCCACAAATTGGTTTCTTTATCACCGAAGAGGTTTTACTAGCATTGACCCTATATGTGGTTTATGTGCTCGTGAAGATGAAACCACAGACCATATTATACACCGCTGTCCAAGACTTAAAATACTGAAAGATATAATCATAATCAATTCTTACATAAGATCTGAAATGATTTTCTCACTTGAAAATGCCATTAATAGTGGAACTCTTTCAATAATAAGGCTCTCTATCTTTGTCTTTTATTCCATATGGATAGTGAGATGCAAAACTCTCATGGAATTACCCCGCCACAAATCATACCATTGTTTTACCAGACTCTCAAAAAAATCAAGAAATGTGATCAGCTCCTTGCCTCCAGTAAAGTCTTTGACGACACCTTGTCTCTAACCGCTCTATCCTTTTCCTGATTGTCAACTCCCACCTACCCAGAATTCTAGAATAGACAATATTAAAAAGAAAATAGTCGTGTTATTAAAAAAAAAAAAAAAAAAAGCTAATAACATTCATCAAGTTCTCAGTTTCTCATATTCTACACAAACCCTTCATTATACCTAACCACATAAGTGTATAACAACTACTAACTAACATATTCTAGCCATATGTTAATCAGAACTTTTTATAATATTATTGTACAATTTATTCATTAACTTATCTATTATCAAAATGTAATCACTATTTATTACTAATAAAATTTTTTGTTGAAATGAAACACAATTTTTCAAGTAGTATTATTCTCCACTTTCCTTCAAGTATTAATGAACTGACCCATGACGGACAGAAATCGCCCAATATATAATTGCAACAAAAATAGCATCATCATAAACTTTCAGACTAAATACTGAATCAATATGATTGTAAGAAATAATTAACAAATTTCAAATAATTGCCTTATAAGTAGAGCCAAATTAAGAATTGAAATATTTTATCTTTATATGTGTATACATACATACATTTTTTTACCATTTATATATATTGTATATTTATTATTTTTATATGCTATAGCACAGATATAATTAAATGGTTTTAACCTATGAAAGTTAATGAAAGTAATAATTAATGTTTCTAATATTTTGTGTTGTTAGTGGCATGTGTGCACATTTGTTAGTCTTTATATTTTGGTCAATAGCATTAGTACTTAAACCATCTGGAATTATATACTATTAAAAATAAATATCTAGAAATAATTTTGAGTATCTTGCATAACTATACATGAATATGCCTGTATTTAACATCACTTATCATTTATATATCTGTAACTCAAATATTAAACATTTTGTTTTGCTTTAAAATTATTAATTACATAATAATTAATATGTTTTATATCACAAAGTCAGAACTGATAATCTGTATTATTGAAAATATTTGTCAGACCTTGAATTTCATTTTATAATTATTATTGCTAACTAATAAATTTATTAATCATTAAGATCAGAATTTTGTGTATTACAAGAAGCTAGTGTTGAACATAACATAATTTGGGTATAATCTTATTAGAATTATTTAGACAATGCAAAAAATCATAAGATTATTTTTAAAGTTGACAGATTTACATCTTTTATTTTATTTTATGCAAATAAACTACTAATTTATTGATGATGATACACTCATAAAATCAGATAGCCTGATGATAAAAGGCACAGATATAAATAATCCCAGAACTTTTTAATATATATTTAGTTTTAAAGTTATTTTGGCAATTATATAAGTGCATACAGCAGATTTAGTGATTCTTTATTTTGCAATAATATTGTGTCTCATGATTGGCATTGGCTATATGATGAATAGTTTAATATTTTTTAGTATTTTTTTACAATCCACTCACAAAGGATGATTGTTGATGATTATTTATTGCTGATGCTATGCGTGTTACTTATATTTGTCATTTGTGTCTTAACTTCTGGTTTATTTGCATCATCTTATATATATATATATTAGATACCAATATGTTCAATATGAATCTGTCTTAATCATCATCAGCTATTAATGTGTTTATCATTATTTAGCATTTATTTATGCTTGGAGACTTGGACTACTACACGTAGTACACCAGAATGTGGACAAATGCATTATGAGTTAGTAATGGGATGTTACACATGTTTTTCTTTACATCTACACTCAATGTATCTCATTCTATTATAATATTTTAATAAAGATAATAAATTATTAAACTCTGGATAAAGGTATGCTAAAAATAATTTACAAATTAAACTATGTAGACTTATTTAATAAACTTGCAAATGCATTAAAACTTTCTCTGACTTATCTTCTAGTTAGATAAAAAATTGACTTACTTTTATCCACTTTTAGATTTTTTTAATGAATAGCAGATTAGTCATTGATAATTCCGAGGGATGAATAAAATTTTACTTTCGTGACATCATAGCAAAACTTTCATTTAACAAAGCAATACTTTTAGTTGTTAAAGCAAATGCGAATTCTATTCATTTTAATATTAAGATAAATAGCATTAGCTATAAAATATATAGTGCTAACAATATACAAAAATATTTTGAGAGTTATGTTTATTGAGGTATGCCCATTTGGAATGTATAATTCTTAAAATTTTATATATTCTTAGCACTTTACTTAATAGTCATTATATATGTGACTGTTGAAATGAACAGAATTTATATCTTCATAGTGATCTGAAAATATTAGTTAATTTAAGGTTTTGGTAAGACAATTCTTTTAATCCTCTGGAATGTGAATAATTAATGTGCTACTTGGATATTACTCCAAATGCATATAATGCAAAAACCTTTAGACTTGTTTACTCTTAAAATATTATTTTATATGTTCTTAAAGCTACATATTTAAACATTGTTCATTCATATGGCAGTTAAAATTAATAGACTATATTCCAAAGGATAAAGAAATCTGTATGAATCAAACTAGAAATTTGTAGTTCTTACAATACTACTGCTGCACTCAGTCATAGAGAATGTTATAATGATGTATATCATAGATATTATCAACTATTATTAACATATTGAAATGTAATACTTCTTCACAATTATTTCTTCTAAGTTTTTTATAATCTAATAAACTTCTGATATCATTTCACTTCCAATTCTTTTGAGGGTTTTTTTTTTCAGAATTTTTATTTTTATCACTTAGTTTTCATTCATAAAATTAACTTTTTTCAAATGGATAGTTGAATAGTTGGAAGAGTGAAAAGACTGAAGCTTGTCCATTAAAGTTTGAGGAATTGCTATCTTAATATGAATTGAGCAATTATTGTATAGATATAGAGATTATGATCTGACCAACTGAAGAATGCTGGTTTTGCACGAGTTATTATTATTGGAAATCATGTATCTTTTTCGCATGTGTATGGTCATGTATATCGGTTGCTTGAGATGGAGTGGAGAATGAATACACTTAAAAATACTGAGTTCAAATTTTTGTAATTACAAAGAAAATTTCGTAAAAATA
Organism: Epiperipatus broadwayi; assembly: GCA_028023455.1. Taxonomy (NCBI): domain Eukaryota; kingdom Metazoa; phylum Onychophora; class Udeonychophora; order Euonychophora; family Peripatidae; genus Epiperipatus; species Epiperipatus broadwayi. Next base: position 565,794 of record JAQFVV010006643.1, read on the forward strand.
TTTTAAATGAAGGATATCTTTATAAATGGGAACTAAATAGTGAGAAGTAAATATTTTGAAAGAAAGAAAGGAGAACAATTTGAGAGGAGAGTGTGGGATCAGAAATTTGTTAGCTCATTAAAAGCTTAGAAAATAATAATTATAAAAAAATATAATAAAAACCCTGAACTACAACAATTAATAACAAACAGTTTTATATGTTTTTAGAGAATTGTAAATTATGCAAAATAATGTTAAGTTCTTTGCATAAAGATAGATTTAGGTAATTAGGTAATGAATTGCTAAGTTTATAATCTATGAATACTTTGGTGATAGATTCGTATGCTTCAATCCTTATAAAATAATTCATTCTGACATCTCAGAATTGCATCATAAACTTTAATGAACGCTTATGTATTAGAATATTTTAAAATAATAAAGCATAATAATATTTAATTTTTTAATTTGCTCAGAGTTTGCATGTTTTTTTATTGTTGTTGTTATTGTTGAGACAAAGATCCTGAATATTTCTGGAGGAAAGAAAGGAAATGCTTATAAATAATAGACGACTTTTTAAAAGCTTTTCACGTTAATTATGTATATATTTTCATGTTGAATTAATGCCCACGGGACAAGTACTATAACATATGTCGTCACTTTTGAGCAGGAAAAAAATTCTTATGGTAAATTTAGCTACGAATTGTAATGAAATATATATATATTTTTTTAAATTATTATGAAATATATTTTAAAAAGAAATGTATTATTACTATTTTTATTTTTAGAATCATTAGGAAAAAAAAGTGAAAACTCTCCTGAATAACCAGATTTATAACCGTGAAATAATACAATATAAACTGAAATTGAAATGTAAAATAAACACTTATAAAAAAGAAACCTGATTTATTATATGAACTGAATATGACCCAAAAACATTTAACTTCTTCCCTTTTTACAATACGCGACAAAATGAACTATTATATATTTCTGTATTTACAATTAACAACACGTTTGTCCCAAATATTATTAAACTGTTAATTTAGAATTTATAGAATATTATGACAGATAACTTATTAATAGCGTGCGACCTGATTTTAACAAAATTTCTAACCTATAAGAATTTTGCGGAATAGTTTACAAGAAAAGTGGGAAGGATAATAACAGCAATAATAGATTTATATTTATTTATTTTAGTATAGTAAAAACATGGATTGCGTTTTCTATTTTTAAGACTAATAATTCATTTTACATTCAGTGCATTTATATACGCTCAGCAAAATTATACTAATTGTCAATTAAGAGATATCTGCGCTGATAAGATTGATAGAGATGATCGATTAATTGCAAATAATTTTCAGCTAAGGAACTGTTTCTGTGACGATAAATGTTCGTTTTATAAAGACTGTTGTCATGATTTTATTTCCGAGACCAATGAAATCATTTCATCTTCGCCATTTACCTGCAAGTTTTCAAATAATATTTATCACACATACGTCTACAGCGAATGTAAGACTTTTTTTAATAATTCAGTTATCAAGTCAAAGTGTGAAAATATATCAAATTCTAATGATTTTGATTTACTAAGTCATCTACCAGTAATTGATATACAGAATGCAATAACGTATAAAAATATTTACTGCGCCGTTTGTAATGAGATTAATGTTAAGTATTTACATTCTTGGAGCATATCGTTTGATGTTAGCACTTCACTATTATATGAAATGTATGGCAATAATTTTATGCTTGATTTACAAGATGAACTGCCAGAAAATGAAAAGAAATGGATTCAGAAAATAATGGATATCCCTTCTCAGTATACCAGTATGTTTCCAAAAATAAATATTACCATTAGAGAATCCGATTTTAATAATTCTGATTCAATTCGCAGATGTAAACCTCACTTGATTAGCACGTGTGCCTTTAACTGGATGAATACGGAAGTAGAAAAGCAATGTCATAGTTATACTGCCTATCGATATGAAGAAGGACAGTTTGGTAGAACATTTAAAAATGAAGATTGTGCCAGATGTAATAATGTATCGTTAACTGATTTAAGTTGTAAAGACTTTAGATTTTATGATTTTGCACCAGTAGAATGGATGTCCCCATTGCAACAGACCTTTGAATATAAAAATAAAGATGTGATTAGAAGTTTAGAGAAACAATGCCCATTGGGAGAAATATATAATCCTAGAGAAGAACTCTGTAAGCCTATTGGATGTTCTGAATCTAGTTTTATTCTAGGAAAATGTAACGTGTCAAAAGAATATTTTATTTTATCTCTAAAGTAACTTTCAATAAATAATTAGAGTACATAAAATTGCATGTGTGTATATCTGAAAAGAGTTTTGGAGACATTTTCAGGCAGCTGAAAAATTTCAAGTAAGCAAAGTCCATAGACAATAAAGTTTAGCTACCTAAATCTGGAAAGTAATTGAATTCATGGATATTCTTGGTTGAAGAATACTGGTTCCAGAATAACATGAATTTTAAATGTCAATAAACTGGTGATAGAATAGAAGATGATTATTATGGAATGCAGCCTTTATTATTGATGATGGAGTTATTATACTTCAAGTATTTAGCCCATGGTTTGACATTAAAGTTTATATATATTCTAACGAAAATGGTTATTCGTATGGTTGAGTAATTATTTGTACCTTCAACTATATTTATTTCGATTATTTTATTCTATATTATACTTATTTATTATATCCATTTATTCTTTTTATAACTTTTATTTCTATCCATTTATTGTTTACAACTTAGATTCTTTATTATCTTATTTACTATTTTAACCAATGCCGTTACAATACAAGCAGAGAGCTAATACAGATACAAACTTAATTTCATATCTATACCCTTGATCAAACCCCAAGGCAATATGTACATATTATCTTGGCGTTATTTTTCCCGACCAAGATACCCTCGGCTGCTGAACAACGCAAACTATTTCAA